>PDLM01000019.1:0-181847 GCA_003369665.1 Coleophoma cylindrospora
AGAAGGGGGAGGGCAGCGGATGAGTAGCGCACCGGGGCGGAGGCCATCGCATTTGACTTTCTTGGAGCGACAGGACTGGCAGGCCACGTCAATCTTCAATCTCTTCCTCCGCGGAGCGGGTGCGTCTGGCCTTGGGAGCGGTGAGCTCGTCGCTGTTGACGGCGGCACTTCCATGATGCCGTCATGCTCCAGATCGAATGGCCGCAGGGCCTGCTCCATCGACGAGGTACTACTGCACGGCGAAGAAAGGGCTCATGGCGCGGCTCCTCTCTTCGCGGATGGAGGACAATATACGTGCGTTCCGAGAGCAGGTGGTGGGGTTGCATGCAATATGGGATGATATGGGATGATATGAATGCAATACTGGATAGGTAGGATAGCTGGCATGAAATGATCCTGATCCTGCACCTGCACTGCTAGCAACGGAAGCAAACCAACGGGACGGGACGACCTTTCGGAACCGCTGGGTGGGGTTTCGGACCCGCTCGCCATTGGCTGGAACGGGAGGCACGCGCGATGAGTGAGTTTCGCGTCCTTGTCAGCATCTCCAACCACAATAATGGAGATGCAGTCAGACACGCACCACCAATGCTGCTGACTAGGCAGTTGTAGATATTGCCACCGCCGACCTCGATCCCTTCCGAATCTCCTCCACTGCCTTGCCTTGCCTTGCCTGGGCTTGCATGGTCTGCACTGCAATGAAGGCATCAGATGGTGAAGGCATTTTCCAAGCTGCCTCACCGCCGCCACGAACCCTGCTGTCGTCAAGTGCACCGAGGAGGAGCTGAGTGTCGCCGAGCGAGATGCAGGTCCGTTGCTCATTAACAGTTCCGAGAAGGAGGAGTTTTCGGAAGCTCTCCGACCCACGTCCACTTCTCAGTCGGAGCCCATCATGAGCGACAATACTTAAGGTAGGGCGTGTTTGGGTGCTACCAATTCGACAAGAACCACCACCCACAATCTCCAGAGCCAGCGAGACAGCACAATGTCGGTTCGGCCCAGTGCCTCGGAAAAGCAAGACGTGTGTACCGTTGATCCGTCCGCATCCTGTCCCACGAGCCTCAGCAATGAACTACACCATGATCATCCCTACCATGGCAGCGGGACGGCAGCAGACCCCTTTGTCGTCGAGTTCCTGCCCGACGACCACCGCAATCCCATGAACTTCGCCCGCCCAAGGAAGTGGCTCATCACTTCCATCGGCATCATGTCCGTCTTCGCCATCACCCTCACCTCCTCCGCCTACGCTAGCTCGGCCACCGAGATTCGAGCCGAGTTCAACTGCAGTGGCGAGCTCTTCGCCCTCGGCGTGTCGCTCTACGTCTTGGGTTTCGCCGTTGGGCCCGCTCTCTGGGCACCGCTCTCCGAATTGTACGGACGGAAGATCCTTTTCGTCGTTACCCATACCTTTGTGGTGGCCTTCGTGGGAGCATCCGCGGGCTGCCATTCCATGGCATCACTCTTGGTCTTGCGCTTCCTGTCGGGCATGTTTGGGGCGAGTCCCCTCACGAACTCGGGCGGCGTCATTGCTGACCTCTTTGTAACGCGGAAGCGTGGTCTCTGGATGGCCATCTTCTCGTTGGCACCGTTCATGGGCCCAACCTTGGGCCCCGTCATGGGTGGTTTTATTACCATCACGGTGGGGTGGAGATGGGTGCAGGGTGTCTGTTGCATATTCATTGGCGTGGTGTGGATCGTGGGCGTCGTAGTCATGCCCGAAACCTATGGCCCGGCCGTATTGCAGAAACGGGCGAAGCAGCTCTCCCGCGAAACGGGAAAAGTCTACATCAGCGTGCTGGAGAAGCACAACGGCCACATCAAGCCATCACAGGTCTTTAGCAAAGCGCTCCAACGACCGTGGGTCCTCCTATTTACCGAGCCCATTGTCCTCATCGCCTCAACCTATATGTCCATCATCTACGGAACGATGTACATGTTCCTCGCCGCGTTTCCCATTGTCTACGAGCAGGATCGAGGTTGGAATGCGGGTATTGGGGGCCTGGCATTCATCGGTCTTGCCGTCGGTATGGTCCTCGGAGTGTCCTACAACATCGTGGACGACCATTTACGTTACAGCAAATTACACCATAAAGCAACCCCCGAGTCTCGTCTTCCGCCTGGAATGATAGGCGCATTTGCTTTGCCTATCGGCATGTTTGCCTTTGCTTGGACCAACTATACCGACATCCATTGGGCAGTCAGCATCATTCTGGCAGCTCCGTTCGGGTTTGGCGCGGCGCTGGTCTTCCTCTGCTGTCTTAGCTACTTGCTCGATGCGTACACGATCTACGCGGCATCGGTCATTGCTGCAGGCTCCATGCTGCGCTCTGTGTTTGCGGCAGCATTTCCCCTTTTCACCACTCAGATGTATCACAACCTGGGCATTCATTGGGCCAGTTCCGTCCCGGCTTTCCTCACGGTACTGTGCTTGCCATTTCCTTTTGTTATGCACAAATATGGCGAGAAGATCAGGATGAAGTGCAAGTACTCAAAGGAAGCTGCTACTGTAATGGCTCGTTTACAAGCAAAGTCTGTTCCTAGATCGAAAGATACATTGGACACCGTTTAAGGCTCTCTGTTAGGGCTGGATCAATGACGAATCTTGGGTGTGTTCTTACTGTATGTTACTTATACCCTATCTAGCTCACGTTACAAGCTTTTTCGCGCTTTTCCGTCATCAAATGGCCCAGAACTTTATGTTTGCTTATGAAATTACGGCTGAGCTCAAGCCGAAGGACGAAAAGACGCTGAAAGGGGAATAACGAATCTTAAGCTGTTATTCATAGGTATATGTATTTCAGTCTTATATAAAATAATCCTTTAACATGTTCAGATGATAGTAACTACTTACTTCTTAGAACTTCGAAAAATTCATCAACCAAATGAGCCTACTCGTGGATACCTCTTTGAAATAACTATCTTTATAAATAATATGAGACCACGTGGGTTTCTAGAACGCGGTCTATCCTTAACTATTGGAAGATAAGAGACTGATAACGTCCCGTCTTTATCCTCTAGAAGATCAATTTCCACAGTATCAATCAATCTTTCTGACGCCTTGTTCTGTGGGTAACTTCTCTCTATTGCTCGAAAGAAGTTTTACAGTTTCCTATCCTATCCATTCTCTCATATCTTGCCGGCGAATTTGCCGCGGTTTGTATTATTAAGACTACTCGACAGCTCTCTGGAAATTCTGTCTGTGGCTCATTGTAACCAAGTTCTAGCGAATCGCCTGTGAAATTTGATCCAGCTTCAATGGACGTCGTAAATCGCACCGTCAACGATGAGCGGTTTGTAAAGGTAGGCGGAGTGCATGTATTGTTAGGAAAGGCATCAGTCAGGACGGTCGGAATGTCAAGGTCTGGAGTTATGGATGTGCTACTCTCCTCGCATTACAATCTTCAGTTGGGATTGCTCTTGCGTTCTAGGATTTTGGACCGTTGAACTACTGCATGTTTATGGAACTATATGACCTGATTAGAATATAACATTGCAAATGAGCAAGAGTACCCGGGTTTGACGATCAACGCTGAAAGTAGCGGCCGCATGCTCAGAAATTTAATTATGGCCCTTTGAAATCGCTATTAAATCTCCAAAGCCACCACAATGTGTTATTGCTTCTTACAATTGCCACAACGGCTCTCATGTGGATTCAAGCGGTATCTTGAAAGACATCTTACAAGCTGAATGGGGCTTCGATGGCCTTGATGGCCTTGTGATGAGCGATTGGGGAGGCATGAACTCAACTATCGAAAGCCGTATGGCAGGATGTGATCTTGAGATGCGTGAACCACTGGAGAAACGGGGTGCTTACCTTGTCGAAGCAGTCAAAAATGGCTCTCAAATGACCTAATGCTGCCATTGATGCTTCAAGTATCAGAGTTTTAAAACTTCTTCATGAGCTGAACTTATCCAATCTTTCCTCTGAAGGGGTGGTCAAGAACAGGGAACGGGATTGAACATCATCTGATATTAAAGCTGATCAGAAACTTTCGAGATCAGTGTCTGAAGATGGCATTGTGTTGCGTAAAAACAGCCACGATCTACAACCTCTAACAGAATCAAAGCTCTCCAGCAAAATTATAGCTTTTATTGGCCCTAATACTTTGAATAGTATGCCTGGAGGCGAAGGTTCTGCAACGATGGTCCCTCCCTACCAAGCCCAGCCATTTGAATCCTTTCAGTGCATTATGCGAAATGGACATTCAGGCCGAAATTCAGTACCCCTCCGGAGCATTTATCCATAAGTGGCTACTGTTGACGACCACTCAACTCATTGGAGATGATAGATAATCAATGTTACGACTAGAATTTTTTGCCACTAATGACTTCACGGGCTCAATTGTGGAAACTCAATATTCCGAGAACTCCTTTGTTCGTCTTTGCGACTCCGCACCAAAGTTGTGGTATGAGGATGAAATTCCACATTTTATGAGAGCTATAAGCCATCGTATACCAAAAATAACTGGAAAACATTTGTTCAGGATTCCTAGCGTCAATAATGCTCGAACTTTTGTGGATAATCGACTTTGATTGACATTTACAAGTGGAAAGATGTCGGCAAGGTGTTTTATTCTTTCGGAAGTATCGAGGCTCATGGGATATTCGAAATGACTGCTGGTTTATCATGTGAGGTGAATTTAAGCACAAGTATGAAGTCTATATCCCACAATTCAGCTCTGGATAACCCTATACATTGCGTCGGAGTCCAACCCACCATGCGATTGGGATTTCTGAGCTTTTCACTAGCACTGGAAGAGTGTTTGGAAGTGCCGAGTTGCTGATTATTGTTAAACCTATATCACACCATTCATGCCCCAGTTTATCTCAAAAGAAAACTTGAAACAAAATGATCGTTGCTAGATTAAGTCTGACACAGTTTTCCCGAGCAGACTAACATCATATAAGCATAACGCTTTAAGCAATGCCAAGGGCGGGAGGGGCGTTCTTGACGAATGACGGTTCATTATCTCTCCGACTCTTCCATTTCCTCAACACTTCACATCTCAGCCTTTTACGCACGGCTCGTCCAAGCCACTAAGTGCTTAGAAAAATATCATCCGGAGTTGCAGAAGCTCGAGCCTTGTATGAAACATGCACCTAGCGTACTGAGGCTCAGCTCATTACAAGGATAGGTTAGCGAACACCTATGTAAATAGGATTGCTGGTTCTACCAAGGATTAGAAACTTCTTCCCGTTGTTTTTATTAGTTCCCTGCTCCTAATCCAACCTCAACTTCTTACCATAGGTTCCCAATTCGGTCAGAAGGCGCCACCAGAAGAGTGAGATGCCTGCATAGTCCATATACTAATCTATGTACCATACTTGGCAGGTTTCAGACACTCTCCAAGCCCCCAACAACTCGGCAAGTGCCTATTTATCTGTCAAGCGTTGACTTTGTTCTCAAATTATATTCAATTCTGTTTTCACTTCTTGCATTACTCTGTGAATGTACTTCTTTCTCGTTTATCTTTGTCTTATTCTTTGTCAAAATGGATCACTTCCCACGCCGCATCACTCCAAGAGACACAACTCTTGATGCTGAATGGGCTAGGAGAGCTGTATTATTAGGAGACTTACAGAAGGGGTCCAAAGGAAAGAGGAATGGTTGCAATTCTGACGCTAGCAATAACGACGATGACGATGATGATGACGGAACCTGTTCACAGTCGATCATTACTTCTACAACGTCTACTGCAAAACCTACTACGACGTCTGCTGTAAAGTCGATCTGTGCTGACGATGACGATGACGATGATGATGACGACTGCACATCAGCTTCCACAACAAAGCATGTTAAATCCACTATTGTTCGTGAATATCGTACCTCTTAAAAGTTTACTTTTGTACTAATAGAAGAACAAGTTATCAATTCCCTCTGGAACACCTACCGCACTATCAGCAGCGAATTTGGGAATATCATCTGTCCAGGCAACCCAAGGACAGAATGGTACTGTAGCAATAATTATCATTCTTGTTGGTTTGTTTATCTCACGACACGTTCAAGATCTATGCTAACCTAACAAAGTCAGCATAGTTTTTGTACTTCCTGCCGCCATTCTTATCGTCCGGAAGTTCTGGAAAAGGAAACAGTTAGCAACTACGGAGTTTAAAGAAGAGCCTAGCAATTCAGGGCAGAGCTTGAACCAGGGGGCTGCTAATGCTGAAATTGCAGAGAGTGACGTTGTTGTTGATACTAGGCTAGAAATGACTCAAGCGAGAGAAGATCCATTTGCAGATCCTAAAAAAGTTATTAATAACGGCGTCAATGTCAATGCAGAGGAAAACAGTAGCTTGGCGAGAAGGACTGTGTTGTTTTGAAAGGCGTTTAGAGAAATACCATATAAGTAATACCGAGACTTTATTATGTTTCGATTCAGGAGTGTAAAATTGTCAATTACTCAAGTTGAAATGGTTACAAAGCGATAATTGACGGAGTCTGGTAAATCCAGAAATTTCGGTGAACTACTTCCAAAGTTATAGTTAATATGTCGATAGTCCTTTGAGATCGTCAACGACAAGGGGTGGGGAATTACACTCCTTATTCGGTTCCGTTGATGAAAGATGATTTATCAGATCGGTATCCTTCCCTCGGCTTTTCATAGAGACTGCAATATATCTTAACTAGTATGAGCATCTAACACTCATATGGCAGGCTCTCAAACGTTGTACATCAAAGTGTGTGCACGGTGCCTGTGGTTGAAACATAACGCCCGTCCTGTCTTGCAGAAGGTGAACTGTACCAGCTTCCAAGTAGGAGATGCATAAATATAAGTAGTCATAGACACCGAGATCTCCACCGCATTAGTCTCAGGCATGAGAATAGAAATGTCTGGGTATTATAGAAGGCTGTGCATAGATCGGATGGCGGGTTTCAAGTCTACGGAGGATGTAAATACTTGATTAGAACTTCGATAACTTATAGAGAAGTCTGGTAAACTTTCAATACTTCAATATTTAGATATTGACGTCTAAGATTCTGGCCTAGGTCTTAATGAACGAGCCCAAACACTCAGTATCGCCTTTTATCCTCTTAATTTGACGGACTCTTAGCATAATCTTCGCCAAATACATTACCAAGATGAAGAGAAGCATTGATCTGGAAAATGGCAGATCAACTAACCTTACGCGGAAACCACAGAGGAAGAGACAGAAAGACTGTGACAGTGATGATGAGGATGATGGCGATTGCACAAAATCTAGCACGAACCCAACTTCGCAAACGAGTAGGATGGTTATAACTACGTCACTCGTAGCAACCACGACTGAGACCTTATCGACTACAAAACTTATAACAGCAACTATCAGTAGTACAGTTGTACGTAGCCACCTAATAATCTGAATATTCCCTACTAAATAAATATAGGTTGCAACAACTGCCATCCAGAGCAGTACTGCAAGTTCAAGTCTACCTACAACGCAACGCACCCCGATAATTTCAAGCACTGCTCCTACATCAATTACCTCCTTGCCGATCCAAGCATCATTGGCTTCAAAATCGATTTTTTCTAGCATCTTGGTGACCTCTACCACTCCGCCAATAGTCGCGTCCGCCGTGATGCCAGGCCAAAAAGGAACAAATACTGCTATACCAAAACCTGCAGTCATAATTATTGTCATTTTAGTCAGTTTCATAATCGTAGCAGTATCTTTCTTTTTTATCGGACGGAACAATCGCCACAGCAAAACTGCTGAGGATACTGCATCTCTTGAACTTCCTCCTTCACCACTTGATCAGTCACCATATCCCTCAGAGTCACCTCCCAAGAATAAACTAAGTATAAGGCGATATATATGGTCAAAATCTGCAGCGAAACTAGAACCGAACGCTACTGTGACAGCTTCACGGGACTTCGATGAGGTTACGTCTGCAAACAGACGTAGAAAACCTACTCCAAATCACGATATCGCAAGCATTACGTCTCAATCACGAAGTCCAGGTTTGACTGAAAACCCATTCGCAGGTCCATTCTACCAAAAGCTACACTTGGGGGTTGGTGGCAGCGTTTATCTCGGAAAGGGTGTCACAGAGACTATTATAGAGGCTGCACCAGCAGTAAAGACTATGGGACCTAAGCTTAAGCAAAGCGATATATACCTCGATTCAGAGAGTATGAAGAAACAAGAGAGAAAATATGTTAAACCCGGTACAAAGATGATCTTTGAAATGGTTCAGAAAGGGAAGAATGGAGATATAGAGAAGGTTGGCATTATCAAGGAAGTTAGGGTTTCTTCCTTGCCGTCTACCATGGGGATTTAGAATGAGCTTTTAAGTTAGATTTAGTGTTAACGTTTCTTTATGTGTTTTGAACTGTGCTTTGGCTACTCTAACTATCATTAATTTACGTAAAGAGTTCGGAGAGAAGAAACCATTGTCACCTCCCTACATTGATCTCGACATTACAGATATTGGAAAGAGGGAATGAGATTGGAGCCACGAAAGCAACGAACATGTGCTCTGTCATTAGGCGATCATTTTCGTACAATTCAACGAGCTTAAGTGAATAATTTAAAGACAATGACGAGAAACAAATTATCGTTTTGTAATCTCAAAATCAACGTATGTCATACCACAAATCCATTCAATAACCTAGGATTGACTTTGTTAGCTCATATACTTAGTAGTGGACAAAGGTTGGAAACTCACAGGCTCATAAACCAAAAGCTTGGACTTTGCTCCCCTCATAGCACCTAACAGAGCAACCCAGTTCAAAACCTCATGTCCTCCATGGCCAGCCTCCTCCTCCACCTCTTTATATGTCAACTCCCTCATGAACTTGCTATCTCCGCTACAGAACTTATCCATAAATATACGATCCCACTCCGCATTAACCAGTGGATGGTGATTGTTAAGAGGGTACTCGTTCTTCTTGGCCATCTCAACCTCGTAGTCATCGAATTCCACAAAGAGATTTGGATCTGTCTTGAGATACTCTTTGCCCTCGGTTTGGTATCGCTTCATTCGCTGCATGAACTTATCATCCGGTGAGGCTTGGAACTCATTCCAGTACGGAGGCCAGTGGGAGAGGCCACCAGTGCAGAGAAATGCAACTTTCGTGTCCTCCGGGAGGCTATCGACGGCATCCGCAACAGCTTCTCCAAGAGCGTATGCACGTTTGTATGGAATCAGAGGTGGTGTGAAGACGTTGATATAGATTGGGATGATTGGGCAAGTGATTCCGGGGTTCATTAAGATCCACGGCATGAGAAGATTGTTGCCATATTCAGTAGAGCCAGCTCTCGAGATGTCGAATCCGCTCTCAACCAAAGATGCAAGAACATGTTCTGCGATTTTAGGAGCACCTGGGAAGATGGTCTTTTCCTTAATACGTAGTGTCTCCATCCACTGGTCTGCAGGGCCAACGTGCGAATCTGCAACTCCAATTGCGATGGAGGGCATATGGTCGCGGAAGAAATTCTCAAAGTGATCGTCCAAAAAGGCAAAGATAACATCTGGGTTGCCTGCAGCTAGACTTTTTCCAAGCTCCAAAGAGGCATCCTCAAGTTTTTGTCGTATGTTCTCTGGACAGGTCTCGGGAAATGCAAGTGCTCCAGGAGCATGGGACATGCCCACAGCCGCAGTAATCTTGCCCATATTTCTGGTTTCGATATTGTGCTTGGGAGTGTTACAGAAAGCAGCTGGTTTTTCGTTTAGCCTTTAGTGGATTTGGAGTAGTTATCCCGGCCAGCAAGAGCTCAACTGTAATGGGAGCTTTTATGGAGGGCTGAAGCCCATGGCCTGACTTCCAATCACGCAGTTCATTCCCCATGGTCTTCATCTCGACGATGCTTTAGAAAAAGTAAAAGTGGGAGAATTGCGAGCGACGGAGAAGGGCGCTCAACACTGACGGCCGTTGCTTATCGCGCGGCCAGGGCACCCCTCCATTGACCAACCCCATCTATCAACCCCTCCTTTCTAACTTGCGATTCTAGGACGGCGAGATTGCGTAGGCCCAACGCAAAATGCATTCCTCTGGCAAAATATTTCATTTTTTAGATAGCCCCACAACTATCATGGCCACAGGAATTTCGTGGCAGATAGTTCTGTGAAAGCATTTCAGCGTCGCAGTGCCTTGCTCCTCACCTACCCATCTACAGTATGACCGAGCGAAGAGACAACGAGAATTTACTTCTCTTTGGAGCTACTGGTTCCATCGGTGCATTCATCTTGGATAAACTGATTGAGAACAAAAAGCATTTCGGTAGTATTGCTATATTTACCTCGCCAGGCACAATTGAGAAGAAAGCAGACAAGATTCAACAACTGAAGGCAAACGGCGTAAAGGTCATCTCTGGAGATGTGAGAAATCCAAATGAGGTTACCAATGCATTCGAAGGTCTTAGCCAACAACATCCATTCCAAGCAAATCCCAATCATGCAGATCACAATGAAATCCTTTGCTGAGACTGCTTCTAGGCATCGACACTGTGATCAGTGCAATCGGCCGTAATGTCATCGCAGAACAGATCAATTGGATCCACCTCGCCGACCAAGCATCCTCTGTAAAGCGGTTTTTCCCTTCCGAATTTGGAACAGACATAGAGTATGGTCCAGAGTCAGCGCATGAGATACCGAACCAGCAGAAATTGAAAGTAAGGGCTGCATTGAAACAAGTCAAAAACTTGCATTATACGTACATTGTTACGGGTCCTTATGCTCAGGCAGAAATACCTGCATTCCTAGGAGCTCTGCCATCTGCTCCCGAAATTGGCTCCTTCAACGTTATGACCAAAACTGCAGTCTTGATTGGTGATGGAACTGTAAAGATTAGCCTGACAACGCCATCTGAGTAAACAATAGGATTCAGCCTTGGAGCTTGAGGAAGCTGACCTGCTGTAGTGTCGGAAAGCTTGTAGTTCAAGCACTGCTTCACCCAGATGTATCAAGAAACCGCGCACTCAAAGTCAATTCCTTCACCACGACTCCGAACGAGATCCTTAACGAATTCGAGAAACAACTTGGGGAAACTTGGACTGTCAAATATACGTCGTTCGATGAACTCCGCCGGCTTGAGACGAATGCCTGGAATAACAAGCACCCCATGGCGCCGATATTTACATTACGACGGATATGGAGTGAAGGAGGAACATTATATGACAAAAGAGATAATGCACTTATCAACGGAGAAGATATGGAAACATTGGCAGATGCTGTCAAAGCAGCCATTTCCACGCAGAAATCGGATTCTCAAGATGCATACAAAGATAGAAAATTCATGTAGCATCACACAGTCATGTAATATCATTATTGAATAATATCCTCAAATTGATGTCCCCTGATTGTTTTATATGGGCTCCAAACCCCTACCCAGAAAGGTTCGCTCCCCAAACTCAGCTTCGACAGTCTGAAACAGTGGCAACCCCTGGACTGTACATTCATCAGCTTTACATTATTATCGGGCTGGAGATGAGAATAGTGACTTACAGTAACCGCTCGCGCTGTGGCCTAGAGCCTCCCAGGTATTCTGGGCCTCATTCTCACCGATCTTCACAAGCGGCTTTCCAGTACCTCCGGACGACGCGTCAGCAGCAAGCTGTACTTCACAACACTTCTCTAGAAGCACGAAGTACGCAACAACTTCTTCGATAGTCCTTCCAGCGGTGAGGAGTCCGTGGTTCCCAAGGAGAATGGCCTTTCGGTGACCAAGAGCCTTCGCAATATGCTTTCCCTCATCTGATGCAAGGACAACGCCGGCAAAGTTGCTGTACGTAGTTAGCTAGGACAGAGAGACATGCGCTATTAGCATTGGATTTTCGTAAAACATACTCGTATAAAGCATGATCCTTATAGAACACACACGAATCTTGAGTAAGCATGTCAAGGGTTCGGCCAGTAGAACAGAAGGCTCTACCAAAGACGCTGTGAGAATGGGCAGCGCAATTTACATCTGGACGAGCAGTATGTATCTCAGAATGAATAGCAAACGCCGCTTTTCACGGTTAGTTTAGTAAATATACAGTAGGAACAAGATACTTACCATAGTTGAGCATTCTGTTCCTGCCTCCATCAATGACCATACCGGTATGGTCCACAAGAATCAGGTCATCATCTGTGACAAGAGAGAAGTGAAGACCTACGGCTGTCAGAAATGGCTAAGGTAGCGTCATACATAATATTACCAAATGGATTTACCCAGAAGCTGTTGGGATCAACCGGATCCCGTAAAGTAATGTGACCAGCGACTCCTTCAGAAAACCCAAACTTGGCAAATACACGGAAAGCCAGGGCTAGGCGATGCTTCAGATACTTGCGCTCCTCATACTTATCTTCAAACGTTGGCGGCCCAGTCGGAACATCTGTGGGAAAGCAAAGGTCCGGATTACCGCTCGAGTATTCCTTTCCCTCCGTCTTAGAGATAATATCTGGGACAGCCTCTGTTGCTGATGGAGCCATCTTCAAGGTTTGATTGTGAGCACTTGACGGTTTTCAATTCACTTCGCTTTGAACAAGATGCAATGTGGATTAGAGGATTGAAATGGCGGCATGAATCGTATCATGCTGTTCTCTTTCTCTCGGTCATCATTGGCCACCATGCATATCGCTGACTGGGAAGTCAGCTATCGCAACTGCCGAACTTGGCCATTCTAAAGATATCGCGCAAGTCCGTTAGTTGCAGTTTCAGCATCCAATGGTTCAGAGCTCTTCTCCCGCCTCAAAGAGCGGGCCTCCGACGGCGCTTTGCGCAGGCACTAACTCAACCGTCCTACTCCGCCACTCAAAGGTGGGATATGCCTTCCACCATCCAATTGTGAGCGAAATGCGCTCTACTTGAGCATGGGAACCAACTCGTAATGTTTGGCTTGATAATCGTCACTTGAAGCGACTCGGAACTGGCTTTTAGGTGATCGCCAGTTGTTTCAAGAGGAGATGGAAGCTCTACCTCAACATCGGATTGTTTGCCTTGATGAATGCCATTGCGAAGTTCCCCCATTCTCAATTCCGCATACGTATGTTGGGCACAATAATACCTCACCTGAATTAATTGTGGAACGAGTCAAAGAAGCTACAATTATTGTCACTACACGCGTTCCCATCTCAAAAGAGACTGTCGCGCAATGCTCGCCAAACCTTCAACTCATAGCCGTCATGGCAGCGGGGTATGACATTGTTGATCTGCAAGCGTGTCGGGCGCGAGGGATTCGAGTTTGCAATATACCTTCGGCATCTGCCGAGGCTGTTGCCGAGCATGCCATCACTCTGTATCTCGCAGTGAAGAGAAGAGTGGTCGAACTGCATGACTTGACGAGGGGGGGCAGCGAGTGGCCATTGAAAAAGACAGCGATACATAGATTTGGTGGCCTGCCGATGACCAGCCGCTCGGAAACCTTAGGTATAATTGGTTATGGTACTTTGGGTATGGTCACTGCGAGAACCCACAACAGCCATTCTTACTGATTAATCGATGAAGGGAAACTCGTTGAGAGTACGGCGAAAGCGCTAGGAATGCAAGTTCTCATAGCAGAACGAAAAGGAAACCAGCAGAGCGTACGACCAGGTCGAACGGACTTTACTGAAACTCTGAAGCAGAGCAGTGTTATAATTCTATGCTGTCCTCTGGATAACTCCACCCGTGGCATGATTAGCGAAACAGAGCTCCAGTTTATGGACCGACGAGCAATACTGGTGAATGTCTCACGCGGTGGCGTTGTAGACGAAGCAGCCTTGGTGAAGGCACTTCAGGAGCATTGGATTAATGGTGCTGCCACAGACGTATTTGCAGTTGAACCAGCAAGTGCTTCTACAAGTCCTCTATTGGCAGATGGCATTCCAAACTTGACGTTGTCTCCTCATGTGGCCTGGTATGCGGACTCCAGCATCGAGAATCTAAAGAGGGGTATCAAGAGTAATATTGAGGGATTTGTTAATGGAGCTCCAGTCAATATGGTATGAAATTATACAGCACCTATACTGGTTTCCCAAATTTTCCATTGCTTTCATTTTCTAAAGCTCTCAGCTATATGGTGTTATATTTCCATATTTCAATTTCATCTTGACTATCTCCTTTATCATCTACAACTGATTAAGACTCGACTTCCACTTGGCTTACGATTGCACGCTTCATTGCCACAGCATCAGCACTGGCATCAGCCACTTTGGCTGCATGTTCTTGCCTCACGAGGTCATCATAGCGAAGGTAGGCACCAAGAAGCACTTGCGCTGCAGCAGCACAGTCCTCCGGTCTTGTATATTCTGCGGGATTGTGGCTCACCCCATCTCTTGATCGAGCGAAGATCATAGCAGTAGGAACACGTTTCGATGTGTAAACTCTGTTATATCCAGGTCAGTTCGTCTCCGATATGCATGGGCGGGCTCTTACGCATCATGGCCAGCTCCACTGGTGAGTTGCAAATGGCATCCTATCTCCAGGGCAGAAGAACGGACGCATTGCTTCATGGTCTCATTGAAGTTGACCGCAGGAGAAACCCAGATCGTTTCAAAATTCAGTGTCAGTCCATGTTCTGTGCTGATCTTGTCAAACCCTTCCCTGCACTGTCTCTCAATCTCGAGGACGTCTTCATCGAACGGTGATCGAATATCAAGATTCATTTGCACATCTCCTGAGATAGTGTTGATACTTTGGGGGCTTGAATTGATTACTGCAATTGTAGCTCGCGCACCCCGGTCAGCGAGAGCCCCTGTTGTGGCAATCCGGTTGGCTTCTACGATCATTTTTGCAGCACCGAGTAGTGCGTCACTTCTTCGGTCCATTGGAGTAGATCCTGTATGGGCTTCGCGGCCGACAACCTTCATATCATACCATCGCATCGACTGTACCCCACCCACCACCGCTGCAGGAAGCTCAGCCTGGTCGAGAATTGGGCCTTGTTCGATATGGACCTCGAAATGTGCCAGGATTGGGTTCGTCTCAAAGCTGCAGGCTTCTGTACCAATATACCCTATTCGTTCCAGTTCGTTGCCAAGCGTGATCCCGGCTGCGTCTACTCGAGCATGACCGTATTCAGTGGTAAATTGTCCCGCCCAGACGCCCGAGCCCAACATACAGGGAGGAAATCGAGCACCCTCCTCATTAGTCCAGTTGATCACAGCAAGTGGCGCATAACTTGTAACATTATTCTCGTGCAGAACCTTCATGACTTCCATACCGGACACCACCCCCAAGATCCCGTCATATCTTCCTCCGGTGGGCTGGGTGTCGAGGTGGGAGCCGATGGCGATGGGAGGAAGGTTATTGTTCTCTCCGGGCCGGATAGCGAATATGTTCCCCATGGCATCAATCTTTTCAAGTTAGGCATGAACTGAAATAGAGCGACCTGCATCCACCAACTTTATGTGTGCATCCATATTCTTTGGTTGTAGCAATGAACCAATCTCGAACTTTTCTATCATCATCATTTGCGGTGAGACGGTTCATCCCCCCATCGGGAGTGCTGCACCCATCAGTCACGTTGCACAATCCGCTGCCATTGAATTGACTTACCTTCCCCACTGGCACGACTCGTGAATGGTGGCATTGACCCGGGTTGAATTGATCTTCAATGCGGAGTAGACGGGGTTAAGAGCTTGAGCCACCATTTTTCAATGTGTGAAGAAGGAACTCTTTGA
Source organism: Coleophoma cylindrospora (assembly GCA_003369665.1). NCBI lineage: Eukaryota > Fungi > Ascomycota > Leotiomycetes > Helotiales > Dermateaceae > Coleophoma > Coleophoma cylindrospora. The sequence goes on from PDLM01000019.1 coordinate 15,566, forward strand.
ATCTCTAACACCTTCACAATTGCGCGACAAAACAGATTCAAATATGGTGATGATAGGAGCCCCCGACACACGTGACACGGCGAACTCGAATTTCAGTAGTGACGGAGATGAGCGCCTCGCTAAGTCTCCGGGAGCTCCTCTCTCGACTGATATCATGCTCCTTCCAACGGACGACGACGGTAACTGTCTCTCGGACTCTCTGTGCTGCGTGACATGCGGTGTTATGCCAGGTTTAGCATAGATCTGAATAGTCCTTGTGTCTGTTGTCCCTTTCTGCAGTAGATTTCCTCCGCTTTCATGTCTGGAGATGTCCGCCAACCCGGCTGTGTGCCTGAGAACGGTCTTGTCGTGTGCAAGGTGTCGACGAAGGAAGATCAAGGTACACTTGACTCGTTGGCCCTTCTTGTAACTACATGCTAAATCTCGACAGTGCGATCGCGTTGCGCCAGCTTGCTCACGATGTAGAGCCGCAGGGGTGGCTTGTACTGGCTTCAACCCAAAAGGAGATACGGAAATTCCTAGGAGTGTTATACATTTCTTGGAACAAGAGATTGCCACTTTGGAAAAGGAGTTGGGCGACGATAATGACGGTGATAATGAGGCTTCCCTGGGCCTCCTGAAACCGTCGAGCTCGGAGACTGTGGACTTGTCAAATGCGCTCCACAACGCCAAGGGCTCGCCTCCGACTTCCAGGCGTGACGCCGTGAAAGAAGCCATCGTAGCAAGCAATGAGCTTCAGAAAATGATTGGAGCTACCATGCCTTCCGGTACATGCCTCACCGATATGCTATCCAGTGTCAGAATGGGCCTCACCCCTTCGTATACACCATCATCAACGGTGGCAGCGGATTCAGCGCCCATCCAAAGTTCGATTAGTACGCGTAAACATGACGAAGACCTCCTAGACTTGCCCATACTTATTAGTCTACCTTCTCATGTCATTCACAGTCTCGTGAAAAAGTATGTGCAGCGGGTACTTCCAACATACCCATTCCTTCATGAGCCTGCTATATGGGAGCACGTTGACCGCGTCATTCGAAAGATCCCGGAACAACAGCCCGGTATGGTGAACTCGACCGTCAGGCCCGATTATGATTTTCTGGTGGTTTACCTCATACTCGCAATTTCTTCTACGCTTGGCAGCGCCAACAGTGGACATGAAGCTCGATGTATGGCTTTCTCGGGATCTTTATTTGCAGAGGGCATTCATCACCTCTCAAGTAAAGCGCCATTTCCCAATAATTTAGCCGAAGTGCAGTCAACGCTTCTAATCCTACAATATGCTATGATCAACCCGAAATATGCAAACGTTTGGATCCTGAGTGGCGTAGTGATGAGGTCATGTCTCGAGCTCGGATTACATCGTGAGGTGTCTGACGCTGCTGAACTTGATTCTTTGACAATCGACATGAGGCGGCAGGTCTTTTGGAGTGCATACTGTATGGACAGATCGATATGTTCCGCACTACAACGGCCTTTGTCAATTCCAGACCCCACTATAAATACTCTGTTTCCCGCCTTGAGCTCTCCACAAGCAGGAGTAGAGCAACGACCACATCCAAGTAAGATATTGGCCTTGCGGCAAATACAATTTGCGAAGCTACAATCTACAATCATCGAAGTACACTTCCAAGGAAAGCCGTTAGAGGAAGGACAGACATGGGATGGTTGGCTTTTAGCAACCGACCAGAGTCTTCGTGATTGGTATGAAGTCCTTTCTCCTGATGAGGATAAAACGTGGGCCGAGCTTGCATTTTCACAGGGCCTTACAAATCTCTACCGACCATCCCCACGGATGCCCTTTCCTTCTCAAAGCAGCCTTCTAGCTGCGTTTGAAGCTGCCTGCGGATCGGCACAAATATATCAACGACATATCACATCAGGATTTTTCCGGCGCCCGTGGCTAGCTGCGCACCACACCTTCTCCTCAGCCATGGTAGCACTGTTTTGTCTTCGGTATGGTTTTGAAGTAATTTGTGAAAGGTGGAACGCCAGTGAAATTTTCCAAATGACGAAGCTCTTCACAATGAACCTCCTTACGCTATCTGCCCAGGGCTGGTCCGAAATTTCAAAGTATGCAGGGACATATGAAAGGCTACTTGGGCCATTGCTAGACTCCGTTTTCACCCAAAGCAACTCTCCTTCGAAGTCTTTTGGGCCAGCCCAAGATGCCGAACTTGCAAGATTGATTCACCCAGGGCCTGCACACCTAGAAAAGTTACGCTTTGGAAGTTCAAGGGTGGCCTTGGATAGAGAGTACCAAATGTTCGATGCTGCATTGTTTAATTGGGATGATGACTTCTCGCGTAATTCACTGGCCTGGGAGGATGATTTGGGACTGATAACCTCGTCCTCCCGCTCTGCGCTGTTTGAGCATGCGCAATTCAACCCTGGCACGTTCGCATCTGCGTAGGCCTAGTATCGTGATATGTAGGAACAAAACAAACTGTTCAACAAACTTCTCATCTTATATCACAAATTATTTGGGCTAAGAGAATTAACCCGATGATGGCTCTACTTTTCTGAACCTAGTGGAAGCGCTGTGTTAGTAATCGGTAAATATCCGCGCCGTCAGACTCCATAAGTTATAGCCAAACAATTTAATCCCACCCTCCTCCCACCACACCAACCACCACCTTTCGACAACCAGCCTACAGAGCCAACATCTCGACCATCAACACGTAAGAAGACAAGCAGTTGTGTCTCAGTTGCAACAAATGACAAGCAATAGTCGAAGAGGTCTTGCCCTCCATATCGGGTAGAGTTCACAGATATAGAGCCAACTCCCATCCCACTTAAGCTGCCAAGATGGAATCCCATCAAGATCAAGAAGAATTACAGGAAGTGTAGGTTTACTCGGTCTCAATCTATTGTATATTGTGTGGTATATATCGACTAATGGTTTGTAGAGAGAGAGAAGACTTGTCCATCTCACCGGCATCTTCACCAGCTGATGCATCTTCTCTTGCCAACGTTGATGATAAGCTTCGGGCATCAATTGAACTCCTGCCTAGCTGCCAAAGATGCAAGAGGCTTCGAAGAAAATGTGATACGAATTTGCCGTCTTGTAGACTCTGCCAGAAAGCGAAAGTTGAGTGTTCATTTTACGACCATTCATTGCAGCAAGTTTTACCTCGGAGGTGATTTTCCTGAAAAGATACTTTAGAGCCTACTAATCGAACGTCCTAGTTATGTACTCTCTTTGTTGACAAGAGCTCAAGAGCTGAAAGCTAGGAGGTATCCTGACGGTGCTAAAGCTACCAACACGGCTGACATCTTGTTACACCCCCCTTCAACTCCAAGGCATTTTTTGGTCAATAGAACCGCACAGAATTTTGACAACCACTTCATGCTGTCTACTACAACAGATTCGTCCTATCATTTCTTTGGCTCAAGCTCAGTCTTTGTACTGTCAGTGAGTGTGGCTGCTCGAGTATTCGACGACCCTGCTCAGTTTCAGCGGCCCGAAAGCCCGCTTTTTGACTTGAATTATTCTGATGAAGGTATCAACGACTCTACAGCTGTTGCCAATACTCGTATCAGTATTCCATCGAGGGACATGCTTCTCACCCTCATCGCACATTATATGTCAACATTGAATACTCTTTACCCATTTATTGACGAATCGAGTATCCAAGCTGATTTGGATGTCTACATGGAAAATCAAGTTTCTGAAACCTCATTTGGGACGAAACTATCTGGGAAGCAGGCTTACCAATACTTTCGAATTACAATGATTTGTGCTATAGCCTGTGCCAATAAATCACGGCATAAAAGCTACCTGGTTGCAAGCGATGATGACTTCTATGCTAAGGGATTGAAGTATGTTGAAGCAGTAACCTCCCAAGCCTCCGGCGAGTCTCTGCAGGCGCTGATGCTTCTCATTGTCTACTGTTTATTCCACCCTAGAAAAGGGGATATTTGGAAGCTTCTTGATTATGCTTGTCGCCTTAGCGTTGAGCTGGGCTACCATACAGAGCTCCCATCTGACCAAGATTCAAACAAAGAAATGGCGATACGAAGAAGCACTTTTTGGGGCCTTTACACGATTGAGAGGATTGTTGGACAGATTTTTGGGCGACCTTCAGATCTCCCCGAGCAGATTATCACTACAGAATATCCGGGCATTCTTGCTGCCGGCTCTCCTACCGACCAAATGTCAGTCCAGGTCTTCTCGGCGGCACACCATTATCGTCTTGTGTACCTTCGCTCGGAAATCTATCGAGAAATTTATTTGCCGACTGATCGTCATGTCCATGACCTTGAGTGGTTCATTGATCATTACTTCTCGCTGTCGCAATGGTATGAAGAGATACAAATCAATGAATCCCTCGCAGGTGTTGGGACATCTACATGCAATGTTGCTTTTCATTCGACGATCGTGTTTCTATTTCAGCCCTTAATATTGAAGGCTCTTTCTCAGATTAGAGAGACTGAGCTTGAGTCCAAAGCACTTCGCATCACCCCGTCAGAAAACTATCATTCCGCCTGCCAGTTGATCCGTACATATGAAAAGGTTATGAGGGCGCCTGATGATACAGCTCTTGGGGTCTATCCAATGACAATAATGAGCGCTCACTACATATATCTTGCCGGCTTGACCATCATGGCACATGCTCAACTTTCGCTCGACGGCCGTATTCAATCACTAGGTCCTTTGGTACGAGGTAGCTCGGAACGTGCTCCACAACCAATGGACTATTCAAATATCTTTGAGATATCCGGGTCCTGCTTGGTTCTCTTGAACTGGTGTGCCGGCACGTGGAGAGGCATGGACGGAATGCTGGACATGTATAGAAGACTTTCAGAGCGAGTCTTACCAATGCTCGCGCGGCAAGGTCTGGCATGACCTAATCTAAATGGGAACTGAAGTACCATTCTAAGTACCCCTCTCCGTCAATTGCAACATCCGAATTTGCAACCAGGGTACTTTGCTGTGGATCTTGACGGCATCATATCTTTGGTGGTGAAAGGTGGGGTGGAACGGAGATCACCGCTCGCGAGTTCAAATCTACACACAGCTCAGCATTACCATTCCACTGGCCGTCCGATATCAAAAGTAACCGATATGAGTGGTCTGATGTAGCTGTTGGCTTTAAATATCTTAAAAGCAAATATTCACCACCAAATATTACCAACATATGATTGAAACCTCGAGCAATATGGGCTTTGGATCGAAAAAAATCGCGGTGATTGGGGGTGGCCTCGGTGGCATGGCTTTCGTCAACGCAGCCTTGTACGCCGGGCTGGAGAACATCCAACTCTACGAACAAGCACCAGAATTTACAGAAGTCGGTGCCGGCGTCAACATCACAAAAAATGCGAATGTTGTGCTTGATGCCTATGGTCTCAAAGAAGCAATGCGTGAGAAATCATCCCACGAACCACCATTTTACATGCAATATCGGAATTATAAGACTGGGGAGGTGTTTGGCCAAATTGATGAGTTCGGATTCCCAGCAACACGCCAGATACACCGTGCTCATCTTCTAGATGTCATGAGGAACCGCGTCCCAGGATCAATCCTCAATACTGGCAAACGCTTGGCCGCGATCGAAAGGAGCAAATCTAACAAGGAATATATTCTCAAATTCCAAGACGGGACAACAGCGACGGCAGATATCATCATTGGATGCGATGGTATTAAGTCTGCTGTGCGTGCTCATCTCGGCTTCGCTGACCAGCCCAATTACTCTGGGCAGATGGTATATCGCGGCTATGTAGAGTACTCTGATTTGTCACCAGAGGCAGACCTAGAATTAAGAAAGACTGTGATTTACCGAGGAAAGCAAAGGCATGTTCTCACTCTACCAATTGGAAACGATCTGTCAAAGACTTCACGTGTTGGCGTTATTGGATTTATGACCGAGCCCTTAGAAGACTGGGTTTCGGAAAGCTGGATGGCTAAGGCGCCAGTAGATAAGTTGGCAGAACAAGTGGAGGGCTGGGCGCCCACGGTTCAAGAGATCATAGCAGGATTGCGGAAGAATGCAGCAAGAGATGGAAATGACTTGATTCTGAAACAGGCTCTATATGTTCGAGACCCCATACCCAAGTGGTACAAGGTTGAGGATAGCCAACCTGGTTCGGGAATCATACTAGTTGGTGACTCTGCACATTCTACTCTGCCTCATCAAGGTAATCAAGTCTGGATTCTGCAACTCGGCCTTGTGCTAACATACCCCAAGGACAGGGAGCTTGCATGGCTATCGAATCTGGCGTAGCCCTCGCCACTATCCTCAAAAATTGGAAGTCTGACGACCTAGAGAGCGCCTTTTCGTTTTATCAAACAATACGCAAACCACGAACGGACAAGATCACAAAGACTAGTTATGAAGCTGGAAAATTGGCAAGCGCTGATACTCCGGAATTGACTTCAGAAACTTTCAATCCAGATGCTTTGAGGGAGAGGATGAAGTGGATTATGGACTATGATGTTTTGAAAGATGTTTATGAGCAGGGTGTACCGTACTTCGAGACCTCTACGACTCAGGTTCAAGCTCAGTTGTAACTATATAAAATGTTTTACAACATTTTGTAAGATAAGTTCAGAGCAGTGCGATGAGGAAACTGCCTGTGAAAAGAGTGGTAGCCATCTTGAGCGCTCACTGGAAATTGAGCATCCCTTAAGAGCAATATATTTATGTCTCTAGGTATTATGCTTGTTGCCCCTTTTCTTACAATCAAAGGCTGCCTCCCAGGCAGCCTTGACGCAATAAATCACAGGCTTGTCAAACCATTTCCCAATAATCTGCATCCCAACTGGTAGGAGGGCATTCTCGTCCTGGACTGCCTTCAACATTCCAATCGGTAGGCTCTTGGCAGGGTGTCCACTGGCATTTAAGCACACAGTTTTGATCGCACAACCTCTGCTCTAATGCTCCTACATCCAGTGTTGCATAATGATTTGCAACATAAGGCAGTTTTGGTGTGATGAGGAGATCTACTTTATCGATGGCGGCATTGTATTCATCTTTGAGGCGGCCATGGAGGTTCATGGCTTTTCCGTGGAGTCGGGGATGAATTTACCAAACATACATACCAGAGAAAAGAGCGAATTTGCTTGTTAAAAACATGTTTCTGTTTAACAGCAACCATTCAGGATAAAAGAAGAAATATAAATGTTGATATTGTTTTATCTTGACTTAGGGAGCTCAATTTTTCTCCTAGGCCATTCGAATATAGCCCACGACGTCCACAAGCTGTTCCCAGATATTCGTTTCGTGCCGCAGATTGTCTCAGAGTGCACGTCACGATATCTGGTGCGTGCGTGTGGATGGGTATGCTGACCTTAATAACCGCTGCACCTAACTCTTTGGATTTTTCTGCTGCGTTCAGGACTTAGGCTCTTATTCTCGGATCCATAACCGTAAATTCGAAGCCTTCTTCGAGAATATCAATTTTCAGACCTCTTACTAGATTAGTCGGTGGGCTCGAAATTGATCCAGATCATACTGGCAAATTCCTTCCTGCGACTCCTGTCAGAGGCACAGGTGTTATTTATGTAAGTCATTCTCTTGATAACAGCAAAATAATCTTTCCCCCTGATCATAATGTCTCAGATTGCTGAACTTCAACGACTCTCAAAACTACAGATTGAAATCAACTCGCCACCGAGTAACACTCCCGCAAATGACAGAAGAGCAAAAGACGACTCTTGGCCCTGATACCTGGGAAGCCTTCTAGCGAGTATGAGCCTGTCAATGCTGGAGAATGGAGAGCTGGTGCAATCAAAAGGAACTATACAGCAGCTCATGTACACAACGTTCAAATCTTGGATGACTGAAATGGATTAAGAGTAGGAGTTAAAGCACTTTCAAAGATATGTAACGGGAATCACTATAAACACTATATACAATCTCTTCTACTTCCATTCTACCTTAGCATGCACTGCAGGCTATCAGCTTACTGCAGCTATCAAACAGAAGAATGGCGCTGTGGCTACTTCATTCTGTGCTGCCCATATTCATAAGGCTATGGATGAGCACAAAGTCACGCTGTAAAGTGTGGTCTACCTGTATTTTATTTTATATACTGGTCACTTGATATATCAAAGCATCTTCGCCCGCCACCGCACAAATCCTTCAAACGATAAGTTCTTCCCTGCTGGCCTCGAAACTCAGCATTGTGAATGTTGGAAATATCAAGAATTGGGACGATGATCCAGTATAAACAATTTGTTTTACTAGATATCTTGAGCTACTCTAAGAGAGACCCTCCTGAACACCCTGCTTCCCAAACTCCATCTGTGGTACAATGCAAATATTTAATTCTGTAGCTCTCATGTCCACGATATTTTGTATCTAGATATTTCGCATCATGACAGCGCAGTAATCAAAAGCTTGTTGGTCTCCATAAACCGAGATCGCTTAGGCTTTCATTTGAATGGCAATGACACCGCCAAATGGACCGGCGTTGGAGGGGTTGACAATCTTGACGAGGCACACGCCTGATTGTCCTCCAACAGTACCGGTACAGGTAGTACCGGCTGGGATGGAGGCTGCGAAAGCATGATCCTCGTTGACGTTGGAGGCACGCTTCACGATGCCGAGGTTGACCAGGGTACGGGTAACCAAGCCACGTTGCTTGGGGGCAGCGATGTTGCCCTTTTTACCTGGGACTTGGGTGGTGACTGTTGCGGCCGTACCAGTGGAGAAAGAACCAGTTCCGGTAGGGTCAACGATGGCAGTGTACGGGCCAGCTCCGTCAGTGGTGACGATGTGGATGGTTCCTGAGATGCTTCCACCGCTGGCAGAGACTTGAGGAAGGGTGCTTCCAGATTGGGCCTGTATATAAATTGTTAGTCTCAAGGAGCTTATTGAGTAGCCATTACGGTGAGAGGATAATTAAGTAGGACCCTCTTACCATTACAGCGGCCATCTTAGCAAGGGTGTTCTGTCCACCTCCAGTGGTCTTTCCAAGTCCATCAGTAGCAGCCTTGGTGCTTTTGAAGACAGTGGTGTCAACTTCGGTGACAGAATTCTTGCCAGGACCGGGAACGATGCCACCCTGGATACCGAGAGCAGTTGTGTTTCCACCGGCATCACCAGTCTGTACGGTTCTTATTAGTCCTATTATTCCAGTTTCCAGGTAAAGAGGTGAAGTTCTTACGATTACAGCGACCTTACCATGGGCGGCAACAAGAGGAGAGGCAGCAAGTGCAAGAAGGATGGCCTTAGTGAACATATTGGCGATTTTGTTTTTTTTAGAAAAAAAGTAAATACTATAGTAGTTGATAATTGAGTGTAAATATTGGAGGCTTTTACTAATCAATAGTAAGATGCTGTAGGAGTGAAGTGAGAAGAAGAAGATATTGATCGCAGATGCTTCGTCCTGAGCCTTCCTTCAAGCAGCTTTAATACTTCGACATTCTTGAAGGTGTGACCTGTGCTGTGGCAAGAAATTATGCCTCCTCCCTCCGTGGTATACCGAAGGGATCAACTTTCACACCGAAGGCTCACCGTGAATGCATCTCATCATAGCGACATTGAGGCATTGCAAGATTTGGAACACCGCTCGTTGCGGAGCCGAATGTCATCTGGAATGGAGTTGACTTCACACATTGCGATACTCTGAGGGCATCTCGCGCCCCCTGCGTGGTCTTTTCTCAAGACGGTCGAGCCAATGGCTTCCTAGGAATCGTCGTAGGCGAGGAGGCCGGGCATTTCTGACTCGAAGTGAGAGGAGGAATGGAACATGCCAAGCCCAATGCAGAACCGATCGGGAACATCTCTCGAAACCATAATCAATCCAATGAACATCGGCTGGTTTCAAGAGACCCGGCAGGAGTTCAACAACGGGAAGATGATGAGACCAACGGCTGTACGAGCCTGTCGGGATGGACCATCCCCTGCTCGGTCGACTCGGCTACGACTTTCTGTGGCGGGAGTGTCTAAACCGCTCAGGCTTTCGAATCAACCAGGCAGGGCCTGCTAAATCCTCGGAGTATATATTGTATAGTAGTAAGGATGTGACCGTTTCCCCACCTCGGCCCGGCGTGACAAGCAGATTGTCAAAACTTCGAATCATGCCCGCTACGCTCGTTCATCCTAATTCCCCAAAAATAACCCAACCATACGCAGGATTTTGTTGCGACGACAGAGACCGATCGAGCCATTAACGGGAGCCTTGTCGCTGTGCCTTCATGAGGAGCTTGAGCCGTAGTACTCAGGTTGGTTCGCAAGAGTGCCTGCGCAAGATTTGGTTGACGTCGTTGGGTAGCAATTAAGGTATCCTGCCAGGCAACTGCAAGAGCATAAGGTAGACCTCCGCCGTTGCATCTGAATCTGGTAGTTTTAGGCTTATGTTCGCAACGTTTATGAATGTCGTGAGTGACATCCAGTGACATGTGATGTCCATATTGTTATGTGCCATCTGGTCTGGCTCTAGTTCGGGTCAAGCGTTTCTGTCAAGCGTTTGCCAGCACGAGCGACAAAGGAGCCTAGCAAGGGCCAAGCAGAGAAATGCAACCAATGATGTATGGTCCTTCCATCAAGGATGTCTCGCGGATGTTATGACACAAGCGCGGCATTTTAGCCTGTGCGCGTGTGACGATCGCGTCAGAATCCGGGGGTATCGTGTCACAGGTTTAGGGTTAGATGAGGTTCTTCAGACTTCGAGTACTACAGTGAGTACAAGTACGCTGTGTCTATTATCCGCTTCCAAGTAACCTGTGGTCTGCGAGATAAGCATAATGCCCAAGCGGACCTCCGCTCTAGGTTTGTCGGAACTCCTCACGTAGTATACTTAAGCCCCTCTCCCAAATCTTCCAAAACCTGGCTTAGTAGCACTCTAGCTTATCCTTGGCTTCTATCGTGTAAACGATTTGTGTATCGTATATACAAGTAAATTCATTAACTACATACAGTATATAGAGCCTTCACTATACGGATCAAAGCTCCACCTAGTTTACTAGTAGGCTTTGTATTCTCAGATCCAGGAGTTATATGACGAGACTTACTTTTAGACCTAGATACTCAAGTATATAGGAACCTTAGTACAGGGTCGCCAGTAGATATATACGAGGTACAACGGTGGATAAATTTCTGGAGCCAGGTTTTCCCTGCATCACGTGCCAATATAATCGTTGTGCCGTTTTGGCCCAGTAGTTTTCGGTGCATAGTGGACTACCTCGCATGGAGGTAACAACAGGTAGGCAGATAGGAGCGTTCGAACATAGCAAAACACTACAGCTTCAAACCTTACTGTTTCTGGGCACTAGCCAAATCATAGATTGGAGCGTGGTATTCTTCAGGGCACAGTCAGTAATTTAATAAAGGTTAACCGTTAGCTTTCTTCGTGTGTAGTTGATCGGCGTCGGGGAAATTTTTACGGAATAGTGTAGTGAAACTTGAAGACTACTTTGTTGGAAATATAATCCACCTTTAGGCATGCCCAGTGTCAGCACCACTTTTTATTCCTGACAACCTATTTTCTCAGAATGAACTGGTTCACATGTAAAATCACGTGACTTATAGCACGAGGCTTGGTTCGAGCTGGAATTACTCTCGAAATCGGCTCCAAGGTCATCCGGCCAAGTTGAGACTAGCTTGAGCCTGGCTTGGTCTCAAGTTGGAGATGGACTTGAGTCCTTGCTATAGTGGTAATAATGTACTTGTACTTCGTATCTCTTCGTATCTCCAGCATCCTTCTTGTAGCACGAGATGCTAGTAATTGTACACGAACAAGTAACGTGAGCGATACACTTCAGAATACAGTATGTTAATACAGTACACGAGCATAGACACAATGCACTTACTCAGCTTTTAATCTGACTATACGATACTAAAAGCAACAGGACCAGCGGGCAATGCTCACAGGAATTATTGCGGCCGTTTATACCGTTCCTTAAGTCTAGAACTCCAACCCGAACACGCACCTTTCAACGGTATACACTGTAGTCCTTTATAATGTTATCCTAAATGGAAGCAGAATGGTCATTATTACTTTAATTATACTAGCTAGGGTCTGCTAATATACAATCCTGATTATACCTACTGTTTCAATGTGTAAAAATTATCGTGACTAAGAACGGCTTAAAAGAAGTACTATAACACAAGCTACCGATAAATATGTAATATATCTTTGCTTTTAGCTTGAAAATGGACGAAACCTATCTACTTATCTCCGCAATTATTCTGAGGAAACCAGAACAAGAGATATTATGTGGGCCGGGTTCCTAACCCGTACATACGTATTGACGAATCAATCAACGTGACAACCTGACATCCTAAAAGATACATCCATCAATTTTCTTCAGGATCAAGACATCTTTGACCTAAATAAATATTCTACGAAGATTAGAGATCCTCCTTCTCCATTATATAGAGTACAAGACTATGTATGTATAGGTCAATCTGCGATACATAGGAAGTACAGAATCTTAGAAATATATCACAAAAACACGCAATCTGCTCGCGAAAACGACTTCAGAAGATTCAGCCCATGATGCAACTTTACAAAATATATTACACTTTGCTTCCTAAACAAAGGCTCAAAAATATGAGCTCAAAAAATGAGATGGCACTTGTTATTATGAAACTTCAGTTCAGCAACTTCGGCACGCCTGGTCTCTTTGTGTCAGTGATTTCCGCGGATACAATGGGGTTGGAGGCATACCTTGCTGGCAAGGCTTTGAGTTTTTTCCTTAAATCTACTACTAGGTACCTATGTGCATCTTTGCCACGGCCGCTTGTCTGTTGATAACTTACACCCTAAATATTTGTGCTTCCTACACCTAACAATGCTCCAATCGCCAATTCAACATGATCCATACCATATCAGGGATAGACCGATGCATAACCAGGACCAATTCGATAGCTTGTGCATCGAACTCGAGCATATTTGGTCGAGCATCGTTAACCCATTCCACAGTAACAAGTCACCTTCACAAAACACTCTCGGCACCGTTTATATTACTGGTGGGATCCTTATTGCCCTAGAGGCGGCGGGTTTCATCGTACCCAAACCGGGAAAAGAGAAAGAATGGACACTAGGAAACCTGGAAGTATTTGAACGGAAAGCGCGAGAAGGTGACAAACATATCGCAGGTTTACTCGAGGAGCTATGATGCAGACAAAAGTCTGCGGAATGATCGTTTGTGGGCACCTCTCAGGATAGCGGAACTTTAATCGAAAGCCCTCATTATTTGGTGTAATCTGATAATATTCCCATTGGCAAGAATGACTCATCTCGCCATTAAGATGCTGTAATACAAGGAATCAGTCGATATCCAATCACCATCATCCTCAATTCGAATTTTGCTCCACTAGTCATGATGTACTTAATATTTTCATGCATACTGAAAGGTAAGTGGAGATTACTTATTGATCATGGTCGAACTCAATACTCTTCGTAGGTTCCCGGAATAGCTCAAGACAACGAGGCCCCGGAGAGTAATACTAGACAACAGCCTACTATGCATAGCTGGACGGTCAACAGCTTTACAATACCATCAAGCAGTGCGGAGACTTAATTGGTTTCACTGCGCCGTGGCAACAAATCGTATGAAGCTGACCTGGTGACTTACCGCCACTGTGACAAATTTCGCTCCAGGGTTTGTGTATTCGTGTGCTTTCCAGTACAGATTTTGATCGTTGCCGACATTGTCCACAACGAGGTCGTACTTTTGCGGTGAGGCTTTGAGCGTTTGTAACACATTTTGCACTTTATAATCTATGACCTCATCTGCACCCAGAGATTTGCAGAGCTTGACATTAGCTGTGGAGCAGGTCACAGTGACGTGACGTCCTTCAGCTTTGTCTATTTGGATGCCGAAAGCTCCCACCCCTCCAGATCCGCCGTTGAGGAAAACGCGTGAGCCTGGCTTGGAGTGAGGTAGGATAGACTGATAAGCGGTAAGGCCAGCAATAGTGATGCCAGCAGCATCAGTGGTCGTAAGGCCTGTCGGTATGGGGGTTATGGCTTTAGTGTTTGCAATCCCGTATTCAGACATGGCGCCTCCGCACATGAAGTTTGTTCCGGCGCTTCCAAACTGTCCTGGTTTGAGTGCAGATCCTGGTGCAGGCTTGATGATATAGCCAGCAAAGTCGTTGCCAGGGGAGGCAGGTTTGGGAAAAGTTAATTGATGAAGAAGCTGGAACTCGGCAAGCCTGTAGTCAACCGGGTTGATAGCGGCAGCAATAATCCGCACTATGTGCTGGTCGGCCGTTGGCTGGGGGACTGGGACAATATTGAGGGTCAGATTGTTCTCGAGGCCACCTTTGGTAGATCTATACTGCCAGCTGCGCATTGTAGAAGGAATCTTCATGGTAGCCATGATCATTGTCCGCTTGTAAGTATATTGTTCGTGGTTGTGTATTGTCTCACGAATTCAAGTAAACGAGCTTCGAGCGTAGCTGCCAAGTAATAAAATGCAAACTAGAGAGGCGCCTACTGCGACCTCCGCCGAGGATGTGGTCATACTTGATCTCTAGAGCCACTACAAGAAGCATAGGAGCATAGTCTCATGTCGCTGGTTTGTGGCTCGGCGTTTAGACGGAATTGGAGTTAACGGACGAATAAATACCCGATCGAGTCTATCATGATCCATAAACGCGGGCTACCCCATGTCACGCACCTGACAAACGACAAACACGATTTTTGCAAATTTAGAAGAACTCGGCGTCCTGTTAAAGAATTGGTTCTGTAGGATTTGTGCCTAAGGACTACATACACTACGGAGATCGCGCTGAGGATAATGCGCAGCCGAGCGGCATCCCAACATACATGTGGCACAATTATCAGTTGCAGAGGCCAGGTTTACAAGGAAAACATCTACGGATCCTATCATGCCTGGGAACATGTTGACTTGATTTCTTACGGACAAGCTGTGTTGCCGGGCCGTAAGTACATAGTCATGATATCTTGGCTCACTGCGGTGCCAGTCTTGCAAAGGCAAAACTCCTCCACCTTGCTCCCGCAACCGTATTCTGTAGATTTGATATGGTTATTGTTGAAACTCGAGGGAATTTTGTCCCTTTACAAGATCAGTTATCCCCTTCCCAAGAAATTAGGTCTTTCAGCCAAAGTGCTAAAGTTCTTGCGAAACGAGTGAATACACCAGTTGTGAACGCCTGAGGACTTTAGATTTATATTATAGCTGCTAAATACACGATCAAGTAGATAAAGGTATGCAAAGAAGGGCGACTTCGGTAGAATACTGTCGCGCTATTGGTTGCTGTGGGTTTCGCGACAGCAGACGTAGTGGTGCTAGATTGAGATCCAGAAGAGGGTCGCGGAGCACTTGTGGTTCTTACACTGGATGATGTTGTTGTAGCGGCTGGTCTTAATGCATCACCAGTCATATTCGCTAACGACGTGCAAAAGTCTGTCCATAAGTGAGAGAATGTGTGATACCCTGGGGGTGCGGTAGTGATGAAAATGCCTCCAATACCAGCGGCTACGAAATTCTGCAGGAGAATATTCTGATCGACCGCGGATCCCGCATAATTATTAATGATTGCTGATTGTTTGGGGCGCTCAGACGGTGGGATATTGTTCAGTAAGGTATATGCGTAGCCTATATCGCCGGTCTCGATGCTATTTATTTCATCTGAGAGGGGCCATAGCTGGGGATCCGAATTCGTGCCCGGGTTGAACGTGTCCAAACTGGGGGACTCGACAAACGTTGCTTTGGCGGACGAACTCAGGTTGCTCAGGTATTGATAATGCGCCTCCGAGTATTGTGATGGCGTTTGATCGAAAAAGATGCCGTCGACGTGAATATCTGCTTGTGTATATGAAGCCCAATTTGCATATGTCGCAACCTCACCGAGGCAATCAGCAAGCGCGTGGGAACCATAAGCGGTCGTGATATAGCCCAACAGCTTGATATTTTCGTTCGTATTCAAGTCGCTGATGCTGGCCACGTAATCATCGTTTGGAATGTTGCTGGCACCAGGTCCATTATCCGGATTTATGACCACCGTAAAGCTTACAGACGGGTTTTGAGCAGCACACGAGGTCAGCGGCGCCCAGGCATTCAATGTTGGATAGGTATAGAGGGGCACAAGTACAGAGGGAATGGACATTCTGATGAGAAATGTTTTCGGTGGCGCTCGACATTAAAGAAGGAACATGCTCCGTTATGTATGCGCTGAATTAAATTGTGACCTCATTCCAGGGGTTGGAATGTATGCTTTGGGTGTTATATCGTAGATCGTCCGATGGACGCTTCCCTAGCGATGGCTCGATCCGGCGGTTGCTTGATCCGGCGGTCGTGTGCGCATGTAAGTCAACAACACGGTAGCCGGATTCCAACCTGCCGTCTGCTTTTCGCCCAGTTGTGGAAGAAGCTGCCCCAATGGTCCTATACCAGAAACAGTTCTGAGCAAGAGCTCCGTCTTGGCCCAGTTCTGGTGCCTCGGAATCCAACGGTCAGTTCGTGCGCCGCTACCCTACCGAATTCGAAATACTGTCTGTCTATCCCGACGACCAACGCGACGGACCCTTATCGGCCAAGTCTTCGGTGATTTTGCGAAACAGCTTGCTGAAGATTCTTGTATTCGCGGCGAGATATACCAGTAAATGGACACCGAGTTGACCTGACCGGTACCGTGGACAACTCAGTGCTCAGCCTTCGATTTTGGGAACCTCGGACCCAAAGGATCTCAAAGATCATATTCACTGCTTCTGTGCTTTATTGGAATGTTTTGGTATCACAGAGCGGTAGTCTTACATTTCGCCCTCGGTCCTTCATCTTCTGGGCCCAACCATTTCCGCCACAATTGACGCTGGTTTTATGTGTGAGCGTGATGACGAGGTCAACTCCCGCAAGTCAACCGCTCTGCTGCCTTGACTAAGTGCCTACCAATATCCATCCACGACATGAATGACAGAAATCAACTTGCCCTTTAAGTACGCAGGTGGTGCTAAAGGCTGCCGCTCTGCTACAGCAGTACCCTATTCAGGACGATGAGATTTCTTTGGCCAAGATCCGTCGCCAGCAGCGCATTTCATACATTTGTCGTTGCCTAAGCCATAGTCTCGCTGGACTTGGGTCACCGACTCCAAGGCAAGCAGTGACCTTCATATCCACGGCCCCTTCGCACCCGCCCAGCCAGCCTCTTCGTCTGCAACTGAACGTCACGTATGACCGACCACGTTCGTCCCTATTCACATGCCGGGTTTGGCTAATCGTAGATTAGGCACCGATGTGATCTCTCAATCATGATCAGCGCCGCACGCTTTGCCCTATCAGGAGAATTCGTTGGCCAAGACTGGAGCCTGCTATGCCTCTGCCACCATGCCGCCTCATCCATCCAATCTCGTCCCATTGCCGGGTAACTCGCGCCCTGCTGGGAGTGTCTGCGCCGCCCACGACGCACGCCGTGATTCGTTTCGTCCAGCGTGCAAGAAGTGCTTGACTGGGATAATGGTGTGTCCGGTTACGAGGAGAAGAAGGCTACGAGGAGAAGAAACCCGTCACCTGGCTGGCTCCCGGCGCCGTTCTCTTCCGTCGTCGCAAGCGAAAAGTAGGCGTTCCTGAAATGAAGTCGGCTCCCGATGCAAAGGTTGAGAGGATGATGCCAACGACTATCCCGAGCTTTGAATGGGCTGATGAAACTGTCGCAATACAACAGGCGCTGGACTACTCCAAGCCAGGCTCCCTGGACGCGCGACTGTGGCAGCCTTCGGACCCGGCTGCAGCTAACATAAGGAACGCTTAGGCAATTCCCAAATCTACACCACCCTCTCACCAACCCTTGATCTGGGCCCTAACCGCTATATTTTCAGGATTCTATATTTTCAGGATTCGACCCGAGTATCTGCCCTATTCCTCTATCCGGTATCGGCACAGCTTGGTTTCTCTCGTCATCTCTCATCGCATCCAACATTACCGAAGTCTGGAAGTAGTACACAAACTTGCACCTGCTACAGGAACTAAAACATACCTATCTGCCATTCAACCAATTGAATCCAACTTTGACTTACCTACAGCTCGAGATGTTATAATGTAAGTGTAACTACAATAGGCATATTCCTAACTTGGACTCTAGTCTTCTTTGTCGTCATCCATGCTGCATTCACATAGACCGTCTCCTCCCGCGTTTGCAACCTTCCCTCTGCCCCGCTGTCCGAAAAATCAAATATAGTCTTCGTCTCTAGTCCCTCCACCCCTTCCCCCTTCTTTCGCTCCTCCGACAACGTCAATATTTGTGCCTCCAGAACGCCAGAGTCTTCCCTGCACCACTTGACGCGCTCGACGCCCCAGCTGTAGTGGAAATGCCCAAATACACATAGACTTGGCCTTGCCGCTGCAATTTTCTCAGCCAGAACAGCGCAGCCGCTGAACCCGGCTACGTTCGCAATGTCGAGACGATCTAGCGGGGGCGAGTGGGTGACCCAGATTGGCACTGTATCTTGAGCTGTTGGCGCCTTGGACCACGCCTCATCAGCCTCGGGTGACTTATGAGGCGGATAGGTGAATGGCCATCGATTCGGCGAGAACTCCGGCATTAACGGGTTGCCATAGATGTTGAGTTCCCTTAGCGTGTCTGAGCCGCGGACGCGGTAGTACGCAACAGTGCGAACCTCCCGGTCAAGATAGTGTATCCCTTTCGCCCTCATGTCAGGGGATGTGAAGAGGGCTAAGGCTTCGGGATTGAACCTGTTGCGGATCTTGTCTGTCTTCAGGTTCTGCAGACGCGCGTTTTGTTGACTGTAGGGATTATCAAGTGTGGCATCGCCGTTCCCTGCAATCAGGATCTTGACCTTGTGTGGCAGGTCTTGCACCCATTTCAGCACAGTCGTGAATTCAGCGACGTTGCCATAGTCTGTCATGTCACCAGCGTGGATAAATATATCGCCATCTGGAATCAAGGCAGCAGGGTTGTCCTCATGCGTATCAGACATGCAGACAATACGGAGCGTGTTTGTATCAAATATAGGGAGGGAGCCAAAGTCCATGTTTGAAGAATACAGTACAGTAAAGTACTTAGTATGTACCTTTATAAATAAGGTAGGTATGTATACTAGGTAGGTAGGTATATTCTGTAATTCAGACCAAATGATTTATGAGAAGAGAGCACCAAATAGTATATTATATAAGATCTTTTACACATATTAGTAAGCAGCGCTTAACAAGGGGGTGTCGTGGTTTCAATTATTAAAGTGGGGGTACCTAGTTAAGTACTAGATTAGTACCTATATATACATTAGTCCCTAGTAGAATGAATCAAGGTATGTAAAAGTGAGGCTACCTACATCCTAGGTACTTATATACTTAGGAGCTCTTCTCTAGAGGATTAAGTCAGGCTTAAATCAAGCCTAAGCTGACTTGAGCTGACTTGAGCTGATTTAAGCTAGGCTTAAGTTTAAGTCAAGCTTAAATCACTCTAAGCTATTATAAGCTTATAAGCTTCTTTCAAACTGTTGGGACGAGGGCATTGTCATGAGGGGATTGAGTATTGCTGATATGCTCCTGACGATGTCAGTCAGCTCGTCTGGTACGAAGCCCGCTAGACCAATGATGTCTCGGCTCATGCAAGGGACTGAAGAACCCCTATGCATGTCATCATGACATGTCCGTACGGATATGGCTTATCCCGACGCAAGGGATAAGAGGGGGTAAATCAGGTGTATTTAACTAGTAGAGAATGCCTTCCTTTAGAGGGCATGAACCATTAACTACAACTAAGACACCTAGCTATAATACACTTGGATTCCCTTCAAAGAAAGGGTGACCGGAGCGTGTGGCACCGTCTACTGTAGTACCAACTTCATCCGTGGGACATTACGAACCACGTATCTTTGACTCAGTCGAGCTCGAACTGAGTAGCGACGGATAAACATAGTTCAAGCTTGAATCCGTGTTTATCCCACCCCGGGGGGATAAACCAACACAAACCCTAAGTCTTATAGAAGCTAGATATAAGCTTTATATCTCCTTTAAGCCTCTTAAAAACCAAGAAAGAATTTTCGAAAATTAGAATATTTTCTAAGAATTAAAGTTCATATCATATGATCTATTATCGCTAAGACTCTCTTATGCTTGATATCTACGCTATTAGAGATCTAACTTCAGGAAACGACTTTTAATTGAAATCTACTCTTAGAGGGTTAGACGTTGCCTACTAAGTATATATATATATATATATATATATAAAGTAGAGGAAACCTAAGAAGTTTTCTTCTATAATCACGTGACTAGTCACGTGACTACTAAGCCTTAGCTTGAGTCAGGCTAGAGTCAAGCTTGAATTAGATTTAAGCTTGACTGAAGCTCGACGTGAGCTCTGTAGAAGATAGTATTATATTAGGTATTGATAGATAGGTCTAGGAAGATACTGTATAACGCATGACTTTAACTAGCTTATCAGAGTCACGATGAAGACTAATCGGAAAATACTAATAGTTATATAACTCTAGTGCAGCTATAGCCTTAGTATATAAGTATATATTCGATCAATGTAGGTTATCGAATATCATCTACTATTAGAAGCTCTCGTGACTCATCCTACCTACCTAATCAGTCACCTTAGCTTTTGTGAGTTGACACTAGAGGAAGCCTTCGCTAGTATTATAAAGTTACCTAGTAAGTAACTTAAGTTTATATAAGGTATATACCTTCTATACTACGTACTATAATATTTTAAGGTTGACTTTAGTTTTGACTTAGGTTTTGACTTAGGTTTTGACTTAGGTGTTGACTTAGGCGTTGACTTAGGTGTTGACTTAGGCATTGACTTAGGTGTTAACTTAGGTATTGACTTAGGTGTTAACTTAGGGTTGACTTAGGTTCGACTTAGGTTCCATTTAGGTTTGACTTAGGCTTGACTTAGGTTTAGTTCTAGTTTGAATCCTTATTATATATAAAAGTACTAATTTACTTAGGTTTCTAGAGAAGGGCTTTTAAGTATAATATATAGTATATATAGTATATAAGGTACTATAGTATAATGAGGTTTAAATTTATTATATTAGTATAGTATCTCTATAATAAGGATAGAAACTAGGTTCAAATATAACTTAAACCTAAGTCTAACTAACTTAGGTTTGACTTTAGTTTTTTATTTAGTACCTTATTTACTATATATACTATTGGTTCATCCCCTGGGGTAGATAAATCGTGCGTTCAAGCTTGAACTACTAGGTTTGTCCGTTACTACTCAGTTCGAGCTCGACTGAGTAAATGATACGTAGGTCGTAATGTCCTACGGATGAAGTTCGTACTACGGTAGACAGTGCTGCACGCTCTGGTCACCCTTTCAATGAAGGTAATCTAAATGTATTATAGCTAGGTGTCTATATAGTAGTTAATAGTTTATGCCCTCTAAAGGAGGGCATTTCTACTAGTTAAATACACCTGATTTACCCCCCTTTATCCTATTCGTCGGGATAAGGTATATCTATACGGACATATCATTCTGACATATCCATCTTCTTTAGTAGGTGATCTGCTCTTCCTAAGACATCAGGGAACGCCCTGGTCTAGGGGTTCTTCGGGCCCTGGCATAGGCTGAGACATCATTAGTTTAGCAGGCTTCAGACCAGATGAGCTGACTGACATCATCAGGGGCACATCGGCAATGCTCAATCCCTTTATGATAATGCCCTCGTCCTACATATACCTACTTATATATATATACTTACATGCTTAAACGAAGTTTTAGCTAAAAGTATATATACTACCTAGTATATAGATATATTACCTTATACTTAGAACTTAGAGAAAACTTTAAAAGATATTTATAACCACGTGACTATGTTCAACCTAAGTTCAACTCAGGTTTGACTTAGGTTTGAACCCTGAATCAGATTTCAGCATTAGTGACCTATGAGCCGCACTAACTTAGATTCGAACCTGAGGTTGAAGTAAGGTTGAACTAAGGTCAAACTAGAGTCAAACAAGGGTCAAACCAAGGTCAAACCAAGCTTAAACCAAAGTCAACCTAGGCTTGACTTAAGTTCAAACTGAGTTTGAATCCTTATTATAAAGGCACTAATGTACATACAGTACCTAGTTTAAGCTAAGCTTGAATAAGAATTAAGCTACATTTAAAGCTAGATTTAAACCTAGCTTAGACTTATAACTTAGACTTCTAGCTTAGATTTAGAACTAGGCTTAGACTTGAGATCAAATCAAGCTTAGCTCAAGCTTGATTTAAGCTTATATAGCCTTAAGAAGACTTAAATTCTACTTATAAAATTTCAAAATTTTAAACTTTTTCAAGGATAATGAGCTATAGTCATGTGATATACTACCTACTTATAGGCCTTTCTATAGAAAGTTAACTCTGAGTTAACCTAGGGTTAACCTAGTATTAACTTTGAAACTTATTTAAGTGTAAGTTAATCCTAAGTTAACTTTAGGTTAACTCTATATCAACTCTGACTTAACTCTGTATTAGGTTCAGGTGTTAAGATCTAGTGTTAAGTGTTAGGATCAAGTGTTAGGTGTTAGGATCAAGTATTAGGTGTTAGGATCTAGTGTTATAAATTACTTACATGCCCTACTATAAAGGCTTAAGTCTAGCTTAAGTCTAGCTTGAACTTGACCTAAGCTAGAAAGCTAGTTTAAGCTAAGCTTGAATAAGAGTTAAGCTAGATTTAAAGCCAGCTTAGACTCATAAAATTCTACTTATGAAATTTCAAAAATTCGAACTTTTTCAAGGAAAACCATATATAGTCATGTGATGTATCGCGTGATAAGACTCGCTAGACATCTCATAGCTTTAAAATCAATGCTATTAACTAAATAATATTAGAAAACGTTCTTTAACTGAAATTTACAGTCAGGAGAATTGTTGCAGACGTCTGATATAATGTACTATATAGCCAGAATGGCCTGGGTATAATATATGGTCATGTGACCAGTCACGTGACGTAACAGATCGGACTCAGGCCAGGACCCAAGCCAGGCTCAAGCCAGGCTCAAGCTAGCTTCAAGCTGGAATTACGCTCAGAGTCGCCTCCAACTCCAAGGCGTTCACCCGCCCTTGTGACCATCCAGCTGAATCAAAACCGACTTTGGCTTGGCCTTGTCCTCGAGCTTGAGATGGCCTTGAACCTAGCTGAAGCTTACCTAGCTTAGGTCAAGCTGTAGCTCGACCTAAGTCCTTGCTATAGTGGCAGTAAGGTATCCCGGCTTGTCATCCGCTATGTGATGATCGCAGCCCGCTCTCCACTTGTGAGCTCTCTTCGCTTCTTACATTATTACCTGGTAATTCAAGCATTTCCTGATATCTAGGTAGGTACTAAAAGGACGTATTTTAAGGGTAAGGTACCTAGTAGTAGAGGTGGAAAGGGTTGAAAAGATCCCTGGGAGTAAAAGGGTAGCGGGGAGCTAGACGCGAAATTCGCGACGCGATATAGTCTATGTTACAAGACTTTTTGACCCCTATTTTACTAACATACATACATACATGGTTTGGATCTGAACAACAGAATTGTAGTGTGTGACCCTCGTCGCACTAGAGCTACCTATCAATCAGCGTTCAGTTCGTCACCCTATGTGTGCTAGATACCTTAGCAAGTACACCCTTATTCTCCGCTATCTAGGTATGATCTACACATCTAACTTCGAGATTTACAGTGGGGCCATCAGCGACTAGACCCTGTCGATCTCGCCCCGGCATCCCTGTGTCATTCACGTGACATAATCATGTATGGCTGAGATAGCATTTTGATTCACATTGTACGAAGTATCATGTGAGCCAAGATATATTTACTCCCTATAAGAGAAATAATGGGCTGGATAACCCTCGGCTAATAGAAGCCTGAGGCTGTGTTTGGTAGGTATTGGTGGTACTTCCTGGTTCACCCAAGCGCGCTAGGATACGTGGGTACACGCTAGCGGACTTTTCTACGGAGTAATGCGCTGACGCGTGGGACGGGAATTGTAATCCGCGTATATGTCTATACGCGGATCTGTCTATACGCGGGCACTTCTATACGCTTACAAGCTTACACGTTATATTATACGCTAATCTGCTAGGAGCTCTGCCTATCTTCATGAATTTTGGTAATTATGGGTAGTATTTGTGCGTATTTTTCGATAGGCCACTTGTCATGCCCTGTTACTCCTGGGTCTGGCGACAAAAGCAACTTGAAGACCTTTAGATGGACTTATCCTACCGAGGCCATGATTTGTTACTTAATTAAAATTATCTCCCGGGACTACAGCTTAAGGGCTGTTACAAAGGTTCGACTGATACCTACGGTATGCAATGACCTGCAAATTTTGTTTCCACATTGCATGCGAGGGGCTTGGTACATTTTATCTATTCCCGGTCTTAAGACCCTCTAAGATGATGCCATATGTGACGTGTCTTTATTCATCATACTGCCTCCGCCCCTTTACGCTGCAGCAATACACATAATTACCTATGGCCCCATCATTTTGTTCATCGACGCCCTGATTCTCCAATCCCACTAACCAACTCTGGTGATTAAGGTATGATGGGCAATCTTACTGAACAAAGGTCCACCCCAAATTGGGCTGCAGGAGAGAGTATGGCTGGTGGAAGAAGACTAACCTGGTAGTTATATACATATCATCTTTGCAAAAAGACACCAGTCGATGAAGCTTTCTCGCGGTTGGAACTAAGCCTGATGATGTGCAATATTGTAGATCTGTACAGGGAACAAATACATTAATCTTTTGCGGTCATGAATTGACTTTGTGGGGATAATTTAAACTTCATAATGAATCATGTAGCAGTATATAATCTTATGAAGTTATCAGTCTATTCAATAGCAAAAGGGGGCAGTAGTATCTTCTGTCTCCTGCGGCGAAAGCAAGACCTAGCCACCTAGCCTGTTGAAAGGCATTCGGCCAAGCATCCGAGAAGCTTGGCGGATCACCCTGCAATCACCTTGCCGACCCTAACGCCCTTCTTCCTCGCGAGCGAATAGAAACCACGTATACATATAAGTAGAAATTGGGGATGCTGGCATTTGGCGAATACGACCGTATCGCATAACTGTCGGTACGCTATACGGTCGTTTAGATTCGGACATCACATATTCCAAACAGGAGAAATCCTCAATTCATTGGACAAACGTATTTATTTATAGAGGTGACGTGAAAATGCAACGGCTCAATGTATACATAAAGACAAGCGGGCTCTCGGACTTTGGCAAGTGGAATGTATACCTACTTCTCCAGTCCAGCATATCCATCTACTCAGTTCTGATCTTCCACTTCCACAAGCAAGACAGAGCTCTTAACACCGATACTCGCTGTCAATCATACCCGGCGTAACTATCAAAGATGACCCAACTTGAGTCACATAATGGTTACTACCTCTGGAAATATATACCATCCTCAGCAGCCGGAGGCATTTTTGCGACACTTTTTGCGATTGCAACTATTGCTCACTTCTACCGGCTGTTCAGTACTCGAACATGGTCGTGTATCCCGTTTGCAATCGGTTGTATATGTATGGCCACCACCGTGACCTGTTCTCATGATCGCAGACTAATTGGAGTATAGTTGAACTCATTGGCTATGCAGCTAGAACTTCAGCACACAACCAAACAGGGGCGTTGATGCCATATATCATCCAATCAGTTCTCCTGCTCGTCGCTCCTGCTCTCTTTGCAGCCTCGATCTACATGACTTTAGGTCGAATTATCCGCTGTGTGAGGGGAGAGAAATACTCGATTATTCGGGTTAACTGGCTCACCAAGATCTTTGTCATTGGAGACGTTCTCTCCTTTGTGGTACAAAGTGGCGGAGCGGGATTCATGGTTGAAGGCGATAATGCTACAACGGGACAGAATATTGTCGTAGGAGGCCTGTTCGTTCAGATCATCATGTTTGGTCTGTTTGTTGTTACCACAACCATATTCCACCTTCGGATGCGTCGATATCCCACCACGGAAAGCTACAATGTCGAGGCGCCATGGAAAAGCACCCTCCACATGCTCTACGGAGTAAGTGTCCTCATTATGATCCGATCTATCTTTCGTGTTGTGGAGTATGTTAGCGGGCAAAATGGATACCCGCTTACCCATGAATGGACGGTCTATATCTTCGACGCTGTATTGATGTTGATGGTAACCGGGGCATTCTACTACTGGTATCCGAGCAAGGTTATTCCCGCACCCCCGGAATCTGCTGCATATTCTTTGAATACGAATAGCAAATATGGGGAGCCATAAATAGAGAAGAATATTGTCTCGATGGACTAGTTGATGTTTCATAGTTAAATTCATACTGTATTAGATTATAGAGGAAACTTTAGGAGTCTAATACAAGATTATATAAATCCTTTTGTCAAATTCACGAAATAGGTTACAGCTCCTTTAAAACTTTAATACAAGCTAATCTAAGTAATACTGATGAGAATCTGCAGAAGCATTTATCGTATTGAAGATCCATCAAGTTAGTAGGTATGATAGAAATGCTTACAAACGTGCCCCGAATTGTGATCATCGTGGATGGAATGGTATTGGATGGCTGTATACCATATAGTAATTCGAAGTAATCTTCTCGCACATTGCATCCGTTGCCAAGATTCCGCACACTTATCTGTGAAGAGGCAAACATCTCCCTACATTTTCACTCGATAGTGGAAGTATTCTACTATGATTTCTCATAGTTTCCAAATTACGGGACATGGTTCCTCGACGGAAAGCTATTTCATTACTCAAATCGTCACCGCGGCAAGGAGGAACAAATTTCATCGTATTTAAAATCACTCTTTTGGCTCTCGCCATAATACCGTAATAATCACACTCGAGATCATGTTAGATGGACCGTATGCGACCACCTTCATCTTCCGCCTCCGCACTCGAGATCGTGATTAGGTGGACCGTTTGCGACCGCCTTCATCTTCCGCCTCCGCACTCGCTTGTCGGCTGGACTGGGCTTAGACCTGGAACTGTACCTGACCTATACTACTATGTACCTTTCTTCACCTTCAGTTGCCTGCCTTCGAGTTTATCTTCCATACAGCTCTCCCCGGTTCGCTCCTTGGACATCAATACACGAGACGTCTTGTTATTCAACATCATGGTGGGAATGATGGCACTCCCGAGACAAATTCTCCATATTATTATGAACTTCCTGACCTTTTGAACTGCAGTCTAGTTTGTCGGTCCTTTTGGGAAGCTACCGCTGCAGCGCTGTACGATTATGTCGACTTTGGTATAGATGATAACATTGAAGATGAGAAGGTATATGAAGAATGCAGACGGCGACAGCGTCAGTTGCTGCGCTCTATTTCGAAGTAGGTACATATAATAAATCTATAGAGGTTCTCTCAAGTTAATCAATCAACCCTAGAAATCCAAAATTAGGTGCCTTGGTGAAGGGTTTCAGGAATCACTATTGTGAATACTTTGGAGAATTTCAAGATGCGACCTATGATTCAGAATTGCATATGCTTATGAGCGCAGCCAAAAACATGAGATGCCTTTCAAAAGCATCGTTTATGCCAAGCCAACTAGCTGCTCATGTTATCGCAACTCCACCGTCTTACAGGCAGCTGTCATCGCTAGCTGTCTATGGACTTAAACCGCAGGAGCACATATGGAATATGGCTCTAACAAACCTAACATCCCTCGACTGGAAAGTACCAATGATATGGCCTAAAGAACACGAAAGCCCATGGGATACAATCCAGTTTCTAGTAAATGTGGTTGAAACTACCTACATGTCCTGGATTAGAATCACTAGACATCTCTATGCGCAATATACAAATTGCACTACCTACTGTAGTTTACAAACGATTGCTCCTGAGAGGACCAAATAGTATAGTAAAGAAGAAGTTACTACTATGTACTGTGACACTTAAACTCACCAAACTACGTCATTTTGGGGTTCATTATCGTCACAATGGAAATAACATACTAGACGAAACTCACCAAACTACGTCATTTTGGGGTTCATTATCGTCACAATGGAAATAACATACTAGACGAAGCCTTTCTCAACTTTATTAAGAAGCACCAACAGTCGCTAAGATCTGTCTCTATCCCCGTTAGTCGTGGGCCTTGGAAAAGAGGCTGTTTAGACTTCATCCCGAGTGTCTGTGAATTACTGCCTGGCCTAGAAAACTTGAATCTAGGGGAGGGTAGAGGAGATCGAACAGGGGAAATCATGACCGGTCCTCACTTTCTCCGCGAACTTACGACAAACATCTCGAGCCCTAGATACTCAATTGAGAGCTTCTCTCTTGCGGACATCAAATGTTCATTTTCACTAGCTATCGCTGAGTCTTTTTAGCTATTAATAAAGCTCAAGTTCCTTCGACTAGGAGATGAAGAAAACAGAGGTGGACCGTATGAGGATAAGGTAGTGGAAGACTTGATTGTGAGGGGTATAAATTTGTGAGTTTACTTGAGATAGTATATATAAATCTTTTAATCTGATAAGATATAGGAATTACTTGCTTTTATTAAGAACCTTCCTCTATCGTTATAAGAGTTGTATCTTGACATTAATGCCTAAGAGGTATCGTTAGACGAGGATGATGACCTCGATCCTATATTCTATCTTAGTATAGAAATTTTTACTGCACAACGCCGCCTTCACACTTGTGATACCTTGCTATGTATCTATGCCTAGATTAGTAGTAGTGATGGAAGCCTCAGGAGTCTTCCCGAAAAAGCAGTTTTTTATAGACGGCTTGCCTACTAGAGCCTAGAGAGGTCTGATTTGCTAAGAAATTTCTAGGGAAGCAAGATCAGAGATACTATATTTAGACTTCCCTTTCTCTCCTTATACAATTCAAGAGGTATTTATATAAACATTTTGAGCTATACTATTAGTTACCTGAAATCTAGTTAACTAAAAAGTATATCTCATTATAGCTATATTAGTGCCTTTATAATAAGGATTCAAACCTAGTTTGAACCTAAGTCAAACCTAGGTTGACTTTAGTTTGACCTTGGTTTGACCTTAGTTTGACCTCGGTTCAACCTCAGTTTAACCTCAGGTTCGAATCTGAGTCAGTGCAGCTCATAGGTCACTAATGCTGAAATCTGATTTAGGGTTCAAACCTAAGTCAAGCCAGGGTCAAGGTTCAAACCTAAGTCAAACCTAAGTTGAACTTAGGTTGAACTTAGTCACGTGATTATAAATATCTTTTAAATTTTTCTCTAAGTTCTAAGTATAAGGTTATATATCTATAGACTAGGTAGTATATATACTTTTAGCTAAAACTTCGTTTAAGCTTATTAAATCTTTTTTTACGTTGCTTATTATAAAGTTATAAGCTAAGTGAATTTTATAATATTAAATTATATAATTTTATAAACTTGATATTTTAAACTTTATCTATAGACTAAGTAGTATATATACTTTTAGCTAAAACTTCCTTACTGCCACTATAGCAAGGAGTTAGGTCGAGCTATAGCTTGACCTAAGCTAAGCTTCAGCTAGCTTCAAGGCTATCTCAAGCTCGAGGACAAGGCCAAGCCCAAGTCGGTTTTGATTCAGTTAGATGGTCACAAGGGCGGGTGAACGCCTTGGAGTTAGAGGCGACTCTGAGCGTAATTCCAGCTTGAAGCTAGCTTGAGCATGGCTTGAGCCTGGCTTAGGTCCTGACCTGAGTCTGACCCGATAGATCACGAGACTAGTCACATGATTATATATTCTACCGAGGCCATTCAGGCTGTATAGTACCCTATATCAGACGTCCGCAGTAGTTCCCCTCGGTGGATGTTTTAGTTAAAGAACGTTTTCTAAGGTTATTTAGTTGATAGCATTGATTTTAAAGCTAGGAGAGGTCTAGCGAGTCTTATCACGTGATATGTCACATGACCATGACTGGTTTTCCTTGAAAAAGTTCGAATTTTTGAAATTTTATAAGTAGAATTTTAGCCTTCTTAAGGCTATATAAGCTTAAATCAAGCTTGAGCTAGGCTTGATTTGCTCTTATGTCTAAGCCTAGTTCTAAATCTAAGCTAGAAGTCTAAGTTATAAGTCTAAGCTAGCTTTAAATCTAGCTTAACTCTTATTCAAGCTTAGCCTAAACTAGATTTTTAGCTTAGGTCAAGTTCAAGCTAGACTCAAGCTAGACTTAAGCCTTTATAGTAGGGCATGTAAGTTCGTTTAAGCTTATTAGATCTTTTTTTACGTTGCTTATTATAAAGTTATAAGCTAAGTGAATTTTATAATATTAAATTATATAATTTTATAAACTTGATATTTTAAACTTGAAACCTTAAATCTGATTTGAACTAAAGTTAAACCTTAAATTAATTTAAACTAGATTCGCTTAAATTAATTTAAACTAGATTTAAACCTTAAATCGAATTTAAACTAGATTTAAATCTAATTTCGAGTTTAAACCTAGTTTGAACTTAATTTGAATTTAGACTTGAATCTAGCTTAAGGTTTAAACTTAGTTCAAGCTTGAGTTGACTCTTTATAAGAGAGCCTTTAATAATAGTGTTAGGACGAGGGCATTGTCATGAGGGGATTGAGTATTGCTGATATGCTCCTGACGATGTCAGTCAGCTCGTCTAGTACGAAGCCCGCTAGACCAATGATGTCTCAGCTCATGCAAGGGACTGAAGAACCCCTATGCATGTCATCATGACATGTCCGTACGGATATAGCTTATCCCGACGCAAGGGATAAGAGGGGGTAAATCAGGTGTATTTAACTAGTAGAGAATGCCTTCCTTTAGAGGGCATGAACTATTAACTACAACTAAGACACCTAGCCACAATACACTTGGATTACCTTCATTGAAAGGGTGACCGGAGCGTGTAGCACCGTCTACCGTAGTACCAACTTCATCCGTGGGACATTACGAACCACGTATCTTTGACTCAGTCGAGCTCGAACTGAGTAGTGACGGATAAACATAGTTCAAGCTTGAATCCGTGTTTATCCCACCCCGGGGGGATAAACCAACAAATAGTAAGATATATAACTAAGGTACTTATTTATAATAAAGGCTTAAATCAAGTTATAGCTTGACTAAAGTCAAACTCGAGCTACTTTATAGCTACTATAGATATATCTTTTTAGCTCTTCGATATTTACATTAGTGCCTTTATAATAAGGATTCAAACCTAGTTTAAACCTAAGTCAAACCTATATCGACTTTGGTTTGACCTCGATTCAACCTTAGTTCAACCTTAGGTTCGAATCTAAGTCAGTGTAGCTCATAGGTCACTAATGCTGAAATCTGATTCAGGGTTTAAACCTAAGTCAAGCTAAGGTCAGGGTTCAAACCTAAGTCAAACCTAAGTCGAACTAAGGTCGAACCTAGGTTGAACTTAGGTTGAATATAATCACGTGACTATAAATATCTTTTAAATTTTTATCTGAGTTCTAAGTATAAGGTTGTATATCTATAAATTAGATAGTATACCTACTTTTAACTAAAAATTCGTTTAAACTTATTAGTTTTTTTTTTATGTTGCTTATTATAAAGTTATAAGCTAAGCGAATTTTATAAAGCCAAGTCACGTGATATTATAAACTTGAAATCTTGAACTTAGAACCTTAACTCTGATTTGAACTAGAGTTAAACTAGAGTTAAACCTTAAATTGATTTGAACTAGATTCGAACCTTGAATCGATTCAAACTAGATTTAAACCTTAAATTAATTTAAACTAGATTTAAATCTACCTAGTAATTTCGAGTTTAAACCTAGTTTGAACTTGATTTAAACTTAGACTTGAATCTAGCTTAGGGTTTAAACTTAGTTCAAGCTTGAGTTGACTCTTCATAAGAGGGCCTTTAAGTATGTACTTAGTAATTCATTTGCCTATCGAAGGTTCTTATTCTCTTCTTATAAGAGTACTAGCTACATAATTTTAGATATACCTTTCGCAAAATGATTAATAGCCTTATATATAAAGGTTAGAGAGCTATTCTAGTGATATATAACTCGACTTTTAATAAAAGTAGATTGCGATATAGCTTTAATTAGGTTACTATCTAAGAAACCTAAGCTTCAGCAGTCCTAGGACGTGAGCTTAAGGGCGTTAACGTTTATAACTAGAGATCTAGTATAGATATCACCCTTTCAGGGCCGAATAAGTAAAGTCTAGACCTTCTAAACCCTCTACGAATATTGCTTTTAATTATTATAATATTAAATATAATATAGAAGGTAAGAAAGAAGTCTTCCTTAGTAATATAAATAATATAAACTTATATTATATCTTTAATTTAGTGATTATATACCTTCTTTAAAGGGCTAAAATAACTAATATCTAATAGCTAGAGTATATAAGAAGAATAAGTAAGCATATATAAAGTAATAATATTATACTCTTCATAATACTCTTCGAATTCGTCTAAGTAATAACTCTTATAGCTATCGAGGACTAATAAGCGAAAACTATTTATAGTTTAAGCCTTAGTATACTCTTCAAAGTGCTTAATCTATTCTATATCTTTCTCATTATTTATCTAACTATTATTAGTTATTATAATTTTCTAACTAGATAAGAATCTATTATTTTCAAATTAAGATCTAAGGTAATTTTATATTATAATGACTATAAATAATAATATATACTAGCCTTTAAAACTTATACCTTAGATTATAATAATTTATTCTTAGTTACTAGGCTATAATTTCTTTGCTTTTATATACTTATCAGAGCTAGTCATGACTATTCTAGTTCTAATTTGACTTATCATAAACCTAGTCTCATCAAAATTATAAATATCTATATCATAGATTCTATACTTTATAATTATATTTTAAATAAGTCAAAACTAGTTACGAATAACTTCTAGATCTTTATACTTAGCTCTCTAATAATCGTATTTATATTAGAAGTATAATTTAAGCTCTAGGCGATGTTTAACAAAGTTAGAGGCCTAACGCGTCCTGACGTATAGCGCGTCACGCATCGTAAGAAGTCGATTTGCTATATCTTCAATAGTAGATAATCAAGAAGGAAATCCTTTAGCAGCTAGATCGAGAATATATTGAACAAGCATAGATTCTTCTAGGTTAGTCAATTTTCATGAATTAGCTTGAATATCGCGTCGTGAAGGTATACCACGTAAACGTTGACTAAGCTTACGATAGTCTATAGAATAGATCTTTGCAGTAACTCGATAGCTTAATTTAGGGTTTTGTTGGATAGCTTAGATAGCTAAGAATACCTGCTATCTATCATCATTTTGCTTTGACATCATTAGTTATAGAGAAATAGTATATCTAAGAAGAAGGTCAGGTTAGCGTGGAATTTTGGCCGGTTCGCTTGTCTGGCCGGTTCGCTATACATGCACGTTATACCATAGTAATATATAAGTATTAGTTTAAATTAGAAGTCATCGAAGGTGAAAACACTTATAAGTTTTTGTCGGTTGACCAGATTTCAGGTAACCGATGGCACAGCTCAAAATGTTCATATAAATGCCTCTTGAATTGTACGAGGAGAGAAAGGGTTTTGATCTGACCCCTTTCTTCCCCTTTATACCCTAGAAAGTAGGTAGATGACTAAGGAATGACCAATGAGTGACTAAGCAGTACATCGAATGTCAGATGATTGTTCTCATATGTCAGATGATTATTCCGATAGTTTTATAAGAGCTATAGTATAAAATAATATATAACAGTAATAAATACTTATAGTCGGTAGTATTAGAAGTACATACTTATATGTAGTATCTTTATTGTAAGGATTCAAACTAGGTTCAAACCTAAGTCGAACCTAAGTCGAACTTAGAGTCAAGTCTAATTTTCGAGTTGAGCTTTAGGTATGTATAGTAGGTTCTATCAGAAGTAATCGAAAGAAGTCGAAGGTGAGACGTTCGAAGTTCGAAACACTATTAAAGATGAAAGCCTAAGTCATATAGGTTTTACAAGTATATAGGTAGGTATTATAGAATAGTAGTAATGATATACTACTTAGAAGCCTTTCTATAGAAGGTCAACTCTGAGTTAACCTAAGATTAACCTAGTATTAACTTAGAAACCTATTTAAGTCTAAGTTAATTCTAAGTTAACTTTAGGTTGACTCTATATCAACTCTATATTAACTCTGTGTTAGGTTCAGGTGTTAGGATCTAGTGTTAAGTATTGAGTATAATAGATAACACTAAGCTGATGGTCAAATGAATATTAAGTACAACAGTACCTTAAGGCCTTACTATAAGTTAGTCAACTCTATATAGACACCGCATCTATACTAGCTTAATACTATAAGAACCTAATATCAACTCAGTGTTAGCTCAGTGTTAGCTCAGTGTTAGCTTAGTGTCGACTTAGTGTCGTCTCCCCAACGAAGAACCCTGAGTCGACACTGTGTTAGGGTTAGAGGTTAAGTCAGTGTTAGACTGAGGTTAAGTCAGTGTTAGACCTATGTTGACTTAGTGTTAGACTTAGGATCATAAATCACGTGACTAATAATAATAATAATATTTTCTAAGTCCCTTCGAGGCTATATAATATTGACTAGGTCCTCTAGAGGTAAATTTAAGTTAAAAGAACTATTATCGAGTTGTTTTTATCATAACATTGATATTAAGACCTAGAGAGACTTAGCGAAATTAAGCGAAATGATCATGTGAATAATCACGTGATATTATTATAATTCTTACCTTAATTTTTTCAACTTTTAATTTTTTCTATGTATTATATTTAACACCTAACACTAGATCCTAACACCTGAACCTAACTCAGACGCAACCTAGAGTTAACCTAGAGTCAACTTAAAGTTAACTTAGTATTAACCTAGTATTAACTTAGAAACTGATTTAACTCTAAGTTAATCCTAGGTTAACTTAGAGTTGACATTTGATAGAAAGGCCTCTAAGTACTTGCTTATCTTTTTCCTAAAGAAAATAAGGCCTATTATCTATACAGTACTAGGTTTAGTCTATACTAGTACTAGGTAGGTAATTATATATAAGTATCTAATTAAAATTACATAGGTATACTTGACTAGGTTCAACCTCAGTTCGACTCAGGTTTGACTTAGGTTTGAACCCCCGACTCTGGCTTGACTCAGATTTGAATCCTGAATCAGATTTCAGCATTAGTGACCTATGAGCTACACTGACTCGGATTCAAACCTAAGGTCAAACTGAGGTCAAACCGAGTTTGAATCCTTATTATAAAGGCGCTGATGTACTTACAAGATACTAGTAATGTAATATATATCTTTGGAATAAATACTGATACCTACGTAGTATATATTCTAAGAGATAGAACAGAGTCATGAGGAGTACTACTATGTAATAGGTATAGGTACCTAATATATGTCGCTCTTAAATTGAAATAGAAGTTATATTATGTAACTTGAAGGTAATGTATTTTTTATAGGTTCAGAAATATTACCTAAGGTATGTACATAGCTATCGCGGTCACTTTTAAAGAACTTAGGAACTATACTATACCTATGTAATATTATACCTATAGTACCTAGATTCCTTACATATAGTACATATTTAGATATTGCAATTTACGGGTCCCTAGCAATATAATCAATATGTATAGAATGTAAGTACATACTATGTGATATACTAAAATTTCTCTATGTACTTATATTAACAGCTCAATTCTATCCTCAAAGCATACAAGGGTGATTTGAATTGAAATATCCTCGAATCCAACTCACAGAGGTTAGGACGACTTAACCAGATTCTGAAATTCTATTTATGCGCAATTAATTTGAAAGGTACCTTTCTCTCTTTGTCATCATGATTGAAACTTGTCTCCTCCTGGGACCAGGGCATATCAACTTCGAAAATTCTTAGTGGTTGCTTAACATTATACAATGGCTCTAGAATCTCCTGCTCAGTCCATCCCATCCAACCATGGATGAGTAACTGAAATCTGACCCTTACTATTTCGAGACCTGACATGGTAGAAATGTATTCCCACATCTGTAGCCATTGGTTTGGATGTAAGGATGTGCAAAGGCTAAAGTTATCTGATCCATAGGTGTAGATCTGTCGTTGTAGATCGATAGTTATAGATCTAATACTATGCAGCGATGATAGAGATATCTCTTTGCTCAATGTAATAAAAGATAGAGGATGGTCGAATTCTAGCGTGTTCTGGTTGTAGAGGACTTGGCTCGCCTCTTCATATCTATGAATGATGATCAGCACCTAAGACATCGATAGAAACAGCATAGGTGAATCCTACATATCTCGACTAGTTAGAAATAAACCACCAACATTGTCGAATTTGCCATAGTAACTTCCCTTCACTAAATCGTGAAACTCCCTGCAGTTTTTCAAAGCACAGTCGTCAACAATTCCTCCAGCATGACAACGTCGATAGGCTACCCTCCATCGGGCGGGTGAAGCTCTATATCTCAACAAGACATGCAGTAGTTCGTTCTGTCCAACTATATATCCATACACCTTCTGCCGTAAATCAAGGGGAAGGCGGAAGAACTGAGATTGCCTCGTAGGTGTTGGATTGACTGATTTGTGATCCTGAGCTTTAAGAGATGGGGATGAGCTGGACTCGCCGTGGGCTATGCGCTTTAGCTTGCCAAGAAATGGATTTGATGAAGCTGCTGAAGCTGATGCTCTCTTAGATGATAGCAAGGATGATGAGGTGCGTCTTCGACTCCTTTCTACTTTATCAGCAGCACTAGCGGTTAGGGATGTAGGAGCATCAAAATAGAATCCCATGGTGTCTATTGAGGAGACTACGGGCTACACTTGGTTTGGTGGTCTTGGAAGAAAGAAGAATAATCTTTAGCAAGGGCAAACAGATCAGCACTGGGCTGGAGCGGGGATTTAGGCAGCAGCTCCATGGTGTGATAAGCGCACGTGATTAGCTAGTCGATTTTCGATTTCGTTTCAGACGTCCTGCTCTTTACCTAGATACCTATGCTCGGTATCTTGGCTCGTCTGGGACCTTTGCATCACAGGTATTTGAGGATACCTTATTAGTGTTATTTTGCGATTCCCTGGATCAGCTGACCAATGTTCTGACGAGTAAGGTAATTGTATACTTGGTTTTTGTTGGCCTACTAGGTTTCTCAAAACTTTTACAGTCACCCTGGATCAGATAGAAGACCATCTTTTGGCCTGTGTAGCAAGGTAGGCAAAGGTATCTACTATGTAACCACCCAGAGTACACCCTCTATATTTTCCCCACCAAATAACACTTAAGTACTCAAGAGGGGGAGGGGGTGAGGGTACGGATACTCTCAGGATAACCAAACCACGGCCTGGTCTTTCACTTCAAGGCAACTTGGCCAACAGGTTGATGAGTATCATACTCGGCAGGACTACAGGGCATGGGTCTGTTTATTCCAAGAGTATTTGTAGTAAGCTTACAGGGCCTGTAAGCTGCAGCGTTCGGATAAATGCTCTTAAATCTATCGTCTCGCAACTCCTCAGCATCTGTTTCTAAACCATCTCAACACATCTCATATTTATTCTTCGCAGTACCAAATTATGGTAGCAACAACAGTAGGAAGTAGAGCGCAGGTCCTCCAAGCCAGCGCTGTTCAAACGGAAGCTGTATTACGACCTGTTATCACCTACATCAACGGCGATGTTGCTTGGCTAGTTTCGTTTCCCCGTCCTACATCCGACAAGAGCGTAGGCGGTAAAGTATACTATCATGCAGTGATAGACCCGTGGTTCGGTCAGCCTTCACTGGTTGTAACTTCCTTTCTGCTCGAAATGAAGCTAGGGCGGGATGCGGGGCTTTTCAGCCGCGCAGCCATTGATGCTGCTATTGTTGAAATCGAGCTTGCAGCTGGGAATTCTCTCGACCCAACAGACGCCGACCCAGCGGTCGATGCGGTATTCGTCACGGGTATGGCAGAGCATTGCCACAAGGAGAGCCTGCTACAGTTCTCTATATCCACGCCAGTTTTTGCCGTCGCTGCAGCGGCGAGCACTATCGGTCCGTGGGGCCATTTTGACACCGTTGTCACCATGTTATCATGTGACCCGAGCAAAACACCATGGAAAGAAGGACATCCTGGCTCACCTCTGCCGGCATGGCTAACTGCTTTCCCACCTACGGTGACAAGAATAAACAACTTCGGGCTGGCGCTTGTCACATCTGTCAACGACTCAGTAAACGAGCTGATCCTGATGGCGCCACACGGCATTTCTGCAGATGAAACTTCCATCAAGGGATTTGCAACTACGGTGAAAATGCTGGCGTTAGTAGCTCCACTCAAAGATAGCTATGTGTTCGGTGTGCAGGCGGTTTTGGGTGTTAAAGACGGGCTCGCGATTGGGCAAGCCGCGGGAATGCAATATTATGTGCGCAGCGGGGATTTCGTAAGTCTAAAGTACAGAGGACTTATCAGTTGGTTTTTGAGTGACGTACCTCGGGATCTAGAGTGGGGGGCCGATGAATTGAAAAAGCAGCTCGGAGCCGCGAAGGCTGACAAGCAACCGACCTTGGTTGAAGTTGAGAATGGAGGGAGCTATGTGCTTGTATAAAGCAATTTGTCCTCGAGCGGTATAATTTGTGGCAGGAGAGGTCTAATAGCGTAACAAATTCGAGTGTAGATAACAACTGAAATGAGCTTATGTACTGTACTGAAGGTATCATATCTCAAAAGAAACAGGCGATTTCGCTTGGTGTATCTAACAGCAGGCCTTATGAGTATGGATAGTACCTTCACGGACTCACTCACGCTTATATTCTGGGTACTTATAGTAGGTATTCAATGACAATAAAAGAAAAAAGTACATAGTTATTATATTTAAAGGTAAGTACTGTACCGACTTTGGACGGAAGGATTCCGTTACTGGAATGGCTCAACATTGGCCGAGCAGAGGTAACACTAATAGTATTACTACTGATTTGCATTTAAGCCTCATCCAATACGCGGGATTCTTCCAAGTTCCTGTTGTCGATTTTTTCGTGTACTGTCATGAATCAAGTCCAGGAAGAAAGCAGAAAGTCTGGTAATATAGTACCTACATTGCATAGCTAGTGGATTCGTGGCAAAGGGATTAAGACATGATATGAAGCTTGTTGGCAAATTCATTGTATATTGGTACGTTTCAATAATCTCGACCTATTTTGCGGCAAACAAAGACGCCAGCGCGGTACCCGCGAAGAATTTCCTATCCTTCTTCCATCCCTTGATAATAAAGTCTCGCCCGACGGTTAGGCCAGCGACAATTCCTTCCGGAGTAGCCATCCAAGGTCCCTTTTGGGGACGCCTGTTGTGCCAGCCGATCAAATGAACACCTATGTGAATGGCAGTCCGAAAAGCCATTTCGTCACTTAATTCGCCGTAACAGGAAATAACTCCCTCCATGACGGACATGGCCGTGTCGACATTGTTAAAAACTTTCCGCTCATAGAGGTCGCCGACTATTTGGCCGAGATCATAGGATCGGTGGCCAAACTGAGCGAACTCCCAGTCAATGATGAAGACTTTGTTAGTTCCGCCTAACAGAGGCGGCTCTCTCCACGGAGTAGTCGGAAGGAGAATACTAATATTTAACCCCAGATAAGAACCCAACCGACGCCATTAAATGTAAGGGATAAGACATACTTTCCTGACCAGAAATCTCCATGTATAAGTCCCCAATTTTCGTCTTCCTCTGTCGGTGGCTTTTCAAACTCCGCTGCCATAACGTCTCGGATGGTTTCCAAGGTCTTCTTATGGCCGTCCAAGAGCTCTGGGTAATCTTCAAGTACACTAAGAAAGCCATCATAGGTTAGGAGGTATTTAAATCTCCGCATTGGGTCGTGCTGCAACATCTGCGCTCGGAGAGCGGCTTGCTCAGGTGCTGAAGCCCACACATGAAATGCCCGAAGCCATGACCCCAACCTGCGGCCGATTATCGCCGGGCTGGACTGGGGAAGAAGGCTGTCAGCGTTGGGTCCGAATAATATCGACTTAAACCCAGCGGTATCGGTGAAATCTTCCAGAATCTGGATGTGAGCCTCTCGATCGAAAAGATAAAGATGGGGGGCCTTAATCACTGTGCTCGTAGTGGTGGGAGATGAAAAGTCGGCGAGCGATGTAAGCATGGATTCTTCAAATGCCTAGCATGCAATACAAATGATCAGCATTTGGTATCGTACGCACTCTGCTCGAAAAACACGCTCAACTTAACGGAGAAAGTATGCTTCGCGTCAAGGTCTGGGCGTGGGGAGGAGTCTATAATTACAGAACGCGTAACGTCGAGTGGGAAGTCATGATTGCTGGCCACGAGATCGGTGGAATACTTGATTATGATGCTCCTAGCTGTGGTGAAGGGCTGAGCTAGGACGCCCCGATAAACAAAGTTAGCCGGCCTGCTGGGTAGCTGTGTTAGCGAAGAGCAGGCATATGGAGTCTGTGACAGCTGCTGCAAGACCTGCGCAGAGACAACATCTTCTTCTGCTTGCTTCAGCGGTGTCATCGTGTCAAGAGCCAAATTGGCTGTGGGGAAGAGAGAGGAACAGAGGGGGCCGAAGGGATAGATCGTGGTTAATTCAGGGAATAAGTCGAAAGGGCTCGGAGGAATACGAGGGGAAAGTGGGTCGTCCTGCCGCACTGCCCCGTACACTACACTACATGTAGAGGGTTTACCTGCCTAAACCGGTGACATTTCCATACATACGCATAAAGAAAATTGTAGCTGTACCTCAAACGAGGCAAAGAGCTCTGAGGCTTGATTGATTTCCTGTATGCCAGCAAGTGCTGCTCTTCTATGGGGGTTCAGGGATGGTCATCTTCAAAGTGAAAAGACTATATACCAACATTCACTGCCAGCCTGATATCCCAGCCAAGACGTGCATTTCCCACACATTCCTCTGCAACAAGCAAGCTTACATCAAGTCTCTGTCTGAAGATACTGTATTTGTGCCTAGACTATGTGCACAACCTTGAATTTTCATCCTCTGTAAGCTTATCCTAACTAGGGTTATCTATCACTAGAAGGCCTCTAACTAGCTAGCCAAAAAAGGGGAATTGTAATAACCTTTCCCCCCTCCCACTCCCTTCCTACAAATTAAACAGCCTTTTCTCTGACTGAGGACTTCAGTCACGATAGAGACCCGCAGTCTTTCTAGTCCGACTTCTCCTGATATCTTGGGCTGCGAGGACTTGGATAGCAAGCGACGTTGCGTTATCGCCTAGTGTTATGGCGCGATGACCCTCGCGGTGCTAAACAAGGTTGTCGCCTGCTACTCCATCGGAGTATCAGAAGTCGTAGCATGCGCACGGTGGGTAGAAGTGACTACCGATGCCCCTGTATTATAGCAAGGTAACCAAGCTGTGCTATCAACCTCGTCTATTTGGCCTTCCTTCTCCCTCCCCCCCCTTTCTCCTCATCCTTTTCCTTCGTGACGTGCCGTACTTCTACAGCTATCTTCGTCGATAGATCGTCGTATAGGTAGTACAAGTATGCGCAGCCACTGGCGTATATGTGCTGACTCCATCGCTCACGACGAGAATTTATGCCAGGCCAGGGCTTACTGGCGCAAGGGAGTACGAGCCGCTCGTTCCATTACAGCCAAGTACCTGCTGGAAAAGATACCATTTATTCAATGGCGCCTCAACTACTCACCTAGCTGATTATTCCGTGATTTAACTACAGGATTGACTATCGGGGTACTTCTCGTTCCACAAAGTCTAGCATATGCCGAAGTAGCCAACATATCGTGCCAACATAGCCTCATATCTGCCTGGTTGCCAGCCGTGATATATGTTTTAAGGTAAGCCAGTTTGATGCTACAAAAGAAACTGTACTGACCGTGTTCAGATGTTATGTCGGGACCAACTGCAGTCATGGCCCTCCTCACTGGCTCCATTGTGACCGAACTTGTTGAAGAACGGCTATCCAGCTCCCGCACGTTGCGGCTGCGGCTGCCTTTTCGTCGGGAAACACCCCTTAGCTTTTGGCATCTTAAGATTAAAATTCTTGCTCGATTTCCTTCCCCTGGCCGTACTCTCTGGCTACGTATCAGCCACGGCCCTTACAATTGTTTTGGGACAAGTGTCAACCATATTTGGCGAGACTGGAGTTTATTCGACAACGGGGAATGTCATTCACGACTTCTTTGAAAAGCTACCTAACACAAAATGGCAAGACTTTCTGATTGAAGCTTCTGGGATATTGTTGTTAAGCTCAATGCAGTTTCCTGGCAGGAAATGGGCAAAAAATACCGGCCAGTTTAGTACCTGTCGCTCAATTGCAACGCACTGGCTCTCGTACTATTTACAGGCATCAGCTACGGAAAGAAGCCTCTTTTTGCCATAAGTCAAGCCACGGGCTCCTGAATTAAGTCATCAAAAGTGCCCGACCTCGAGCTGGTAACCAAGGTCGCAGGTCGTAGCATACCGTCATTTCTTGCGGCAGCACTCGAACATCGCTATTGGCAAATAATTTGGAAGTCGTTACAACTATGTTATTGATCAAAGTCAAGAATTGTTTATATAGGCCTCACCAACCTCGTCGGAAGCTTTTATAGTC
This sequence comes from Coleophoma cylindrospora, assembly GCA_003369665.1. Lineage (NCBI taxonomy): Eukaryota > Fungi > Ascomycota > Leotiomycetes > Helotiales > Dermateaceae > Coleophoma > Coleophoma cylindrospora. The sequence goes on from PDLM01000019.1 coordinate 57,856, forward strand.
TATGCATGTTAACGATGGATTCTCCAGGCCGGCTGTCAACTCTGATTCACGAGTCAAATCATCTTTGAATAGTCTCATTACTTCTGTTTGCGTGCTTGTTAGCATATACAAGCTTGCAGATTTATTTTACTGGATACCAAAGGCAGAATTGTCGGCGATTATTATCATGGCCATCTGGCAAATCATCATTCCTGTGAAGGTCTTCTACAAACACTGGCAGGCTTCCTTTGCAGACTTTATTGCCAGTATGATATCGTTTTGAGTCACTTTGTTAGTATCAGTTGAAATTGGGATCGCAGCCGCGCTAGCATACGATATAGGATATCTATTACTACGCATCGCATTCGTACGCGTACCCACGTGCCGGGCTCCAAAATCTACTCATTATACCCCCAGGTGGTTGAAAGCAATACCGAAGCAGTTCCTGGGGATACCCATATCTTGAAGCCCAATCCCTCATCTTTCTAAATGCAAATAGAGTTAAGAAAAACATCCTCGACACCGTTTATATGTATAGCGCTGGAATCCCGGCTGCGCCACAACGGGAGAAGAATAGACTATGGAATGAAACGAGGGAGAGACATATCGATTACCTGCGTACGAAAGCAAATATTCCGGGACAGCTGAATCAGTTCAGAGTCATTATTTGGGACTTCTGCCATGTCGAACGCGTGGATACAACGGGGTGTCAAGCCATAGTGGGTTTGAAAGTGGATATGTTGTGATGCGCTGGCCTGAAACTGGAACCAAGGGTTTTGGCCATGAATGGACAGGTAAGAAAACCCTTTGAGAGTAATGACTGGGATTTATGCAGCGCGGATATGACAACTGTAAGAGATGGAGGCGCGGTTGTGTTTGATGTCATCCAACACGCCCTCTACACACGAGAGGAGATATGTAAGAGCACACAAAGAGGATCCGATATAGAAGTTATTGAGCTTAAGTAGGTAGATATCAATAGAAACGCAAGTTTACGATTGTGATTGTATTCTTACGTATCATGTCAACAGAAAATCCCCGATGGCGTAATAATTTGAAATGTGCATCCATCCGCCCTGTGAAACCATGCCATATAATAACAATTAATAATTGAGTCAATTCATTATTTTATCGTCCTTCACTCCGGGACGGTCAAAAGCAGTGGAAGGGCATGTGAAATAACGTCGAAATCTCTCAGCAAAGGGCAAATAAGAAACCGTAATCTTAGGATCGTATTCTACCTGTCAGTTTGCATTTGTGAACCAGATTTAATATACAGAGAGGACCTGTTTGAGATTGATTCCAGACCCTGTTTTCCTTCTGTTGATGCGAACGAATCGTACAAATTATCCACTGCAACTCTTAGGGACACAACTCCACTTTTCATAAACTCAATATTGACTACCAAACTCCGTCGTTGAAGCTTTTTCCCCCAGCAAGAAGATAGTCGTTCTGAAACATACTGATTATTTATACGTATTAGACAAAACTACCAAAGTTTAGCAGATCCGCTGAAAGTTAATTGTTAAGGCATTCCTTAGTCTACTATGAATAGCTAGTAAGACCGTCTAGAAGGTGATTTACCAGATTGAAATCCGGACTGAAGGATTAATACGTGAGAGTGATGCAGAGAAACATAGAGATAATATAACTTCATTTTAGCACAGTACCGCTTCAGTGGGATTGGGAACAGTCGCCGCTATACATGATGTAGAGCTACGTCATACTATTCAACATCACAACGACATTCTGATAATATAGAGGGATCCTTCATAAATACGCTTAATAATAATCTCATCTTATCTCTAAATACTTTTATCAACTTGAAGTTCTAAGAGCACAATGTCGGTCCTGGCTATCAACTCCAGTTTTAGAAAGGGTTTAAATATGTACTATTCATAACGAGACAACCCACGGATTACTCATGATATTCTTGATCAAGATGCTCCTCGCTTCGTCAGAGATGCTTCTACTTCGTTAGTAGACCCACGGTTCTCACGCGAGCTGAGATCTGCGTTAGTATCGAAACTGAATCTTTTTTATACCCCACAACGGCATCTTTGTATAGAGCACAAGACTGGTATTGTTGGAAAAGTCGACCGTCTCCGAGGACCAAAAACTGTGTGATTGAGTCCGGGATTGTCTAAGCTATCATTGATGTATTCACTTAGACTTGATGTGGTAAACACATCGATGGGCGAGAGGTTACTTTGCTGGCTGATAAAGAATACAAGCTGCCAAAACCTAGGTACTTAGGTAACTTAGATGCTTGGAGATACTCACTCGTTCGAGCTTGTACTGTTCGTGATACAATATATTGGAAACTATGGCAAAAGTGAAAGGTAATACTTTTGATTAAGCTAGAAAAGCGAGACAGCAAGGGTTTGACGAGTCGTACAATTTACCTCCTTGGAATGATATGTCCCTGATATACGGTAATAGCTATGATAAGATAAGAAGAACATGTCAGATGATCGTATACTCGTGCTTTCTTGTTCAGACTCTGAGACCTCTTCAAATAGCCTCATAGTCGTTGCTTATTTTTTATCCATCTCAAAGGTATATGATCTAGGCCAATAAGAAACCTGTTATGTACTAATCTAAAGACCTCGTTGGGGCCAGACTGATTCAATTACCCACTACAATACTGAAAACTTGCGTCTCATACAAGAATGTAAAAGAAACGTGCCCTGGCCACAAAAGCTAAGGTTACAAGACCAAGTTAAGCAGCGATAACTAGACAGAGAGATTTCAAACTGTTTTAGCCGATTATGATCTTGGAGTAAAATGCTTTAATCCATAGTTATATGCTAATCTAGCTTTGATAAATGACGCCTGCCCATACGAGTGATCACGTGTATCACGGTATCCAAAGGTCAAGATAAACGCAGAGTTATCGAAAAGGTAGTCAGGTTACCATTTAAAGATGTCTACCTTATAGTGTTGAAAGAATCAAATGTCATGTGACGTAGCTTTATTTAGCACTCCAGGCTCCAAGCCTATAAGAGGTAGAGCTTCTGTACAAACGCACAATCAAGAGCTTTTCAACTTCCAACTCTGTACGTTGAAATCTTTCAACAGGTTATGAGCCCGGCTAGCGCTACCCAAATACCTACAGAGGATTAGCTCTTCCGTCCAATAGTACGATAACTAGTCAATCGTCGATACTGTCAACCGACAAGAAGTCAACCGACAAACGGAATCATCGACATCGTTACCTATATCCACGAACCACCGAAGACCCTGTACCCCTCAATGTATTACGGACGAAGGTGAACCGAAGGACTACAGAGAAGGGAGGAACCAGGGATGGTAATACAGTGCTGAGGCACGCGTAGATATAACCAAGGTGAACTGATGGACTACGGAGAAGGGAGGAACCAAGGTGTTACGCTCGCAGGTAGAAAGGCAGGACCAGGGGGGGAGGGGAGAAATAGGAACACTTCGAATCAAACTCTGCGGGGAACGATTCAGCACAAAGGCAACAGAGAGCCGGAGCCGGTACCAGAGAGCTAGAGTACTAAACTCTCACATTACGACCTTTCGATACGTCTCTCGATTCACACTAACGGGCCAGAGCCGGGAGCCAGAGCCAGAGCCAGAGCCAGAGCCAGGAATCAGGGGAGCTATCGAAGGATCACAGATAAGAACAAGTTGTTTTTACGCACAAGAACAGTCTTCAGAGCTGGAATCAGGGGAGTACGCTTTAAAGCCACCTCCATGCATCTGAAGGGGAGTGTTGAAAGAATCAAATGTCATGTGACGTAGCTTTATTTAGCACTCCAGGCTCCAAGCCTATAAGAGGTAGAGCTTCTGTACAAACGCACAATCAAGAGCTTTTCAACTTCCAACTCTGTACGTTGAAATCTTTCAACATATAGAATATAATTGTTAAACTTTTGGAATTTAACTTGAACCACTATTTGATATGAAGGTCTCATACTTTAGCAACTTATGACGAGCGTTTCGGAACCATAGTCGATCATTGGCCAACCGACAGAACTGAAAGGCCGAGATCCGGACCTATTCTACACCAAGGCCTTAGTATCAATTATAACTCCAAGTATACTCAATCAAGCTGAATATGTTGAAAGAATCAATGTCATGTGACGTAGCTTTATTTAGCACTCCAGGCTCCAAGCCTCTAAGAGGTAGAGCTTTTGCACAAACGCACAATCAAGAGCTTTTCAACTTTAACTCTGGACATTGAAAACTTTTAATAGAGTATATGTTTCCAAGATAGTCTTAACAGTGACTGTACGCGAAATCCTAATCGTTCCATTATTTAGCAGCGGAGTCCAGACCACGAACTGTATTTGGATATATAGCTCATTATCTCATAATACTTTTGTTGTTTATTCATTTATCCTTTGTCTAAACAAGATGTCACAAATACTGTATAACTTTCTACTAAATCAAAAGAAGAATGATCTCCGTAAAGAGAGTTGTAACTCAGATGCTTCTAGCGATTACTTGTTGTGCAAGAACCAATCAATTATTCATGTAATTAGGTGGTCTGACTGGAAACCTGCTTCGTTGTATACAGGCCCTGTTCTGAAGAGCCAAGAGGCTGCTCGGAAGCAATCTGATTTTCCTTTTCATCCCAGTCCGCCGTGCCTTTCGTGGCGTTGCATTCCGACTTCCGAAGGGAGTGCGCCCGACATCGCGTCAAAAAAAATAAATACCCTTGTAGAAAGGGGGTACATCTAACGGTCAACGCCTCTGTAGTGACATGCCTAATTCATGATAGAGATACTGGTTATCGCATCGCCCTGTCCCACCACTAACGATACTTAACTGTCATGCCTCTGTACGTATGTGGATCGCTTTTTATTATTTGGTTCTGATCTACATGCCCGAGCATCAAGATTCTATTTTGCCAAGAAATACTTGACCATGTTCATGGCCAGCGGTAACAAGCCTGGAGCAAGCAATGCTTCAGAGGTTGTAGTGCCTTGCATTGTATTCTTTATTCTTTCCCCTATCTTTGTTGCGCTCAGAATATGGTCTCGAGTACGGACGAAAGTTGGTCTTGGATACGATGACTGGACAATTCTAATCTCATTCGTAAGTCTCCATAAGATAAGTTTACCAAAATTGAGTGCACTGATAGGTTTGAAGGCCATCTCTATGACAGTTTCCGGACTCATTATGGCATCATGTAGCTACGGTTTTGGACAGCACATCAGCAATCTGTCGCATCACAATAAACTAATGACCTTGAAGGTGTTTCAAGTAGTCCTTCCTTCGTGGATGTACCGCTCACTTAAATAGCTTTTCTATATTGCGCAAGCTTTCTATAAGCTCACGGTGAATCTGACCAAGGCTTCAATCCTCATGCTTTACCTTCGGATTTTTGTCCAGAGGTATTTTCGCATACTATGCTACATCATGTTGGCCATTATATCGTGCTATATGCTTGCCGCAGTCATGGCTTCTATCTTTCAGTGTACGCCTTTACCTCGTGCCTGGGACAAGTCAATTCCAGGAACATGTATAAGTATCACGGAAAATTGGTATGCCAACGCAGGGTTCTCAATCGCAACAGATTTTATCATACTTGTTCTGCCTATGCCAATTCTCTATAAATCGAATATACCGTCAAATCAGAAAGCCGCTCTAATGTTCGTCTTTGCACTAGGTGGATTGTAAGTTTCCTGGCTCCTCACAGTTAGAGATCCAACGTTAGACTAACTTTCTCCCCAGTGTTATGATCACTAGTATTTTCCGTATGCAGACGATAGACCTCTCCTCTACGAGCCCTGATACAACATGTAATTATCCCACCTGTACGCTTAAAATATATGAATAACGCGCTAACTGAATACAAAAGATGAAATCACTTCCTCCCTTTGGACGATCGTGGAAGAGAATGTCGGTATAATTTGTGCTTGCTTGCCCATGTGCAAATACGTTTTGTCCGTCCTCATGCCGACTATCTTTCCACCAAGCACGAGACCAGATGCATCCAATGCACATAGCTCGAAAGGGACATTTGTCCATGCTGGTACGGCCAAGAACGAATGGATCCCGTCACGGGGTGGTGGAAGGGATGAGCTGGCTATTCATCTTACGAGCGTGAAAGCAAATAACATGAATGATATCGACAACACGAGCGAGGAATATATTCTGCCGACTCGACGGGTGTCAGACAATAAAAGGAACAAGGAAATCCATAGGGCAGTTGATTTCGAAGTTAGTTATGAAGACACACACCTCAAGTAGAGCGTGGATATTTTTCATTCAAGACCGGGTGTTACTGGCCGTTGAGTGACAGCAGTTCTGTACGGATACTCGGAATATGGGATAGACCTATCTTTCGCAATGCAGGATGAAGCCAACAGAATGCATTGCATCTGGGGAGTGGAAATCCCCCTCCGTGATAACATCATTTTGAGGCCCGAGATGCGTGTCTACACCACCAATATAACTCTGTTCATACAATCGATTGAAGTAGACGACGAAACTAAAACATCTGAAGATTAAAAGTAAGCGGCCTTAAAATCCCATCGTTGTTGGACTAGATCTAGAGTTCAGAGTATTAGGATGACGAGTATTGCCCGGAATATTTTTTTTCCAAATATGCACTCGCAGTACTCAACTTTGACACTCCCTGAACATCTGCGCCAACGACGCAGTGGCCTGCTTGACCATGATATCGAGCGCCTATTAGGTATAGATGTGGACCAGATCCGAACAAGTGTCCTGTACAAGCTACCAGGTACAGCGACGAAAGGCTCCTTTGGCTGCCGCGCTGCCATCGACGAACCCGCCGTTGTCAAGCATCATGTGCAGCCGATACGCCGCGCTGATGATGATCGACCGACTCAGGCGGCTAAGGCTTTCGGAAGGTGCCGGGGCGCAGTGAATATAGAGGTGATCACCAGTGGAGTTAGTGTGCAGTTCACTAAATGATATTGGAAGTCGACCCGCTGAGTAGAGTACTACTGTATGGTGTGATTACGCCGAGATAATGTGGCGGCTTACTGAAGGATTAGTTGGGAGGGGCTAGTCTGTACCAGGCAATACCTGAAATTCATGAAGATACGGTAATCGTAAGTCAAAAACCTCAGTAAACCAGACCCACCGACCGAAACCCACTTTCTACGATCAAGAGGGGTGCTTGAGAAGGCGTCGACGAAGAAACACGCGAGGTACAGAATCCTTGTCACCCACTTCCGCCCGAGAAATCTTACGATTGCTTTGAACCTCCTTGACCAAAGCCTTGTGTATTTGGGTGCACTGGATGATGCTGATAGAGAGAAGTAAGCAACGTCTTCCTCCTTATCTTCCCTCCTCGTTCGCTACCTTATCGGTCCTCATCATATGGCCGTGCACCGAGTGGCCGATGTAAACTCACAATTCTGTCCAACAGAATCAAATGCTCGTTCCTGCATACCATGTCTTCCGCACCACTGTAGAGTACTGTAGCTGCCGACATGGTTGCCAGTCTGGGCTGCAAGGGGAACAGAGCAATGTCAGTGTGAGGCGCCAGGGCCTGCTGGTATACTTTCTAGGTTGCTTCAACCTTGTGCTTACCATTATGACCCGGCCTGCAGCTGCAACTGCATCTGTAACTGCTCGCAGCCGAACTCCGACCCTGGGGAGGGTTCATCAACTGGGGTAACGGAAGAGTAGACATGGGTGACAAGGTATGGCTGCAAGCCGACAAATGGGGACTGCTCAGCCCATTTTCAACCCCCAGTTTTGTCGTAGTGTCGGAACCAAATCCCAGGGTTCGAGGTCGCGCTCGTATACCTTCGAGATTAACCAGGCCAGGTGTTTACTCGGCCTTCCAATATTGCCTAGCCGTGGACTAGAAATCCATAAAGCGCAACTGGCGGAGATTGTCTACTATGTGCGAGCGCAACAGCCATACTTATAAGATGATGCCGCCCCACATGGTCTTGCTGGTCAGTATTCACGATGTATATATACAGATACTCCTGAAGTGTCATTTTTAGCAGTTCGGCGACAACTTCGCGGATGTAGACCCGGTTCAAGGTCAGTCGAGATGCAAAATGCCAAACACAATCGCAAATTCAGCATCAATGGCTAATTGAAACCCAGACAGATAATCTTCATTTACTCTCCAAGATGAAGGTCTTCCAATGCATATTTGTGCTTGGGCTACAGCTTCTTGCCTTTGTCTCGGCCATTTCTAGTGAGGCGATCATTACCCAGGACATTCCTTTTGATCTGAATGGATTCAACTACACCTATCAATGGCCTGTCAACATTTACCAATTTTCGTCACAAAACAATCAGACCCTGCAGATGGCATTTATGGATATTAAGCCAACCTGCGCTCCTAATGGCAAAACCGCTGTGTTCATCCATGGCAAGAACTTTTGCAGCCAAACCTGGAATGCTACTGCTATTGCCATGGCTGAAGCCGGCTACCGTGTGATCCTCGTCGATCAAGTTGGCTTTTGCAAATCATCCAAACCGCAAAGCTATCAATTCACTTTCCAAGGCTTGTCTAAAAACCTCTTGGGTCTCCTAACAACTATCGGTGTCAATGATATCACTCTCGTTGGCCACTCCTTCGGCGGCAACACGGCGGCCAGATTCGCCCTCCTGTATCCTTGGATGGTAAAGGAATTAGTCTTGTCTGACGCTCTCGGCCTGGAGAATTATATTGGAGAAGGGGTGCCTTATCCTGACACGGACTATGTCTTAGCAACAGAGAGACAAAATACTTATACGGCAATTCGTGGCTACGAACAAAGTAACTACTACCCTAATATGACATGGCAGCCTGAGTATGACGTCTGGGTCAACATGCTTGTAGACATTTACGGCGGATCGCAGGCCAAGGAATACACCTGGTGCCAAGCTCTGATCACGGACACGGTTCTCACAGGACCAGTTGTGTATGAGTTGCCGAACTTGAAGATGCCGACCCTTGTACTCATCGGCGAAAATGACCCGGTTGCTATTGGAAAGGCATGGGCTCCGGTTGCTGTTCAGGCAAAACTTGGGAAGTGGAGTGTTTTTGCTCCAGAGGCTGCAGCCTCAATTCCAAACTCAACTTTCATCTCGTTTCCTGGTCAGGGTCATGCACCTCAAATTTCAGACACACTAGCATATAATGCAGCTCTCTTGGGTTGGCTTGACACACATTAGAATTGTGTTTCTAATATGGTCATATACTTTATCAACAGAATGTCCTTCTCCTGCACATATAGCATATATGTAAATAATAATTGAACCAACTTAAAGAGTCTGCCCATCCACAGATCTGGCCAGAAGCGACAATATACGCTGCATTATTCGTGTTCTTCGTTCCTTTCTAGAAGGGTTGAAAATAATACTAGATGATTTGATATCTTGGGGTAGAAGTGCTAGTGTTTTGGTCATTTATATGAATAACTACCATGGATACTGACCACTGCATTACTTATGAGAGATGTTATTTCGAGAACTGTATCTGATTATTTGCAAGTGATTGCTTCAATGTTAAGTAGTCGACACTGTAACCTTATTGTCCGTCAAGAATGACTTGTGGAATAATTGGCAATATTTAATCAGAGTACTTTAATTTCATTGCTCCACTGCCATTGCTTTGATACTTGAGATCTGTCTATTTACATGTGCACATCTGACCTATGGATGTGAATTGTGTGTCTATTAAGCAGAGAGAAGAATCAGATAAACGTTCAGTCGATTCGCAGCGCCGCAAGCCAACTCTGTTTCATCCCCGGGGCATGTACTCGTGCACTCTGCATCTTGATTTGGAGCTATAGTATTGCCAGTCGAGATTGAATTTCCACACCAACATTCGCCAGCATACTCAAGACCAAACATTGAGTATCCTTTGCCGCTGCAAAATGTCGCGCATTTCTCCACAGTCATAGAAGTATAGTCGACCAGGGAGGCCAAGCCCAGAGCACGGTTACTTGTATCGTCAGTATAGCAGCCGGCATAGATATAGCCATCTGCCATCCGAGGTATCGTTGGGCGGGTATAGTTCTGTAGAGTGTATACGTTGAGACGATCAGAGCCTCCACACAATTGACTTGCATCACCAGTACACTCCATATTGCAGTCGCTTTGGGGAGCAGTTGTTGAATCGCCAGTCGGATAGGTGCCACAATAGCATTCCTCGCCATACTCAAGTCCCATGACAGGATAGCCTTGGCTCGAACAAAATGAAGCACAAAATTCGGGAGTCATGGTTGCATTTTCGGTTGTGGCGAGGTTCAGGGTTCGACTGAAACTTGATTCCGTCATGCAGCCGTAGTAAACATATGGGCCAGCGGGAGACGGCGTGGAGATTGCAGCGCAAGATGTTGAGGTGGAATTTTGTGCGTATACGCCCCCGATAGCAGCAAAAATCACAGCTATCGAAGAAACAAAGGATGCCTTCATTTTGACCGAAAAGCGATTTGACAAGGTCGACGTTACGAGAAATTGGGAAAAGAACCAAGGGATGAGGGCGATTGAACGTATTTCAAGCTTCCACTAATTTGTAAACCTGGACAGCTCCATACGCGTTAACAACGGTCTAGCCTGATAAGAACCGTCGGCCTCATCAGTATCTCCGCGATTACACCTCTCAATTTCAAGCAATTACTCGTCTTGTGAAAAGCAGATTAGAGAGTTATTACCCATACGAACAACCCTTGGCTTAGCAAAGCACTATTGAAAATTTGTGAACTTGTCTTCTGTTGCCGACTTGGCCGAGATATTTCTGCAGATGGTTTAATGGAGAACAAGGAACTATTGTAGCATGATGCATATGCATCTACAAGGGTATGGACTTCAAATTATACTAGGGTAATTAACGGCGGCGTACTTTGTAAAGTAGGATTGCCATTACGACGTACCTGCATATATATGCACAGGGATATAAATTCCATTTTATACCAGGGTGCTTCAATGTGGCGTATTTAGCAAAGCAGAATTACCGCGACATGCACGGGCGGAAGTATCGACGTACAAGGGATCGCGGCATGGCTAGCAAGGTACAATTAGGCGATAAAAGTCTAGGGACTTACAACTTATACGGTATCCCCTACTACAGAGTACCAAAGGATACACGTGTGTCGGAATCTCAACGCATTCTGGTGAATTCTTGTACTTTATTCGGGTTGTAAAGATTTTGATCCGAGTTAAACGTATGACTTCAGCTAACGATCTAGACATGGTTCCTAGAGGAAGTGCGGCATGCTCTATTGGTAGCTGACTGTGATGGCACTTCCCATCTCCGAGACAAGTATCACATCCGGAAACGACTTCGCGGTGGCCTGATGAATATCTCCAGAACTGTCATTCCCAGTCCTTTGGTATACTACTGGCGCCCCACTAGGCAAGTATGGCCCCCTCCACCGTCCCGGTGCAGTGCCCGCACCAGAGGGAATCGCGTGGATCCTGTGACAATTTCGAAAAATAATTACGGCGACATCTACTCTATCTGCAGACCTGGACTTATAGTGTGTCGCGGTGCTACTAGACGGCGAAGAAGGGCAGAGTTACTGTTCGACCAATTGATGGTCGGAGTCATAGCGAAGGCTTACAGGTGCTATGGATACGAGAGCGAAAGCGTCAGAAGGCTATACGGAGACGTGTTCCAGATACAGGTGAGGAGATGCTAGCAGGAAGTAACTAGAAGTGGACCGTACCGGCAAGAAAATTATTCATAGGGGAGGGGGCGAATCCGTGCCGCATGAAGATGAGTCCGAATTCTGCCCTCTTGGTGGTGGTCTATATGTTCGACCAGTGCAGGCTTCAAATACGATGCCCCAAAACGTTCATATCAACTGCGCTGATCAGAGCAAGCAACTATATTACTAAATCTTGGGGTGCTTCTTGTCTTCACCTTGCGTAGAGTGATGTGTCTTTTATTCAGAAAAGATGTCCTAGTTTGATCTTGACTTTTCTAGAACTTGAAGGATAAGTATTGCAGAACTTCACATTTATTCTAGCAAGGTAATGTTCGACTTAGTTTGCTATCATATTTCAAGCACCACAAGAAAGTCTTACAAATTCAAGATTGTCCTGGCGATAAAGATAATACTCCATATGTCATGCATTTCGTGGCACAAGTATAATAACCAGCTTGTAAGTTGAGTATAAATGATGTACACATGACCTGTATCGTTAGCCCAGATGATGCTGTATCCAAGCCTTAATTGCTGCTATGCAGCTTTGGAGTTCATGCTTAAAAAGTAAATCCATGCGAATCTTGATAGATAAGTAGCATCGAGTCTTTAGGAGCAATAACTCCCATGTATTCAGTGAATACACCAATTCTGCGAGACCCAACATGTAGTAACTACTTTGTGAAATTTTCATAGTTATTTAGAGTTCATTGCTAAAATAAGCATAGCGCCATGCCCATCTCACCTATGCTCTCAATTGTTTTGAATAAGAACAGCTTAAGTTATATGACCGTCCAGAGACACGTGAATATCTACCAGCAACTGCCATGAAAAGTATTCATTGGAGAATATGATTGGCAATACTCCCACAAAAGAATCATAACTAAATGAATTTTTAAGGATGAGCTTTGCGATCAGATATTGTTCCCTTGATACCTTGAAGCAGAATAAAATTTCAACCGTGTTTGCTGGATAATGAGAAAAAAACGCAAGACAACTCTACTGGACATTATAGTGGACATTATAGTGGACATTGAAGAGATGGAGGGAATCTACGTGAGACTCTTGCTTAAGTTCTTGCGTCCCATCGGGCTGGCTGGACAGAACAAGAAAAAGACATCTTGCTCATATTTCTGATAGTTACGATCGAGGAGCGAAGGAGGGTTAGTGGCAGAAAAGCCTCTCATGGAGCACACGGTACTCTATCGTACTTCGGAAGCTAGTTGCTGAGAATAAAATTGCATGTTGTGCGCTTTCCGAAGAAAGGGGTCGTGGCCTACTTTTACTAGATTTAGTCTTGAAGACAAATCTCGAATATCTACACTTCGATCATGGAGAAAAAATGAGTGAGCTTATGTGCTCGCTTTACTCTGGTTGGTTTGATTGAAGAGCGTACAAGGAACTAGTTACCTTGGCCTGTCGAACATCTGCTTACTACCGCAAAACCACCGAAAAATATTGATCAAATGGCATAGATATCGCTTTTATGATTAATAGCTTCTTAATACGGAGTACGACTGATTCGTTAGACTTATTCGATGTGTACATATGCTATGAAAGTAGGATTACATTGTAGGCTATGAACGTTTACAAGAATCAGCACATGAATAAACATCATAGAGCGAGCATCCGTTGCCATCCTACGAGCGGCAAATGTAAGGGCAATGCTTCATTTTGATACTACACCAGGCGCAGATAGCATTGAACCTCTGTTAAAGGCATGAATTGCAAACCAGCTTCGACACTGAAATCATGAACTGAGCGTCAGAATTATTAGTAGGATAATGAGTAGATTAAGAGGTAGATGAATTTGTAAAAGTTGGACGTGAAATCTTAGACTATGGCAAAGGTTATAAATTTACCAACCAAATCATTCGGAGGGGAGACTGAACATGAACCTTGGTGCTGCCACACCGCAATAGAAACAGATTTTGTCTTACTGTGTTATAAAATAAGTAGACATGGTTCTGCAACCTTCACCATCGCTAGTTCCGGTATACATACTGTTTTGAAAAAGGAGGAGTTGGCGTCTAATAAAGGTGATAATGGTCATAGCAACATCACTTTCTCTGAGTTGAAAGTTAGGTCGAATGGAATTGCATCACAACTACTTCATCCATTCATAGAGACCAGTAGGTTGAAAAACAGGATACCATCTTCACTTGAATACAGCGAATGGCTGACTCCTATGATTGACCTCTGTGTTTGCATGGAGTCATCTCGTAAATCTGATATTTGGAATTGCTCACATTGTAGCAAACTGGACGTGAACCAATGAGTATTCTTCGACTTTAAACTATCGTCAAAGCGAATGAAATGGGAAAATGGATGCAGGATTGAATTCGAGCCATTGCTACCAATTACTGGAATTAAGAAGATTACCACAGCAAGGATGCCCAAGATTTTTCCTTTGGACAGGAGCACGCTCTTGAAAAAATTCCAGTAAGCAGGTATAATGCTGCTGGTGACCAATATGACACTTGATCAGCGCTTCCAGTTACTTTTGAGCGTTCAAATTGACAATTTTATAGCATGTCTGCCCGACTAAGTTGTGCCACTACTGCGAATGATATTGTCGGGTTTTCATGGTTCTTACTAAGAAATGGCTGCAGAATCTGCACCGACGCACATTTGAAATGAATCAGATTAGAAAAATATTGTTCAATACTCTATTCTTCCAGTAACTCGGCATAACAATGGCGAAGCAACATTAGATGAGATTTTCCAATCCGTGCAGCGAGTGCTCCTCATATGACTGCTAATGGTGTAGAAAAACACATAAAGGTAACTTGACGCTTAGAATGCAGTATTGGAAGAAGGGGAAAGCCAGTGAGGTTGGTTCAGCAGGGTGAATTCAACTCAAGGAAATGTTCGAGATGCTTAGAAGCATCGGCTGGAACATGCATTCAATCACAAGAGCATGGTTCTTGAAGCAGTTAGAACTCTAAGATAGCTTAACCCTTACTTTCTTTCCTTAGAATTAAATGGTTTTTGTTAAATGAGCGTCAACCGATGAAACCTACTACTAGGTAAATCCAAGCCGGTTTCAGTAAATGGTATGTCCGACTTTACAGGTTAGGGATATTGGTGTTAGAACAACAACTTCTATGTTTCAAGTATTACTGCTTGCCGGCTTCAACAGAAACCTCCACAACAGGCTCAACACCAACTATGCAATCCCCCAACTCTGCTTTCCCAGCCATAACGGCTTCCAGATCTGGAGCTTGACTATGTTTGGATCCATCCAGCAACTCATCAATCTCTTCGAGCGTCTTGTCCTTTGTTTCAACCCAGTAATAGAGCACAAAGACCAGTTCGAGGACGTCCCAAGCACCGTTGATCATATATGTCTTCCAGCTGATTGCATCGAGGGCAAATGGAAAGGCGAAGGTCACGAGGAGCCTGTAGAGTTTAGTATAACACTATCAGATACTGACACAGGGACTTACCCGCAGCCATTAGCCATAAATGTATAAAATGCAAGTCCGTTTGCTCGAATTGAGTAATTGAGGACTTCCGGTGGATATAGAACACTCAGCGGTGTCCAACCAAAACTGTAGCTTCCCTGGAACAAAAAGATAGCAGCGACTGTGCCATAAACTCCAGGAGTAAAACTTGTGTTCCCATATTCTGTATTCTGTTAGTCTAATGCCTTCATCCCGCTTACTTGACAAACCTTTTGTGAGGCCACCGATGATGAAGATGAAGAATATAAGGCAAACAGTACTCCATATAGCCATTGTCTTTCGCCCAAAATGATCGACAAAATAGGTTCCGATGATCGCAATGACAAGACACCAGGCATTCAAGATAACGTTCTGTGTCGCGTTAGCCTAGAACAACCTATCACAAGGAATACTTACGATTTCCAATTGCGTCGTACTGTTTGTAATACCAGCATTATCTAACATCGTACCGAGGTAATATGAAATGATATTGTTTCCTGAAACAAGTTAAATCATGCAATATATAATAGAAAAGGATCCTTTACCTGAAAGCATGGTGAATACAGCAACAGAGACTGCCAGCAGGGTCCGCTTTCTTGCCGAAGGAGTTTTGACGATTTCTAAGAACGACATGGTTTCTCCGGAGTTCTTCTCAAATTCGATAGTATCGACCATTTCTTTGTACTGGACAAGAACAACAGGATTAGATGCATCACCGTCACAGTTAGTCTGCGCAATAACTTGAAGAGCCTCTTCGTTGCGGCCCTTGTAGATCAACCATCTCGGAGATTCTGGAATGAACGGCAAGACGACAATGCAGATGATGCTGAACAGCCCCTGAAGCGCGGATGGAAGTCTCCAGGCCCACGTAGATTGCATCTTGGCTGTACCATACGTGACACCAGCTGCGATCAATCCCCCGACGTACCAACAGTCATAGAAGACTCCCAAGCCCCAAGCTCTCCATTTTGGTGGTAGAGTCTCGGCGAGGTAGACAGGCCCTAAGATTCATTAGGCTGACCACAATCAAGGGCTACTCTCCACTCACCAGCAACACCCGAAGCACCAGTACCAATACCAATCAAAATTCGAGCAACAACAAACATGGCAGTATTTTGAGCTGCTGCTTGAATAACTGCTGCGAACACTGTGAAGAGAGCTCCGTACAGCAAAGCGGGTTTGCGTCCAATAGCGTCAACTACATAGCCATACAACAATCCGGATAGGCATCCTCCCAACCAGACCGCCGATGTATTAAGCGCAGTCGTTGCAGTGGTAAGGTGGAAATAGTCGGTATATGAAGGGAGGATGTTTAGTCCGTTCCTAATTGACAAAGGAAGAATTAAATTAGGATCTTGGAAAATGAATGGGATTCTCCGTACATCATAGAGCCATCAAAACCAAGAGTCTATACACGATTAGCCTTTGCTGCGAACCAGAATCATTGAGCTTACACAAGCAGTGATACATGATGCAGCAACAAGCAGCACCGAGACCAAGAATGATGAATTAGGAACCAAATCGAACTTTTCAGTGACACCCATCTTGAATGCTCTTTCCTGGCGACTAGGTCGATATGTGCGATGATAGATCCAGAGAACCAGATCTTAAATGAATTGTGTTCCCTTGGAGAAATCCTTATCTTGGAAACCTGAGGTTTTCTACGATAACGGCCCCAATCTTCTGGAGAGTGGACCATGCATATCGCTTGATAAGGGGTTTTGCTTTCAACAGGCAGGCAGGGTATTTCTCCACGTGGGGTCGTATAGCTTTGCCTACATGCTGCGATAATACTTGCTGAGCCCTAAGTCTCTTGAAGCTCAACTCAGCTAGAGGGCAATGATGCTCTGACCAAGCACAAATCGATTCGTTCCGTAGCACATGACATATTGTACATTAAGTGTATATAAATTCACCAAGGTCTGATGGCGAGGACGAATCGACGACGTATAACAAAATCTCCGTCGGTCTTATGCAATTTTTGGAATCTATAGCGAAAAATGCAAAAAATGGATTCGTAAGATAGTTTCGAAATTAGTGGTCGCCTATCTCTTTTCACCTATGATTTCACCATTTATTGCCTGCCGCGCCCAGTCCGCTTTATCTATCACCAAAATCCCGGCAATGATAAGAAAAGTTTAACAGTCCGACAGATAGTAAGCGCAGAACCAGGGTGTAGCATGCTTATGACACTCGTAGCAGCCGCAATCTAGATATGGCTCGCTTAGTGCGGTCGGGTCGTCCGAAAGCAACGTTTTCGCAGATTACTCGGTGGGAATGTATCTCGCAGAGTATGCATAATGTTTCATTTTCTTTCTAAAGCGAAGCACTATAGTGACTCTCTTTTGATGACCTTCAACTATAATAATATATATAACACTGCCCGTTCTAACAAATGGATTTAACGAATCTCCGAGTCTATATCAATGAGAATATTGGAAGGTTATTATATGGTAGCCAGTGTCACCTAGGGAAGTCTACCCAAATTTCGTGGCGAAAAGAATAGGAGTATTTCGTACCGGTACTAATTGAGTCCAAATACTAACTTTGTCTATTCTCTTTTAACCAAGATAGATCAAAAGCTCTTCACAAATTGCTGAGCAGGCCTGATCTTTCACAGGAGATCAAATCTGAACCAGGAGTTAGGGATGCTGATGTTGGTAATTTGGGTTTGTCGGGATTTACCAATTTCATACTTTGTAGCTGATTTTAGGTATTCTGCGTCCTGAAGTTCGCTTTGGAACAGCTGAGAAGATGTGAGAATCTGAAATATCAGACTCGATTACAACAGGCTATCTAGTATCAAGCGCTGCAAAGCTTACAGTACCCGAATTTCGCCGGGCTCCTAGAAGCCCCAGTCCTCATACGCCTAAAGATCCAGGTCCTCGTATCCCACAAATATTTACTTGTCTTGGAATGGTGGCGGTAGTGAATCATACTCTCTGAAAGATTGGCTGGACCGTGGCTTATTCATGAAGTTAATGCTGATGGGATACGGCCACATCAAGGTATGATGTGGACGGTGGAGCTATCTTATAACGAGCGGAGCCCAAGCTGGGAAACAAACGCCACGACCGAAACAATTCCTAATGCATCCATTCGCCGTGCAAGAGTTGATGCTCAAAGTACCGCTGAGCGGCGTTGTTTCGACCACTTATGAGGCTGCATAGAGATCCTTATGGGATTGCTCAAAGAGGAGGTGAACTATAAAGTATTCCACTGGCTTTTGTAGAGTCAGATAATCGAGAAATTTAGGAGGCGAAGGAGTTTTGTGAGCGACAACACCTTGACGAATTCCTTATCTTCAAAGAGGCATATTTTCTTATTTCTTGAGTCGCTGTGCACTCCTTATTATTAACTCTTACACTGTAAAACATGTGTAATTGAATATTTTCATTTTGGTCTTGGGTTGGCTTACGTAGTGACCTTATTTATGTGTTCAATGTTATAAGTTCGTAACTTTAGTTAGCTCGAGTAATCGTATCATAATTTTCATACGTTCAGTAAGATGTCAAACAGCTTCGTATTATCGTTGTCTATTCTGTGTACTCATATACATTCTAGCAGTTGTACTGCTGGAGGAGCAGCATATTCCTTCCGCTCTACGGGAGCTGTCTTGATTTCATTAGAAATTGCTTTATTTTGGTCAACTATCTAGCGAGCTCGCTGATAAATCACAGCTGTCTAATTCTGTTAAGTATTACAATAGGTCGCTTCATCTTTTTCTCGGCCGGAAGTGGATATTTATTTTTGACGTCGTCGTCAAAGCCGAATGTTGGTGAATCTGGTGCTTCTGCCTCATTCCGCTGTTTGTATCTTAGAACAAGGAAGTACCCAAGTATTGAAATTAGTGAAGATGCTATTGCAGTACCAAGGATCGCAAACGTTGCTTGAGTAACTGTGAGTCCTGTTACTTGAATCTTTGTGATAGAACCCGTGGACTGTGCCTATAATCGGATTTGGTATTAGTAGTGTTTAAATAAAAATCTGGGTTCATGTTCACCATCGGATTTGCCACAGTTTGCTCTGATGGTTGCAATGTAACCGTGGTAGTAGCTGGGCGACGTATTAGAATCCATAACGTTAATGAATAGTAAAGGTACCGTTTGAGAACGTACCTGGCGTATCGCTTGGTTTCGAGTTTACACTTGCAATAGCAACTGCAATAGCGTTTGATGCACTCATTTGCGCAGATTGTACAGCAAGAGATGCGCTGGCTGAGATGCTTGCGATAGCTGAAACTGCGGCGGCAGATGCCGAGCTGGCGCTGTCTGATGCACCAAAAACCGCGGCTGATGCAGATGATAGAGCGCTTGACGCAGACATTTGAAAACTAGCGAAAGAAGAACTTGCTGCTCCTGCTGCAGCAGTTGCAGCGTCAGCACCTGCCTGTGCCGTCGATAGAGCAGCGTTTACAGCGCTAATATTCGCTTGTGCTGTTGATAGAGCAGCATTTGCAGCGTTCGATCCTGCCTGTGCTGTTGCCAGAGCAGCATTTACTGCGGTAATATTTGCTTGTGCTGTTGATAGAGCAGCATTTGCAGCAGCAATATTTGCTTGTGCTGTTGACAGAGCAACTTGGGCTGATTGTTGACGAGACGCTGCTAGGGCGACTGTCGAAGAAAGCATCTGTGACATCTGAGAGACCGTTGCAGATAAGATCTGTGAGGCTTGGGTTTTAAATTGGTTAATTTGAGAATTGCAGTCGCATTGAGCTTGCCGTATATTGTTTGACCGGAGGCTCAATAGTGATGGAGGAGGAGTAACAATGCCTCCCTGGTCATTGTTCGTTGTCGTGGATGATGGATGTATTGCTGGGCTAACTTCTAGCTCTTGTTGCTTCATATTAGGTCGTATGAGCTTGACCACCCATTTTATCCCATTTCTTATTACTTTATTCTCTGTCTCGTTGGTATGTTGCACTGTTTGTGTTGGTTCGAATGTGGCTCGCGCTAGCTGTATGGACCTAGATTTCGGTGTTGCGTCTAAACCATAGCTGCTTCCAACAGCGCACATTACCAGAGCAACAATGAAAAGGGAGCGCATATTGAGAACCAATCTATTTGCTTGAGTCCACGAAAAGTATTTCATCGTCGCTATGCCGGATACCAATTCGACCCGACCGAGCTATATGTCCTCGAGACATAAATTGGCGTCAGTCATGGAAAATGGGTTGCTGGTGCAGAGGGCGATGGAGAGACTTTCAAGACGCTCACAAGCGAAGCAGTTAGATTATAAAAGGAGGCCTGACTGGTAAACATGTATGCCGGAGGTTGACAAGTTCAGAGACGATGAAACCAACATGTGAAGGCCATAGCTTCGCTAAACGTCTACAGCTTTGACAGAAAATTACATAGGGTCTCTTCATCGGAGCAATTACTTACACAGTTGTCGATCATGACGGCTAACACACCTGGAGTAATGCAAATTGGCTGCTTACTTTGGGGGTATCCTTGCATTAGTGCTCCAGAAGCCGTTCTGCCAGTTTTCTGAGACGAAATTCTACCAGGGAATAACCCCATGATGTAAAACGCTGAGATGCCTGATTGGCGTCCCAACCATTTGAAGATCTCACCTTGGCGGAATTACTACTCTCGGCCACACTTAAAGCTGTCTGTCTGTTGTTGTCCTTGGGGGATGCGCAAAGACACCAACGGCACCAAGCCTATCGGGCGGGTAAGCATATGAAATTTGATGACTGGCTGTGAGCGGCGAGATTGTGGCTGCATAAATACTTAGCTAGGTTTATCATGAGTTGTACCAAGGACATTGGGGTTCACTGTCCAAGCCAAGAGATATGAGGTAACAGACCTTAGGAAAGCAACCATCCCAACTCCAAATTTCTAGGGTCGGCCTAGTACAAGCTGTACTCCATAGACTGTGCAAGCTTTAAGATTTACGGACACTCCCCAAGTGTTCATTGACTTTCAGGTACAATAGTACAAGTAGGCGGCTCTACCTCGTATGGTACTAGTTCCAATAGCGTTACATAGGTGTTAAAGAAAGCCCTCGGCCCTGATAATGCTTATGCTCATGCTCACCAACTGGATAAGAGACTTCCGTACCTTGTAATGTGGAGAGAGCTGACGATACAAGCTTTGTCTTGAATACCGCTAATGCGAAGCTGAAACATCATGTGCAGTTTGCCCTCTAGTGACCGCTAAGATGGAATTTTTGCATACTAAGACGCAGGTCTAGTAGGTGTAAGTCAACGAGATGTATATGGTTGGAACTGCGAGTGAGCAGCTCGTCGTATCTTGGACTGAGGACTACGGTAGATACAGCCATTACAGGATTTCTCAAAACTGCTTATTAGATAGTTATCAACAACGGTGATGTTTGCATAAAACAGCAGAAACGGAGGTAACAATGCCGACTGTAGATCTGGTGATGATAGCCGATGATGTACCGAATTGAAATTACCTAAAAGCTTGACAAAGACTGGTTTGCGAAAGCAAGATAATGCCTTTGCTCCGTTAATGCTAAAACTCGGTAATAAGGCTGGAATGGGAAGGTCCCGCTAGATTCTAGAAACGAAAGTCGCAAGGACCCTTGGACCATCTGATCTACTGTTACTAGAGTAAAACACACGAATGTCTTGTGTTTCAAGCTCGAGTTGACAATATCACTGCTGGATTTGATGCTATGATGGGGAAGTATATCGAATTTATTGACCCTATTATGATATATCCTACCTACAGTGGGGGTCAAAAAGTCTTGCAACACCACCTAAACCCCCACCAAAACCAGCCGAATTGCTATATTTTATTTTAGTTATACTTTAGTCACCTTCCGAGATAAATTTCTATAAAAGAAATCTAGAATATTTGTTTTATAAAAACTAACATATGGCTAATTAGAACTTCCAGATTTATATTATTTGGAGTACTGGTAGGTAATAGTTTAGAATACTTGTATTTTTGTTTCTGCTTCTCATACAAAATAAGCGAATTTATATAGGGTTTAGCCAAAATGAATGTAATAGGTAACTTATATTAAGTCTTATATATCTTAGCTTATATAATAGATATACAAGAAAAAACATGGAAATATTAAATTTTATATAAATATATATATTTGGATTCTTCTAGATTATTTTAATTTATTTTTGTATACTGATAATTTATAATTATAAAAGGTGAGTTTTGGGTGTTTTTGGTGGGGGTTTTGAAAGTGTTGCAACACTTTTTGACCGTCATTTTTACTACAACAACGTCTTGGCTAGTTTGTGGAGAATTGAATTGATTTAGCCAGAACGAGATATAAGTGCTAAGAGATTACGATCTGTAGATTTGATCTTAATAGTATACCTACCTCTCTCTTTGTTAATTATATGATTGGCGTATTGATTGTAGAGATTACTTGGTCATTGCACCAGAAATCATATATGACCTAGCTCCTCATCGTGATAGAGCATACCTAAATGGATGTTAGCTTCACTTTCGACAGTAAGTAATTTGGAAAGCATACAGTCATATTTATTGCAGATATATTCTGCTATGCTCAACGCGATAGCTTAGGATCCTCTACTTCGTGTATGTTGTGGGTGATTACCTGCAACAAGCAGGCCAAAACCCAAAGTAATTGATTTGATGGGAGAATTTTGCGGGCTACCATGACAACTGGGATATAAGTTCATTTACTGAGTTTATTGCCGTGATTGAGTATCTTAAAGTATTTGACAGCGCGAGCTTTTTAAAGAGATGCCGGCAGAAATCACGTGTCTCATATGCTATGTCTGTTTGGATAAAGACTCCACCTGCAATCAGCTTCCCTTGAATCACTGGAAAATAGAATATTTTCGACAAATTAGGTATAATTTGATTTTGACAAATAATAATTTGTTTTTAAATCTAGTTTGAACGACTTGGGTTTATCATAAAATAGTATACATGCTGATCCAGAAATCAGTGGAGATATGTCCGCTGTCACGTGCGCCAATACCCTAAAAGTACAGTCCTGCCCTCAAGCGATAATCGAATGTCATTATCGGAGCTTTGTAGCTGTTGACGCAGTTAATGAAGTAGTAGTCGTGGCATTTCCAGTGTCATTGTTGTTTTGTCCAGTGGGCTGGTAAAGGTTGTATGGAATACTGGGAGCAACATTGACGATAGTTGAGCCTGCAAATATAGGACCAATGACCAAAGCCAAGAATACTACAAAAATGACAAAGTAGAGGATTGCATAGCGCAATACACGTCTGTTTCGTAACTTTGACTGCTTCGTTGTGTATATCTGCGCGCGTATTTGTTGACTACGTAGAAACTGTTAGTCACTATTCAGCGCCAGAGGTTAAAAGCATACCTTGGTAATAGCCAGAACAACATGGTAGAGTGTATTTTATCCACCTGAGGGATAACAAGGATGGGTAGCATGGCGAACAAGATCAAATGGCAGAGCACAAAATCCCCTGCGAACATACCAAGCTCAGTAATTTTGCACAGAAACTCTCGGCCGGGCTGAGATATCGAGTGCCAACCCATTGAGTACCACTTGCCAGTCCAAAACGCAATATTTGCTGCATCCGACTTCATTTCGCGGGTGAGGGTTAAGGCGATAAGTAGCTTATATATGAAGCGCTGGATGGCTGTCGCAGCAATCATGCCTAGAAGCGCCTTGCTAAAGACGAACCCTTCCAAAAAGAACATTATCTCAAACGAGGCAATAAGAGCTACCACCGCAACGCCGTGAGCGATAGCTGCAAGAACTGTTCCGAATTTCTTGCAGCACATGCTGAGGACTGGGCCCATGCAACATGCCATCGCAAACATTGCCCCGAGAACAGCAATATTGATGCCGATTGGCGCGAGGGCCACAATAACTACTCGGATTAAGGAGTTGGTGGCGACGGCTGAAGGATCGTTGGGAAGAACTCCAGTTTGAGCGTTAATGAACAGGTATGGAATCAAAGTAACTGCGATCAGAATAATTGGCCCCACAATTTCCCCGAAGAACATATTTGTGAAGGATGCGCGTGAAACATGACCACCCGTCGATTTCGAGGTAGGATCGCCAAGTTCCTTGCGTTTATAGCCAGTAATTTTGGTTCGTGACAAGCGGCAGTAAGCAATCCATGATGCCGAGTGCGAGCGAGAATTGCCTCTTGATAGCCACCGTATAAAATCGCGGTAATCGATGAAGAAGTCGCCCCACGAAAATTGGTGAGGGTTAAAAAGGAATGGCGCGACGCAAATAGCTAGGAGTGATATCCAGAAGTAAACAAGACCGGCCTGCCAAACTGTTAAAGTGGCAAACAGGAGCATCATGAGTGCCCGACCGCCGAGATAGATTGACGGACCGGCAAACCGGGAGAATAAGATGCTAAATGGAATTCTTGCTGTGGCAAATCCTCGTCCCGTTCCGATATATCTGGCACCTCCAAACGCCAAATCTTGCTGGACTGAATTTGCGTAGATTTGGGTAACAAAAACTTCAAACATCGGCGATAGCGACAGCACTTGTTTTCCAAGGCGCATGAAGGCACGGAAAAATCCTCGCTCAGTCGTCTCTTGAACGACCAGAGGCAAGAAAGCAAGAGCGAGAACAATGGCGATAGAAACAATGCAGCGATATACCCAGCCAAGAGCAACGTCAATGTTATTGCATCCTGTTGGCACGAGGGGATCCGTGATAGGAACACCGGCCTTGACATTACAGGCAATGACTTGGTTTCGAAGTGCTCCTAAATTGACCAAACTTATCATAAACATCTGAACAGATAAAATGATAAAGATATTGTTCAGATGGAATCCGGGGTGAGCATAATAGAACGACAAGAAGCGATCCAATGGTAGCTGAGTTCCGAGGTAATAGTACTCTCTCGAGAGCATTTGCTCTCCCATTCCGGTGCCGATCTTCGTCGCAAAGTTAAGAATTGAACCAAAGCCAAGATCTCGACCTTTGCCACATTGATAGTATTCACAGTGCTTGATTCTACCTCCGCGAAGGATTGCTGTCATACCGGCGTAAATATCTTCATTGAGATGGAGCCCTTTTTGTGCCTTTGATACACCTCCTCGGGTCATCATAAAGATACCATTAAGAAAATCAGGATGGCCATAATGCAGCTTGCCACCAATTTGAGAGAGCGTACGAGCAAACAGGGTACCGAATGTCTGTTCTTTAGCCGCAGCAATGTCTCCAAGAACACCAATGTTTTCGGAGAAAATGTACTCGCGAGCTCCGAGGATGGCGACTGGGTATTTCGCAGATTTAGGGCTCGTTCCATATGGATTGGTTTCCACGATCATCTCTTCAAACTCGGCAAGGACGCTTCTGATCTTCAGACATTCCTCCAAATAATTATCTTGGTTTGCATCCACGAGCTGGAGGTACTCGCCACGGTAGAAAATGATGGAGTGATTCTGATTGTCGGATTTTCCATCTCCTAGGATGGGATTGCCGGAGAGTTGGATCCGAAACTTAGGTTTGCGCATGCCATTATCCATGATTTCAGAGTGGCCGTCAATCAAGGTTGAATATAATTTTGGCTCATCCTCTCCAACAGCTGGATCTTCGTCCAGGTACGCAATCTGCAGGTCAGGGTATGCACGAAGTAGAAACTCGGTATTCTCCATCTCCTCTTTGTTGAATTTGGAATATCGCTGCATCGAAACAATAAGCTTGAACTTTCGGCGAGCCATTCGTTCAAGCTCTCGTTCGAGTTTATCGGTGCCACTAAGCATGTGCACAACCTCAGGGTTCTCAACTCTGTACAATAATTTGATTGCGCGAGCGTAATTCATGAAGCCAGAGATGGTACGATAGAGGGTCTGTGAACGAAGGGATGCCCAGATCCGGGTGCGGAGTGTATATTCCGGAG
The DNA here is from genome assembly GCA_003369665.1 of Coleophoma cylindrospora. Taxonomy (NCBI): domain Eukaryota; kingdom Fungi; phylum Ascomycota; class Leotiomycetes; order Helotiales; family Dermateaceae; genus Coleophoma; species Coleophoma cylindrospora. The sequence goes on from PDLM01000019.1 coordinate 83,709, forward strand.
CAGCAGATTTGAAGCCAACAAAGTAGAATGGCAAATCATCAATCTTCTTCCGATCAGAATCCTCTAGAGGTTCTTCGCCATTCGACTGAGAAACTTCTTCCGCCAGGATTTTGGTATCCTTGACAAAGCATTCCCACTCGTGGGGATACAATCTTTTGAGATATTCCAAGAGCGTAATCCGGGAGTAAGGTTCGTCTGCTCGGATGATCTCACGGAGAGACAGAAGGATCTTTTCACTATAATGCGGGATCAATACCGTGAAGATTGGCATGTTATCGACGGGTGAAGGCTGTGGGATAGGCGTCGATAGCGACTGCGCAAAGAAGGAAATCCGCCGCTCTGCGTCACTCTGCGCTTGGAAAAACTCTGTCCCTTCAAATGACTGATCCTCCTGAGAGACAAAGAAAATTGGGGCTCTCAAGGTTCTTTTCCCTTCACGTTCAGAGGGCACCTGGTGGTATAACAGACTTTGGACATGTTCGATAGATAGGAGATGTTCTCGGTACATGGAGATAACTACCGCATTCCAGATTTGAGAGACAAGCACTTTAGGCTTATACTTGACTTCCATGTCGGTGGTTGCAAGGATCTTGGAATAGATTCGTTTGGGCAATCGCGCGAAGACATTTTTCCAAGGTGTCCATATTGAAACTCCTAGGAGAAACGAACTGATGACGGAAAAGAACGAGTTGAGAATAATATACCATAGGAAGGTGTCGAGGAAGAAAAGAATCAAGTCGGTAAATATCATTAGTCCTAGCAGGATCTGAGGCTGTTTCTTGCAAAGAACTTCACCAATAATGTGGTCGCCAAGGCAGCTGTGGATCTGCATTGTCGACAGGTTTCGAATGGAATCACGAATCGAGAGGGTCAGAGCCATATAAGATTCTCCGAACTTGGCCCCAAATACACAAAGCCAAAGTCCGTATGAGAGATAAACGTTGTTACCCGTGAGAGGTGCGAAGCTTGCTGTAAATACTCGGCTGGCGGCATACCGTCCAGATTTCTTGCTGGCCAGATAACTCTTTCCAGAGAGAGCGCCGATAGGCATGATGGCGAAGAACAAGAACGAAGCCAGGTTGAGGAAGAATTGCACGATCCCCAGAATTAAAGCAACCTTGGTGGCTTGTGTATTTGGGATAATGAATATGTAGACTGATGGCGCGACGTTAATGATCAAGATGCCGATGAGAAAGAGCAAGCGCTTCGTAAGAGGCTGAGCACCTGGCCACATTCGAGGCACGTATGCCCACTCCACAAGGGTTGCACCGATCATAATCAGGGTTGCAAGGGCGCCGCCGAGTGCTACTGCGGACCAGTGAGCCGAGCCGTGAGGTTGATTATTGAGTTCTTGCTGATAATTCGCCGTGTAAAGCGTGGGCGAATTGAAGGCCGTGTAGTACCAGTACATGGTGATATGAATGATCCAGATTCGATTGAAGTTGAGGAGCATGTGAAACCAGGACCGGGTCTCCCGGTAGGTCTTGAAGAAAGCTTGCTTCCAAATGACATCCTTTAATTTCAGATACCGCTCCGCGGGAGGTAAATCCACCAGACGAGACTTGTCTTCCATAGTAATACGCTCGAGACCTTCTGGGTACCAGAACAACTGGTTGCAGTCGTCGTATCCAATGATACCTTGGTGGTCTTTCTCTCGATGCATATACTTGCCGTCGACAATCTCATAGCTCTGATCCCGGCAATATTGATAAATCGGAGTGATGACATTGTTGAGATACGTGTATTCCTCAACTGGTTCGACCAAATTCTGGCAGGCCGGCGAATTGTAATAATCCTCGGCGCACTTGTAAATGAAGCACAAGCACTCCGGCATAAAACGCACTTGATTTGCCTCACCCCAGCAGAGGAGGTATAGCGCAATCTGAACGGTGCGGTCGTACTGCGACATACGTCTCATACGCGATTTCCACCGGTACTCTCTGGTTTCATCGCTATCATCATCATCAACAACTTGTTCTGCGTCATCCAGAGGTTTATCGGTAGTATGTGCCTGTGCGGCCTTCCGCGCCTTGCGAGTCTTCCGGTTGCCTTTACCAAGCTTCATCTTGGAGAATCCGGCGCCGTCAAGATCTAATTGCGCTGCGAGAAACCACTTCCGATAGTTGGCATTTTCACCTCCGATATAGTCGGCATGAAGCGACAGTAGGGCCTGATTGGGTGTCATGCGCGAGGCCCGTGAGTCCAAAAGCGTCATGAAGTGGTCGCACATATTGCGCATACTATCTCGCTGAAATCCAAACTTCGCCGTCAGATTGAGGAAAATGTCCTCAATCTCCTCTGCAGAAAGGGGAATCTGGTCCTCGGAGGTCCAGGATGGGTACGGCTCAGCCGACCGCAATCCGATAGGATTATTGTATCCATATCCAAGATTCGATGCCGAGTTCCTCGACTCTCCATTGTCCTCGTAACCATACTGGGAGGAAGACCGCCCGTAGCCGTCTATGTCACTTTGGTTGTCATAGTAGGGCACATTCTCGCTGCCATAGTCATCCAGATGCGCGTTATGGGGCCCGGCTTGGAAGTCGCTGAAAAGGTCGGAGCCGTCGTGGTTCGAGCCGTAGCCGCGCCGCGGTCCGTCGTGACCCTGGTAGTTCTGATAGGCATTCTGGTGGTAGGCAGGTGTGCTCGGGGTCGAGTACTGGTCACTATATGGATTGGCCTGATAGGGAGCATCATGCTCGTAGGCTTCGTAGTAACCATCGTCCTGAGGATAGGCATTATGCGTGCCCGAGGGATAATGGCCGCTAGCGAGAAGGTTAGCGATCGGGGTAAACGAGGCGAAGTATACTGGTTGCATTACCCATCCCTCCCCTCCTCATAATAGTCATCTTGATAAACCAAGGCGGGATTCCCATCATGGTAGTAGTTTTCATTGCCATGTGCGGAATCGTGAGGTTGGGCCATGGTGGTGCTGGCAAAGAAGGGGATCTGGTGCGTTGTTGCTTGATGGGCGGTTGCGGGCCAATCCTGCGGCGAACGAATCGAACGGGTGCGTGCGGCGCTCCTTCAACTCCAGGGGAACACACACGTGGCAAACAAATGATGGCTATGTGTGAATTCGATGCTATACAGAAATGCCAAAACGAATGATGGCCATGTCATGTAGTATTGATCCACGAACAACGAGCGTGGGAGTGAAATCGGGACAGCGGCAACGAGAGGAAAATCCCAGCCGAAAGAAGAGGTCGCAGATGCAGGCATGGCTGGAAAAGTACGTGATTCGAGCTTTATAAGTCGATGTACCGTACACGCTGGATGTATCAGCAGCATCCAGTCGGGGAAATGATCGCACTCGGGTCCATTTCGGGCCTAGCGCCACGCGGATGAAAACAAGGTTGAGAAGGCTGAGAGTTGGGGTGCAGAGTTGGCCGCCGTCAGTAGTCAGCGGTTGTACTCAACGGCAACCCGAGGCAGCCAATCGGAGAATTTACCGCACTCGGTTCTTGCTTCGGACTAGCGGGCCTTGCTGTGTATGGCTGGCCGGTTGCTTTTTGCGGGTCGTGTCGCTCGACGCCGCTGAAGAACCCGGCCGGGAATCTGGCTCATTGTCAAGCACAATAGAAAACTACGTAAATGCGTCTATTTCCGTCCACGTTCCTGCCGCAAAGGCTGCCACCCAATACGGGCTTGGCTGAGCTGCAATCCATCTTCGAGTCGGATGATTGGCGCGTCTGTATTGTTATCAGCGCAGGAGGCCGGCACAGCCATGATATGATATACAGGGAATTGTACGGGTGATCTCTAACCCCATTGAGAAATGGATCCAAGACGGGAAGTTAGATGGAACTCCACGGCGGTGCTCCTGAGTCACGTATGGCCACGCGAATTGCATCGCCATGTATGTAGGCCTGCCCAGAGGTCCCCCCTATTCGACATAGTCGATATATTGGCCATGCCAGCCCTATTGATCCCACGGTGCGTTTTTCCCAATTGAATAGAGTGCTGATTGAGTGTCGAGCACAGCATGGCAGTTGTCCTGAATGCCGGGAGATCTAGCTTGCCCACTTGGCGTAAGCCTCTCCTTCCACAGGTGGTTATCTGCAATCTAATCGAGATTGTGTGCTTCTTTAAATAAAACGTGATAGTACTAAGTGTCATAACGTTGACCATACACTCATCGACTATGAGAGATTGCATTAATGCACCTGGGAGAGTAGAAGCCTAATGGCAACGTCTGTTTCCTTCCGCTCAACTACTAGCCGAGTACCTCGAACAGTGGTTGTCACCCGCAACCCACAGCAGGGCGGGCATATTCTTACTTCCAATGCTTCGACTCAGCCACAATCGCGCAATACCCTGTAAAAAGGGAGGTAATGCGCGAGGATGATCAGAGCCCGTGGTCTCGATTCCTTTACCAGCCGATAGAATATAGGAGTTACCTGTACCGTCCACGATCAAATCTCGAACAGGAAATGTACGAGTTATCGGCGCGTCCGGTCAAGGTACCCGTAAAATCTTTCAAGGAGGCCGATTGCATGTTATAAAGCCTCCAAGTACGGCCACTCGGATTCCGTCTTTTCCATGCTATAAATCATTTGCTGGAGGCCTCTAGGAATAATGGGCGAAATGGGGTTTAGATAAGCATCTGGAAAGAAACCGAAGAGTGGCGAAGCTGGAAAAACATCAACCGGTTGCGAGTCTACTGCGGCCTTGAAGAGAGATTGAGCTCCAATGCAAAGTCCGAGCCACTGCGCAATAGAACGCTTGTTCTCGGAATGTGTCTCGTCTTATCTCATGGCAACGAGTACAACCGGGATAGAAGTAACCAGGAGCGCCTGGGAGTTACTGTGGGGTATATCAGCCACCGCAGTGCAAAGCTGATTGCCCTGGTCTGGGATATGGCTGTCGTATGCTCTATGCTCGGTCCGGCTGGATGGAGATTCTGTGGACGATGCTCAGTGCTCAGTGAGTGCAAGTATGGCAGGCATCAAGTAATCGTGCTCAAAAGCAAGGCGTGGCATTTCAACTTGCCATATGGCCTTCATAGGCTTAAAGTATAATGGCTTGTGAGTTGAAGTGAACCAGTGGTCCATCATTCCTACTTGGTAAGCATCCTCTTCATTTACAACACTGACTTGCCGAGAAATTGGAGTGAATTCTTCAAACACTATTTGGAGAGCTAAATCTCGAGATTGAGGAGCAGGGCCATTCAGATCGGACGGGTCTTCTGGCGGTTGCAAGTTGCTGTTATGGCAGGAAATTTGGTGCTGCTAGAAATTTAATTGCGGTTTCGCCTGTCACAAAACAAGCATTTTGGACGAGCCTCGTTGCACTGCATTGGGGTCGGTATTGCGTAAGTTGACGTCAGCCGGTAATATACCTTGATTTCTCCATTTACAACCTTGGCAAGCAGACCGTGATTTTGAGTGGGGTCTTTTCGCACGACACATGCTCAACAGCGTGCGATGTGGATGAATGCCGATTGAACAGACCTGTAGCTACTACAATATTGCGAGCGCACTAGGGTAGAATGGTGATGTGACTCAGTGGTAGGTGGGTTGATTGTGATGGAGGGTAGAGCTGGGCGGGCTGAATAGAGCTGTAAATTGCTCAATAACGGGTTAATAGCCCCTTAACCCGCGAAATATTGGAGGTTCCAATCAGGTTAAGGCCTCAGGCAACATTCCCGTGACCTCCCTTGTTCCTAATACTGTCCTATAGGCGGATTCTCCTTTCTCTTTCTATGTATAAATGTAAATCTAGAGTTAATGCTAAGCTTCAGATGCTGGAAGATCTGTTTTTTTTCTTGGTTGATTTTTTATAGTGTATATATCGCGTTAGCGATTGAATGCACTTCCTTGGCACACAATCGAGTGACAGCTTGACGAGTTCAATTATAATAAGAACGACTACTAGGACATGCTGGGTTACTAATAAAATCAATTTACGAGCCATACTTTTGTTCAACCGCGATTTAAAGTTGCTTAGGATATATATTCCTACTCCTGTTTACTCAATAACTCCTTGCCTCTCTGTACAATGGACTTATTCTCCACCATCGCCTCACTCCCTCCATCCACAGTCAGGTCTACCATCACCGCGGCAAGACTCCGCACCGAAACCGTTGGCAACAAAGATCCCAGCAAAGGAATCCCGTCTCCAGCGAGAACGCCTCCCGGCCTCACAACATACGTCTTCACATTCAGGTTCTGCTCTCCAAACTCCAAGAACTTGGTCTGTGCAAGCCCCTAAGAAAAGTTAGCATACCACGAGAACAAGGATGAAAAGCGCGCTAGACAGAGACGTACTCGCACCCGTCGTCCTTCAGAATAGAACCACAAAGTCTTCTCTTGGTCCGGCTCCGTGAAAGCACCCCCGAGATAAACGTACGTGAACGTCTTCTTAAAATCCAAGACTTTCAGCAGCGCTTTCTGGAAACTTTCAGGGTATTCTAATTCCACCACCGGGTCCCAAGTATACGTGCCAATCGACCTTCCACCATTAGCGCTCATACCATCAACCCGTGGTTGCGGAGACTCACCATATGCAAGCGTCCGCATCTTTTAGAAGCTCCAAAATAGATTCAGGGTAAGATTTAAAATCCTTAAGAATGACTACTGTAAGCTTTGGGTGTGCGACTTCTTTAGGAAGATCGCGGCGTGAGAGCGCGATCAGGGAGGTTATTGAGGGGGTTTTCAGGCATCGGTCAAGAACTGCTTTGCCAATGAAGCCAGTGCTCCCAAAGAGGATAACCTTCATGTTGCTTGGATGTGGTGACTGGGGTTGAACATGCATGGTGGTCAAACGAGCGGCTACTTGAAGCGGAGTTGTCAAGCGGGGGGTTTGGAGCGGACTTGGGGAGCGGAGCGGAGTTGCGGAGTTACGTTGCGGGACACGTGCAAACCCCGCCAAAAGATCGCAGAAGCTCTCCACCGACAACCACTGCGGCGACAGAGAAAACCCACTGATGCATAAATGGCGGAGGGTATCGCCCCCAAATCCTCCTCCTCCTCCGCCTCGCGGCAAAAGAGCTGCCACGCCTGTGTGAAAGGCAAACGTGGCTGCGACAAGCGGCATCCGGTCTGCTCAAGGTGCGAGGAGAAGGAGATTGAATGTATCTATGCCAAGCGGACCTACGCCGAAGCATTCGATGACTTCGACTTGGTAGAGACGGACATGTCCTGGACAGGACCCTCTGATCTGTCGTCGATCGAACTTGTCAATGATATCCCACTGAGTTTCTACGCTTCGGCCAGTCTGGAACCCACGAGCCTGCCGACTCTCGATGCATCTGCAGACCCTTTCCTAAACTTTGGAGACAATCAAGCCATACCATCGAGTGACATGCAGCTCATCAGCATTGCTGGTGAGCCGTCTGGTCAACACCAGGAGAAAGAGCAGACACTCAGCAAGTTTGACTATGCTCCAATGGCTGATCTATGCGTTAGCGACTCCCATATGAATAAAAGCCATCGCTAATATTTAGCCAAGAGACAATATGAGCCCTGGCAGGTGTATGACCCTAACACCAAGGTGCATTTCATCGTACAAAGCCTGAAAGACTACCCCGGCACTTTCGCCAAGGATAACTGCACACCTTGGATGCATAGGTATTTGTATAGAGACCAAATGCCGTCCTCAATGCGGGCCTGCTTCACTGCAAGTACCCTTTATAGCAACATAACCAGTAGCAACAAGACTTCAGTATTCAGAGTTTTCTGCCAAAGTCTGGACGAGCTGAAGCAACAGCAGTTGACAAACACCCCCCAGGAGAAACTGGCACGAACCCAAGCGCTATTCCTATATCAGATAATCGGTATATTTGATGGAGATGTTACTCTCAGATCCAATGCCGATCGGAACATGTCGCTTTTGCAGGACTGGCTGGACGAGCTATGTAAGATTAGAGAGAACCTTGGGATGCCAGAGAGGCATGATTCGAATCCTCCAAGGTCATGGGAGGTAAGAACTGTGACTTTGTCTCATACTTCCCTCGCTAACAGCTGAAGTGGTGGATATTTTCTGAGTCTGTCCGTCGAACAATCGTCATGGCCTATGCCTTCCTGGGTCTGTGGAATCTAATATCCCAGAATAATGACCGTAAGCCGCTCTCTTCTGACCACGCCTCGTACTAATTTTCGAAGCTGTATTTTATAGTGCTTGGAGATACATTCACTGCTGGACCTTGTCTCGCCCCTTGTGGGAAGCACCATCATCTTTCGACTTCTTCCGGGCCTGGAAAGTCTATCCTGTGATTGAAAATTTCGATTTTGAGAGCATTCTCAAATCTGGAAGAACCGATGATATCGATGATTTTTCCAAAGTTCTTATGGTAGCGTAAGTAGTTTAACAGTACGCGGCCATTTGCTGACACACTTAGATATATGGGCTTAGATGAGACGAAGCAATGGTTTCTGGATAAAGGCTCTGTCTTTTGAATTGGGATGGAGTCCGCGGTGGCTGGGGTTGACCAGAGGCTACATTCATAAGAGATCTGTGTTCTAAATTCTAGAATCCCTAGGTTCCAAACCAAACTTGAGGCATTAAGGAAAGGCAGTCTTGCATTAAAGTTTGGAGTATTGTACTTTATTTTCGTACTGCAGCCGCATTTACCTTACACAATAAAGTTCCTCGTGGAATAGTATGGAACGAGTCGATCCTATCGCATTTTATAGGGCGAAACGTACTTCCCAGTCCACAAGACTGCTGCGCACCCATACTCTCTACAATATTATCCTTCGACTTGTACGCATGACCACCTCTCCTTCCACAAGACTTTCCCCAAACGACATGTCAATTATTAACCCCTTACTGTACAGCAGAGGCGATGTAAAGAATGCCAAACTCCAGATTCGATGGTTCCCTATCTGCTCTTTTGAATAGTCGCGTGCAGGTGCTTAACTATTTAACAGAGCCGGGAAATCCTGATCGATTTCTAACACCAACAACAAATGCATTCAAGATTATACGCCCTCGCCGAGACCTTCATTTCCCATGCATTTGCTGTCATAGCTGTTTGTCGTAAGCGACTGTGTAGAAATAAAGCCGACCTGCGAATCCGAGGTCTTTCCCCCTCTTGGCAACCTGAAACATATAATAACCTAGACATTGTACGGCGATCCGATCAGAGACAAGCTTCCTTGGATGGCAATTTAAGCATTACTTGGGGTTAGCTGATCCTGCGGGTAGCCACCGGTTTGGGTCCTGCCTGTCTCATCACGTGCCCGTGCGAACTTCGTACGGCGAAATGACGGCCCCAACCGAAATACTAGGATCAACCTCGGCAACCTCGCGTTGCAATGCTTAGCTTACTTTAATTTGTGGAAGATCCTACACGGAACTCAAAATCCAACTATTGTTTTGTCCTTGGTCCTTATGATCCTTCAGTATTTCCTTGGATTAGCAATGAATTCCTCAAAGGGCAGCTGGCTCTGCTCCATATTATAATTAAACCACATGACAACTCGTTTCACGCCGGAACGGGTGTGCGCTTGTCTGGTATAAGATCCAAACCCTTGGATCTGGCACCAGGTACCTGGCCGTACCCCAGGAGACCTTCGGCTCGGCACTCTCGCGGGTGCATGCGTATGACCAAGTATAGAATGCTCTAGATTGCTGCCATGCGGGGATCGGTGCTATTTCCAAACCCATGTGGAGGCTCATCTCAACGGTTTTTCCGAAGTGCTTCATAAAGTAATACCCCTGGCTGAGATTTGCCGTCACTAGTCCACAAATGTACTGTACTTTGGCGGACACGCTTGCCATCTCTACGCTCCTGCAATTCATCGCCAGTGCACACATTTCTAAGCGAGGGACCCTGATGAGTTAATCGAGACGACCAGCTGCCCCAAAGAAATAAAGTCAGATATATTGCATATGAACAACTCCCAGTCTCAATCTCCACCGTCGTTGACTGAGCCCCTCCAATGTTAGCATGTATCGTTTTGTCTTCAGCCACTGTGCTATACGGAAGTCAAACAAATTGTAGATACCAGGAGAGCCAGACACAGTCGCTGTGCAGGAATGATTGGCCCTGGTACATTAGACATAAGGGTTATGCCAATGATAATACGTGACGGTGAGATGCCTCATAGATGTACCATGTCTCGAGTCTCTATATAAGTAAGGCCGGCCGACCGATGTCTCAGTTCCTCACTACATCAACAGTCGCTCATTAAACATTCACATTCGTTTTATTCCCCCCTCAGCAGAGCATCTCTCACAGCTCCCACAGCTCACACACACTATGGTTTATTTTTCCACCCTTGCTGGCCTCCTCGGGAGTGCCGCTCTTGTTGCTGCTGTAAGACTATCTTCCCGCCCCAATCTTTAGTCTTGATAGCTAATTTTTGCTAGGCTCCAACCGCATTGGAGCAGCGTGCTGCTTGCACCTTCACCACTGCTGCTGCCGCTAAGGCCGGCAAGACCGGCTGTGCTAGCATCACACTAAGTAGTATTGCCGTTCCAGCTGGCACTACCCTTGACTTGACCGGCCTCACTGCTGGCACCAAAGTCATCTTCGACGGAACCACCACGTAAGTCTTGCTCCTTCTCATCCACGAAACCAAATTCTCAAGGGACTGCAGCTTTGGTTACGAGGAATGGTCTGGACCTCTGATCTCCATCTCTGGAAAGGATATCACCGTCACCGGTACAACAGGAAACTCTCTGAACGGAGGCGGCGCAAGATGGTGGGACGGACTGGGATCAAACGTTTCCAGCGGCAAGGGAAAGGTCAAGCCTAAGTTCTTTTACGCCCACAGCTTGACTGGATCCTCCAGCATCACCGGCTTGAACATCCTCAACGCCCCGGTCCAAGTCATTTCTATCGATGCCTCGGTTGGGCTCTCCCTCAACCACATCACCATCGACAACTCTGCTGGAGACGCCAACTCTCTTGGCCATAACACCGATGCTTTCGATATTGGTCAGAGCTCCAATATCTGGATCCAGAATGCCATCGTCAAGAACCAGGATGATTGTGTTGCTATCAACTCCGGAACTGTAAGGATTTCCCCTTGTACTCCAAATCACTTGTGAATGAATTTTCTGACTTACGTAGAACATCACTTTCACCGGTGGAAACTGCTCAGGAGGCCACGGTCTCTCCGTTGGCTCTGTCGGTGGTCGCAGCGATAACACTGTTAAGGATGTGCACTTCTTGTCCTCTACTATCAGCAAGTCTATGAACGGTGTTCGCGTTAAGACGGTTAGCGGCGCCACCGGCTCAGTTAGCGGCGTCACCTACCAGGATATTACCCTTTCTGGAATCACCGCCTACGGTGTCGTTGTTGAGCAGGATTACCAGAACGGCAGCCCAACCGGTGTCCCTACCTCTGGAGTTCCAATCACCGGCTTGACTCTCAACAACGTGCATGGTACTATGTCGGGTGGCCAAAGCGTTTATATTCTCTGCGCATCTTGCTCTAACTGGTCATGGACCAAGGTTGCTGTTACCGGCGGAACCGTCAAGAAGACTTGCAAGGGTATTCCGTCTGGATCTGGAGCAGCCTGCTAAGCCATGGGCCCAGTCTAGGTTGAAGAATGCGGAGAGTAAAAGGCTTGTTTCTCTTTGAGGGAAATGGTTGGGGTTTGGTTGAAAGAAAGCGGCAATTAAACATGGTTGTCGCCTCACTATACATTCTCGTTACATTTTCACTGTATTACCAAAAATTCGTTATCTGTATTTCAATAAGAATATATCTCTTTCGTAAGAGAAATCTTAGAATCAGTAAAATTCAAGCTGTTCAGTGCGACACAATCCTAGTAGACCAAAAAAGCCCGGCCTTGTTTACGCTGGCATTCACTTTATACTTGCAGTGATAATAATCATTAATCATACCAAGGGATATAAAGGAATCTACTACAAAGTTCAGATTGACTCAACGCACTATTGCCACTCTTCCAAGGCCCCTCGTTGCTTGTCGCTTCCAGAAGGCTGCTTCTCTTAGTAATTGCTGGCATGGAGCGCAAACCCGGGAACAAATCCGAACCGGCAGATCCGCACCAGTACGTAACATAGCTGGTGTTAATAAATTTGTTACACAACAAATCTTGTTCAATGCTCATAAGTTTGTTTCTATTGTCTTATATATGATTAAATGTCATATACATTTTAAGCTTCATGAAAATATACAAAGAAGTGCCATCTAGGCGATGACAGTGCTAAACACTGCCCAAAAATTACATGCTTATCTAGGTATCGTGGTAGGGTATCAAACTCTCGCGCGTCCTGCACCGTGGAAGAACATATCGTCACCATACAACTCATAAATTATCATGTGTGCATCAGCATGGTGCCCGTCTCGTCCCTTATTGCAAAAGCCCTGCTTCGCATCTCTATCTGTATTTCAAACACAGTGCCTCCAAGGCTGGCGCGCTTCACTTTCCCACAGTAAACTTCTGACAATCGTCTTGAGAGCCTCGTTGTGCTACGGGCATAACGACTGGCTGGTGATTTGCAGCAGACGCCATGGAGCACACGCGATAATTACCGGCTGGGAGACCGCCCGTGACGTTGGTGGCAAAGAGACCCTTTCCGTCGGCAGTACCGGGAACAGCGGCGAAGAACACGAAGTTGGTTGGATCAGGGGCTGCTGTTGGTGTGAGAGATTTGCCCAGATCTTGGATTGCAAAGTGAGCATGCCCGATGACTAATCCATCCGATGAAAGATCTTGTGGCGCGGCATAATAAGTTGAATCTTCATTTGTGAACCCGCCGGCTGATAGTCCTGAGGTCTGAACTCGTATTTCAAATGTTTCATTTACTTTCATTTTCTGGCCGGGAGTGGGTGAAATAAGGATGCTGGAGACCATGTTTGAAGTGCTAGGGATCTTGCCCATAACTAACGATACTTGATTAATAGGTGGCCTTCGAGAAAAGTGGGAAAGATACTCACCAACTCCATTGCAGGAACCAGTGGCAATTTGTAGGCCGTTGGTCAAGACTTCACCGGCGCAAAAATTGATGAAGTTAGCCCCGTTTCTGTTCACCCATCGTATATTAGCATTCTTGCTTGCGGATATCCTGGCAATTCTAACTTACGTTGCAGATGGGGTTTGGCCAGATACTAAGGTTGTCGATTGTCCATTGCTATCACTTCCAGTCTGCAAGGCACTTGCACTTAAGCAAGTGACCGAAGCAGCAGCTGCACGAAGCTCAATGACAGGATCTCCCTTAGGTTTCAGTAATCCCCTAGCATCTGAGAGAGTAATAAACGCAAGAAAGAAATACAGAAACCCCCAGGACAACATGGTAGCTTCTGTACAGTATTCAACTGGTTGTCTGAAATGTGTGTTCGAATCGAAATTAGTGTGTTAATGTGCTACACGGTCGACGTGGTTACGAAACTCGTAGATAGGACAACTGGACTTCGTAGGAGAAAACGAATGGAGGAAGCAGGGTTGGGATAAGGAACGGTTGCAGATATTAAATACGAAAGCATGAACTAAGGTATCTGGGAAATGTAGTAGCCATATATACAGCTCTAATACAGGAGATCAGCTGGTGACATCAAGGATTGCGGCAGGCTTGACAGTGACTCTCCAGCGCCAGTCAGTAATGACGAGTTCCATCTGATACCAAAATCTGCGTCAGATTGTTTCGTAAGGAGGCTGGGATTGTATCGCTCTGGCTTATATCTTCTCGCGGGCCACTCATTGCACTTGGTCACGAAAGATTACCGCATCGAACCCAGGAACTCAAAAAAGTAGAACTACCGCATATTCCAATCTGTAGTATATCTCTGGCCAGAGAAGCCGAACCAATCTTACCCAGCTGCCTGGAAATAATAATCATTCAATGACTACCTTAGATAGCTTGATCGGGCGAAGCGGGTTTGGGAGAGTTAGTGGAAAGCAGCGGGCTCTCGGCCTGGAATTGGTTCGCCTTACCTTGCCATGCTTCAGACGAAGAAGCATGTTTCAGATGCCAAGAAAAGTTAAAAAAACGATCTGCAGTGTGTTTGAAACATCTCAACGGCTCGCCTGTACAACCGCGTCTGGGATCAGCTCATAGGTTGAAACCCGTTCGTATCGCCAGGTTCTAAAACCTTCTCTGGACCATTTCCCCTGCGTTCGTGCTTTGTATCATCCAACAAAACAGCAGTAGAAAGCAGAGGGACAGCGCTATGATCGCCTTCATCGCAACTGCAACCCTCTGACAGGTCTTGGCTACGATTTGTTTTGAATAATTCTCTTGGTTTCCCTCGTGAGTTCTTATTATCGATGATATTGCTACATAAGCTGATTGCTTGGAATTAGCCGGTTGCGAACCAGTCCGGGGAATTAACGAATAAAGCTTCTTTTCCCGCTGACGATCTCTTGCAAGGGAGCCGCGACACAGCCTCAGTAGTGGCGGGCTTAACCTTGTCAAAAGGTTCAGTGGCATTACCCCCTGGGGCTTTTACCTTCATATCGCCCTTACCCTCCTCCGCGTATCTCTCAGCTTAATGCATGGATGGCTTTTCCCAGGAATCGGGAATAAGCATAATTGAGACGAGGGAGGCTGAGTAGATACGAATGTTGCTCGCAACAACTGCGTTTCTTGTGAAGGTGCGACGAGGAATGAGAAGATAAGGTGTCCGTCATCCGTCATCTAGTGTCCAAATTTCGCTTTTGCATCATGATGACACCCTCCTTGAAGTGAGTGGAGTGAAAATCGCTATACGAATCTTCATGTCCAGGAAAGGTTTGCGAGGGAGAATATTCTTGCACCTATGGAGGAGTGAGGTGCCAAAAGCCTGCGAATGCGAGCACATCGTTCATGGGCTGTCTGAGCTAGTGCAAGCCTGTACGTAGCATTCATGATGATCTTACTAAAGCGCACCACATTATCGCACTTTCAAAGTTCGACCACTTTGCGCTACAAGCTTGAATAAAGCAAAAAACAATACTTGAAGTATTTCATCGAAGGACAATTTAACGATTTATTATTAAAAGTGAAGTAAAAATACAGATGCCAAAACAAGAATTGGCAAGAACAGGTATGAGGAGAATAACCCATCACTAGGACCTATCCCCTATTTAACAGCCGCCAAAACCAGCTAGGAAGACTCCAAACGTAGAACTTCTCAAAGCAAAGAAATCTTACATACTTTGACTATGATGAATAGACTAAATATCTTTCGATACCAGCCACAAATTACCCTTTCGTCAATTCCTTGCCAAAAAAAAAAGCTATTTCTAGCAAAATCACCTTCCGTAAGAAGCTACGTCAAAGAAATCAATGGCTTTCTTTTCTTGTTTCAATGACGCCATAACCTATACACTAATGCGGGAAGCTTTTCAGGATAATTCTAGGAACATAGCAAAGCAGCCAATCTGGGACTCACTGGAGCATTATGAGACGATGTGACTACAGCATGGAAGCATACACACGTCTATATTATATTAAATAGGTTTTGTTGAAGCGGCCCACTATTTACGGGCTAGTCGACTCACCGATCTTTGCAGGTATACTCTCAAGCGATACTTGCAAGATCAAACTCAAAACCTGCCCTCTCCTATTTTCCTTAATTCTATGCCGAATCTTTGCTTTCAGCCTCCATTCTTCGTTAGCCTCTATCTTCGCTTCAGCCTCATCTATTGTCGTGGCAACAAGCTCAGTTGTCCAGTCATCCAAAGCAGCTTCGCCTGATACCATGACCTCGAGGCGGGACCGCACTGCCTCTCCTAACCCGTTATCCACCTGTAGCTTGATACCAAATAGCTTCCCTGTGCTGTGCCCAAAGATGTAGCTCATCAGTTTTCTCGGGCTGTCTTGCGCCATGAGAGTACTTGACCGAGCCAGTGAGAATCCAGATTCGCCAAGATCAGTTTCTAGAGAGACATCAACTAATGGAAATCTTGCAGCCCGTGATGCTGGGGCCATCCAGAGTGGAGTAATTGTCAGAGGGACCCTTATACTCTCTGGAACACCTTTGGATTGTACGGTGCGGAGAAGATCGGGAGAGATACGCTGGCATCGTCGGCGTGCGATTCCGTCGCTTTGGCCCATAGTCGAAGTCGTCTTGGCTGGAAACATGGAATTTTTGAGAAGAATCCCAAGCCTTGTGTTAGAATGATGGAAATCGTGACAATTGAGGACCCCTACGAAGTTTTCCTCCTCCTGGATGAGAGGTAGATCGACCAATAGGCCCGTATTTGTAATACTATACGTCCCGTCATCCGCACTTTGATCCGAAGCTCGAACAATTCGACCAGAGTCTTGGAAGTCGGCCGGTGATGATGCCAACAAACCTCGATTGAAACTATCTTCCGTGGCACTAAGCCATCCTATCCGCCAAGCAAAGATGGTTTGGTCTGTACTTGTCTTGATGATTTCTTCTTGCAGCCGGGCGAATGATCTCAGCCCTTCGCCGTACAGGAGCGGCATGGTAATTCCAAAAATTCCCATAAGTGAGTAAGCCATGTCTTCGACTCTTGTGGTCTCCCTCATAGAGGCCCAACTCATCTTTTGGGCAATACTGTAATCGTTGATCGGCGTCTCTCCCGAGAGTACCTTGTGATCGATGCCGGTGATACTGGAAATTGCACCTGCCAAGGAGTGTTTACTCCCACAATCCTGCCAGTTCTGATCGTAAAACACCAAGTTCTCAGGAGCCAGGAGTTCTTGCAAGGTCCAGCCTCTCGTAAACCAGCGAGACCGAGCACCCGAAATGGCAAAGTGGAATTCTGAGCCCTCGGACATCAGAAAGTCGAAGAGGTAGACATAGCAAACAACCGCATCTCTGTACCAAGCAAACATGGAGTTTATGGCCTCGGAAAGTTCGGCGGAGCTAGTTTTGTCAATACAGCAGCTGTCCATCCAGATCCATTTAAAGCCATTTCGAGCTGCTTCCCTGCGGAATTCCATTAGCTTCGGATAGCCCTGCTTCCATGAGACGGCATCAAGTCCCTGTTTGTTCACCACATCGTAGTAGGTGACTTCTTCCGCAGCCCAAGTATGTGAAATAATGGCATAGTGGGGAATGTCGACGACAAACTCTCTCATTTCGTCGGTGAAAGTATTAAGTAGCCTCATTGTGCGATCGAGTAGGCTAGTCAGTTTCTCCTAGTGAAAAGAAGCTAGCCGCGCTAATGAGGGGGAACTGCAAGGCAATAGTTTGTGCTAAGTAAAGAATCGTCTATAATGTATTGTCGCCGAGACTGATTGAATTGAGGGGGAAATGACTGGGATCGGTAACGATCCAAGACCAAGGCAAAAGGAGTGGGTGCCAGGTCCATAATCGTAACTCGTAAGGAAATATCCGGGTATGGAAAATCTATTGTTCCGATCAGGTGCCCATGGGAACTTTGATGTCGATGAATTCACCTCCCTAAGACCAGCTTATGAAATGGGCGATGGGATTAGATTAAACTCGAGAGGTGTCATCGCAGATTGTTTCCCAATCAACGTACCGCCTTATTATACGATCCTTATGCTCATGGCTGTAAGATGTTCAGCTTTGGCGCTAACATAACACTCAGTCATATATCAAACACGGCTCAAGTACGGAGTATGATAAAGAAGATAAAAATTAAAAATTAAGGGAAACCCGACGGAGAGAGCACTCGGAGACCAAGTTTTAAGAAAGTGGTCGTCATTGACCCGTTCTAATAGGATGTTCTCCGCGTATTTACAATTATCAGTGTGGAACAATGCTTGTCGTACGCCAGTTGTTTGATCACTTCAACCCCAAGTTTCGCTTCACCGGACTGCATGTATCTATATATTAATTGTTATCAGCTACAGTTTTCTTTCTGGACAGAAATTAAATAATACAATATATCACGAAGCACAATGCCTCGATTCACTTCAACGCCCTATAGTGGTGTACAAACTACCCGAAGGCATCACACCGCAATAAACTCCGCGTACTTTTCTTGGGGCAGTACCCCTGACGCATCATTGACATGTAGCATTCTAGAGTCCCGGTTGGACAGGTACAGCCTTGATATTTCCTCTACATCTAGCGGTGGTGGGCTTTCACTTATTGAAGCTGGAGATGCAGGAAATTCCAAATTTGTTGCAGAAGACAGTAAAAAATCCGAAGGAGGCAAATTCATAGTATCTTTCTTTATGAGCATGGACGGATAGCGGAGTTGGGTACCCTAATAGAATGTCAGATCTTGCGAGAGTTATGGACCAATAAAGTAATACCTTGAGCAGAAGACCGGCATGATTAAGGCCTATATCTTCCGCAATGTACCTTAACCTTCCTCTGAGCCAAGCTCGCTGCGACTCGGTCGCAAAGTCGGATACTGCCGCTACAAAAATTGGCCAGACGCACAAGAGCCCAGACAAGAGTTTTGGGTTTGATTGGCCATCTCTTCCGGATGCAACGCCAGAAGTGGAGTGTGACATGTTTGTCAAATCATCCGAGCTAAAGAAGTATGGAAGACTGGCAGTCAAATCCGCAATCAGCTGTTGCGATATACGTACAGCTGCTGCGTACTCCGGCGTGATTCTGTAATCGAATGGAGAGGACAGTCTCGCGAGACATCGAAGTGTTGTCACCTGAATTAACAATCGCGATGAAAGCGAAAGGACATATTGAGAGGCCTGCCAGATATCGGTGAACAAATAAACTCTCCCAGCATAGTAGTTTGATATAGGCAAGTCCTTTGTGGATACCTGTTCAATCCACGCAACTATTCCCGGCTGCCAATTCGGTGGTAGAGAGTCAAACCATTCTATATATCGTTGGTCAAGCAATTCGGCTTCGCGAAGATGCTTTAAAACCTTTTCTAGATTTTCCGATGTCCGAAGCTGCTCGGAAAGAATATTGTTGGTTGCAGCTCGGAGGTCGGCCAGTCGCAGGCTGAGCTCAATAGCAACTCGAGAAGTTTTATCATTTTCGGTCATATCCACCCACCAGTCGATATCAGCCCCCACGGATCTCGATTGTGCGATGGCAGACAAAGTCTAGAAAATTCCAGTAAGTTCCGGTATACATAAAGATTTGTGTTGTCTCACCATTTGACTTCTGACGGCAATAAATAAATCGCGACCAATTTTTGTTTGCGCCTGTTTCTTCCCTCGGGATTTGGCAAGGGCGCAGGCTCCCTCGAGGTGAGACATCCACCCCTTTGCGTTCGTGTGCGTAGAGATAATTTTCTGCAATCAGGTCAGAAATGGACTTGAAATGAAACCTCTAAGTCTTCTTGCCTCATAGTTTGCCAAAAGCAGCACCGCCGCAAGGGTTGAGTCCTTGAGCGCAAGCTTTGGGTCTTGCAGTCTCAAGTTGACCTGCTTGAGCGCATTGCCATAGATTGCATCGGCCTGGGGCAGTAGTGATCGTGAATTTGGGCGTCTTCCTAGGGCACCGAGACATACGGCCGAGAATGCAACTGATAATGGAGATCCTGGTGGTTCTTTCTGGAGCAATGGCACTACGAAATCATAGTAGCCTCTTTTGTCTGCTACGGGAACCAACACAAAAGTTGATTGAAAATAGCATACGGCTTGTTGGTCGATAGGGGTTGACAGCTCTTGGGAAAGGGAAAAGGATGAATCGGAATCGCGTGAATCTTTGGATAGTGTTGCGCGCTTGTTTTCATAGTAACTTGGAGGGGAAGTAGTGTAAATTGTCCACATGAATTCCCCTGGCTTTGGCTTCATTAAAGATTTACTTTTGAATGATCCTTGTTGGCCCAGACTATGGTTGCCAGCTACCTTATCAGGCACTGATTTTCGAGCTGCTTTCGTTTGCGTACACTTGGTCTCGTCACGGAGATTAAGCTCAAAAGAGTCGCGGTATCCCGGGCACTCTCTTTTTATTTTGGCACATCTCAGGCAAGAAGGCTTTCCTTCATCGCACTACAGTCTCTTAGAATTTAGCAGTCGTCTCTGCAGGGGGGATCCGCAAACATATTCATGCAAATCAAGAAGCTCGACCGGAATGAAGGACGGAACTTCTCACCTTGATTCGACGAGCACGGCATAAGTGGCACCCAGTGGAAGGCCTGCCAGTGTTTACCATCGCGACGGATGTGTTCTAACAGATCGTAGAGTGATAATGCTGTGAATTGTTTTCCTCATAAACTGGAAGTGATGACACGTCGAAAGTGGTTGTCACCGCGGTCCGAAGGCACAAGGTTATCTAGCAGTTGCATCTGATCGTCGATGCTTTGACACCCGTACTCAAACTCATTGGAAAAGCGAATGCCGTGTCACCAAAGCCCAAGCCCAAGCCAAAGCTCCGGCCAAGGCCAATACAGCGTTTGAGGCGAAGAACAAAACAACGCTACGCAGCCCTCAGTGTAGGGAAACAAAATAAACCGCCAGACTATACGGTAAAGAAGAAGCAAATGAATCTGTGCCACAGATTCACCTGACTTCCATCCGAGGTTATAGACAAAGGAATGTGCTGCTAAGGGTAGGGGAGGCCAAAGCCAGCGGACCGCAAGGAGGGTTTTGACGTTTCTTATGCGTGTCCTTGGGAGTTTAACGGACGCCTCTCCGGCGTTAAACTCTATTGCTGTGGGCATTTTCAGCATCGCTCATAAGCTGTCCCATGGAGGGATCGATCCATTCACAGCATCCGTCCATCGCCGTGTTTCCTTGCAAGTCAGCTGCAAGCAGAGTTCTGTCAAGTCAAGAGCGAATGTTGGTGCTCTGTCCACGAACTGTCATTGGAAGTACCCGCTGTCTTGCTAACGCTAAGGGAGATTGACAGCTAGAGTTCAGTTAGACATCACCTCGGTCTCAAGGGATACTTGTTTCGGCGGGCGGGGATTTAGATGTAAGCCGCACAAATAGGCTTCCCCCATCTCTTGGGAGTCGCAGGCCATCTGGCATCTGTGAAAGGCCACTGAGCAACGTGGAGAAAATTGGTCGGGGAGCCATGTTTCAGTCCAGATGCTACCGCGTTTGGGTCCATGTCACGTGTGAGCTGTGCGCGATCCAGCGCAGCGCCGTACAAAGTGCTCCAGTTGCGTTCTTGGGTTTCAGGTTCGAAATGATCGTGGCTCGAGAAATATGCACATTACTTATATGCGGAGAGGTAGTCGTAGAGAGCTCTTCGAAATGAAGTTTGATTCCAATTCATTTTCCTACAGTACCTTCTCGGTTGATCTCTTGCGATAGGCATACAGCAATAGAAATATCTATAGTAGCCTTTGAAATATTGTCGAATGCGTCAAAAGTTGAGGGCCAGGGATCTGTATAGCATCTGTTTCCAGTGTTCGAGAAGCCAAAGTTGGATCACTTTCTCCTCGTACCTAGTCGGGTCGCGGATGACGGCTATGAGAAGCGCAAGGTCTATCGGATAGCGATCGCTCAAGATACGCTCCCAGGTAATCAATGCACATTACATACTAGCACGAGCCTCGATAGGTCTCGTTTCTCACTAAACCGCAGTTCCCTCTCGAGTATTTTCCCGAATATGTAGAGGGTCTCGTCAATGGTCACGAGACAGGAATAGATGTTTTCCATCGCCAATCCAGCAGTCCATACCCCGTCATTATCGAGAGGCGCTCGGTGGCCATCATCTCCCCAAGATTTTGACAGTTAGAACCTGTTCCGCAGCGTTGATAACGAGGGCCTTCAATTAATTCGGCTTTATGAGCCCTCGTCTATTACTATTACAAGCCTCATCTAATATCTGCCAGCGGCATTACCGTGTTATCGTTTGGGTGTAGCATCTAGGACTCCGAAGCTCCCGCTTCTTTCTCTGCTCACAACTCACCTATAACAATCAACATGTTAGCGGATGAAAATAGGTTGACCAAGCCCAGAACTGTAAGCCACACATACCTGGATATCTACCCGCGCCGTTTCTGTCACCATGGGCGTTGGGACCGGAAGGCATGAGCAGACCGTAGAGACAGCCGCCGCTGCGAGATTTTGAAAAATCGCCGGAGTGGAGGCGGCGAGTTTGGTAGCTACCGCGCGTTTCTGATTCCCAAAGTCAGCTTAGGGAGCCTTTAAGTAGTGAGAAGAAAGAGAAAGCAGGGTGGTTAAATTACCTGGCCTTGGGTATGAGTCACGGTAATGGTTGCCGTTGCAGTCTGTACATGGAGAAATGAACTACAGTAGGAGATCGCGTCGGGGCCGATCACAGGCACGTCGGCGACCATCTTGACGATAGGGTTGTTCTTGCACACGCCCGGTGGAGTGCTTCCGAGGCTGATGCCACGGCCTATTTGAGCAGCCTGGACGGAGGCTGGCACAATTGAGAGAGCGACGAGGAAGATATTCTTGAGCAGAGCCATGATAGATGTGATGTACTGGGGGAAAGGTAGCTTGGGGAATTCAACACGGAAAGAAGAGTGCCTTTATACACGGCTTCACATCTTAATCATTTTGATTACCTTGGGACCCAGACTGATCCATTGCGAGAACGTATGTCAAGTATCCAATATTGCAGCCACATTCAACAAGGAGGAGAGGGTGGAGGAGGATCTAGAACTCTTGATAGCACTGTACACAGCGTTCGGATGTATACCCCAGATTTTCCTCCATCAACCAAATGCATGCGGCAGAGGCATTCGCTTTGAGAGAATCGAGCAGGTCCTTCATAGACGCATTCAGCAAGAAGGTTAAGCTTAACTTGAACGTCGTTGAATCCAGCTAGACTGGGGCCGTCCCTCGCTTGTCCTTCTTTCTTTCTTGCTTTCCTCGTTCGACTGCCAATCAGAACAACCACTCCCTGGCCCAGTACATCCTGGCAGCCAAACAGACCTAGTGCCAGTGGTAGTGTAGACCGCGGTTGGCGATCACACGTGACTAATGAGCCATCACCCACTTCCAGTGTCAAAGGGCCGTGAGTAGACACGATATGTCACGATCACCGATTAGGTTGTGAGGGGAGTAACCGGTGTTGACAAAGCATCTCAGAACACGGTTGAAAGAAGGGAGACCTGGAGTCGTGAGGTCACGTACAAATACTGCTTTCTCTGACCGCCTTGTAAGTATATCAGGTGACATAAATCAGGTGACATGATCCAAGTGACTTTCCAGACTTATCTCTTTCCTATTCTACAACACCTCAGTTTATTGCAAGAGAGTGTAGCGTTAAATTAAGAAACACATGTTTGGATAGGAAAGAGCGAACTCGGTGATAGTCCTTTCCATTTCTTATGTTCGTCATCCAGCTACTGACGCGGTCCATCTGAGTGGGGATCCTAGTATACAATCGTGAGCCAGGAAGGGGCAACTTTTCTTGCATTGCAGACGCGAATGGAACTTGCGCGTGCGTCTTTTCGAAATAAAACGTTTGGAAGCTGTCTGGGTCGCGAGCATCATTAGAGATCGTGGTGCTATTCGTTTTGTCTCGACTCTCGCTGGCTTTCACCAGAGTTGGGTGTGCTTACAATTGAATGATTTGCAACGATGGCAGATTTGGTATTTATTTAAGTGGATTATACCCTAGTTTATAGTCTATACCGGAGGATATTCGGTGCCTCAATCTCGGCTGTGTGCAAATCCAATAATCGATTACAGCCCGGTCCGACGCTTATCCCCGAAGCTCACCAAATCGTTCGCTGTGAAAAGTCCTTGTATTTGGAAGACCACGTCTCAACTCTATTTTCATCTTCAGACCTATTTGGGCGACAGTACTTGAAAGCCTTTCTCCTCGAGCTCGATCTGCGGAGCAATATGTGGAAGCCCTTGCATGGGGAAAGGGGAGAATAGGGGAGGATCTTGGGAGGACAGCACCGGCTGTATACTCTGCAACGTCTCCAAGACACTAAGGTCAAGGCTGAATTGATCGGGTAATCCCAAGGTCAGATGGCTGAGATCTCGGCTCATATCTGACAGAACTTCATCACCGGTATTCTGCGGCGAAAGATTCACTCTCCAACGACGCGACAGATGTTTGATGGCCTCAATGGCTCGGAGCGCAAAGCCGTGACACTTGGCCATTTCTTCCAGATCGGCTATGCCCTGCAATACGTTCTTAGTCATCTCGTCGGGTAAATGGTTGTTTTTGACGGCAACCAGATGTATGATGGTCGATACCAGGACAAAGTACGGCGCAAATGAGGGCGTGCGCCGGAGCGTGTAGAGGGCAGAGTACGACTTGACGATTCTCGTAATGGCATCGGCGGCCTGGTAGCATACCTCTCGGGGTATGACAGCTGACTTATTGAAGCGCAGATTGATGAAAGGCTGAAAGAGGAGTAGGGTGGCGGTGTGATAAAAGAGACTGTAAATTTGACGATGAATTTTGTTCTGTCGCTTCGTCATGGTGGGACTTACTGTGCGAACAGCACCGCGGGTGTAAAATTGTGTCCAAGTCGAAGATCTTCTGGGATGGTATCATACCAATGGATATATCGGTTGTATAGACCGAGTAATGCGCCACTACTGACATCATGACCCGGACTATATAGAGTATACAGGGTATCATGAACAATCTCCGCAAGCTCACAGAAGATTTTGTACACACTTCGAATGTTTGACGGCTGGTCGAAATGTTGGTCCATGGGCAGTCCTTGCGAGATTGTTAGCTGCATGGTACTCCAAAAGGGTCCTGATCGCAGCACCTACCA
This sequence comes from Coleophoma cylindrospora, assembly GCA_003369665.1. Lineage (NCBI taxonomy): Eukaryota > Fungi > Ascomycota > Leotiomycetes > Helotiales > Dermateaceae > Coleophoma > Coleophoma cylindrospora. The sequence goes on from PDLM01000019.1 coordinate 108,150, forward strand.
TCATCGGTGTAAGGGATCCATAAAGCATCTTCTACATGTTTTATAATAGATGGTTTCTTGGGCAGCGTAATCCGTTGGGAAAGGTGCGGTAGAGTGCCGGTACACAGTGAAAGCATTCTGTAAATAGTATATTAGCTTCATCCAAAAGGCGGCGCTTCCGGGAAAGTCGATGGATTACTCATTCAATGATAAGGCTCCCCAAAATGTTGCTTCACGAACGGCTCGATCTGTCTTTTCCGCATCATCGTCGCCATCGTCAGCCGCGACATCTATATGTAGACCCATCTCGACTGCCAGGCGTATCGACTGCGCAGAGAGAAAGCTACTGGTGCTGATTCGGCCACAGCTAGCTTCGCGAATTGACATCACCCCGAGAGCTTGAATGGTAGTCAAGCTATAGTGATCTTGTTCTGCATTGAAGAGTCGCGACGCTTCGGCAAAGAAGGAATCTCCTGCAGTGGTAGAATCACCCGGACTGACTCGGGTACCAGGTCGATCAGAGAAACGACAGGCTAATGCTAGGAGGGCATTAACCAGCATGGAAGAGCAGTATCTCAAACTCCCCTTCCGGAAGTCTTCCATGAAATGCTCTTTGCTAACGGTTGCGAATATCGGGTACTCCCAGCAGAAATATAGAGCGAGCAGATGCTCTACCAGTTCCCCATTCGATGTGACGGCGGTCCATGATTCATCATTGAGTTTCGGACCGTGTTGGCTCAAGGGATCTTCGGAATTGGTATCGTCTCCTAGGATTACCCGCTGGCCAAAATGCCTTGCAGCCTCGATGTGGCTCTGGATAGATGGGTCTTCATGCTGACCTTCGATAATTGATGGTGACCGATTCCCATCAAACCGATTGGTGATACTTGGTATGGCCCCTGTCGTCCTTGGGGGGTTGTTGTAGGGCGAATTCCTCGCCGTTGATGCTGCCGAAGAGCCTTCGAGTCTGGTTGCAATACTTTCGAGCCGCTCTCCGTTTTGCAACTGATCCAAGATAGCGGCCGAATTACCTTGGTTGGAAGCGAGCGCATCCAGGACCCTCTTGCTTTGCTGGTGATAGGTTCGGAGCTGCTCGATCTCTGATCTCAGCTCGTCCTTGGTCTGTCTGGCCGGGGCTTCATAGACACACGCGGAGACATCTTGCGAGACGCATCGCCCACACGGAGACTGCCCGTCACACTAAACATACCAAACCGGTTAACTTTGCCCACTACTACAAAAAGTCATGGTACCTTCGCTCTTTTCCTGCGGCATTCCGTGCAAGCATTAGGGATGACAAATCCAGGTCCTCGACGTCTCCTGGAAAAGTTCGACTCCATCCCCGCGGATGCGGTCTGGTGGTATACTTTTAGACCTGGACGATCGGGATGGCCACCACCGGTCGGTTGAGCCTGGGGCGGAGCGTTGGGTTAGAGTTATTGGGTTGGGGAATGCTCGCGAGCACGAGCATGTCCTGAGTGACGGCCAAGGAGAAGGAAGGGTGCTCCGCAAAGCACCTTTCTTGAAAACAAAAGAAGAACTGTGAAAGCTGGTCTGATAGTGATCGTGGAGTAAGGGAAACCCGTGCAGCATCTTCGCCTACCAAACCCCACGCCGGTATGCCGACTCTACGGTCTTAGAAGGCTGCTTCGAAGCTTCCACCGAGCAGTTGGCTGCGCAATTTGATTGTGCGCCAGCCCTCTCGTCTCGTAATCCTGCCACAGCGGAGGAGTGAAGTGCTAGGGCTTTTATAGGTCGGGTGGCCGTCCGTCTCTCAGGCTCTCGCGCTCTCTTTCGCGGGCTCGCTGTCCTGTCCTGTCGCAAGAGCCAAATGCCTCCCGCATTATTTCCGATGCCAAATGCCAAAATGCGATGTCCTCCTTATGAAGGGACTCCTCTGCGGGCCACTTTGCCATGAGCCCTGTAGCACGCAGCGGCCAATCACCGCAACCTGCCCCGTCCGCCAAGCGAGCATCCGGAGGTGAAGCTCCGGAATCCTTGAAACTATAATTATCTGGCTTCAGGCAAAGAAATCAGATCAGGAGGCAGCCAATCTCTGCGCCGGCCGTGGCGGGAGCACACAGGCTGGTACCTGACCAGAGGGCCGCAAAGTGGCTGGTGGCCTTCGATCGTCGCCCCGGAGAGAACCCTCCGCCGTCATTCCAGAACAGGCATGGAAGACCACCCCCATCGTGCCGTCGCCGTGGCCGTGGCCGTGGCCGTGTCAGTGTCAGTGTCTGTAGGGGCCGCCAGTTGCAGCTGTGGCAGTGAGTGGCAGCGGCAGCACTAAGTCTCTCGTCAGCCGCCGATAAAGCGTCGACGGCACCACGAATCAGCAACCGTTTGCTCAGCGCTCTGGTCCTCGATGAGGATGGCGCCAGGCTCTCGATCCACGACCTTTCGGGCCCTGGGGCGGGGAGCGGGATGCGAACAGAGCAGTCGTATTTGGGCCGAGTGGTGGATGGATGGACGCTCAATCGCTTGGGTGCGAGCAGCGCCGAAATAAAAAATTTGCGCGTCGATGTCCGTAGGGAGGCAGACACATAATGGTGACGTAATGATGACGAGGAGACTCCAAGCTGTTCAACTCCACGCTCTCACGCCGACGTGGAAGGGGAACAGAGACGGCGATGGCAACGGCGACCATCGTCGGTGGTGGTCAAGCCGGGCGCAGATGTGCCTGGTGTCTGAAGGGTCCTCAGGGTCCTCGGAGCGAAGCTTAAATCTCTGCATTAATCAATGCCTCCCGTACAACAATAATCTCGTCGTCTGCGAGGAGTCGACCAACCCCTGCCCGTGTCTTCGTCTCCAGGACTGGCGGCGAATGACTTGGTGAGACGGGCCACCTGTGAGGAGACCGGACTGGGGTTGCGCTACCCGCAGAAGATTGCAATCTGGCGATGCGACCAAGGATTAGCCGCACTACCGCGCTGTGAAGAGGCCCCGTACATGCGAGATTCAAGCTACCCATGTTTCATCATCTTGGCCTCAGCCGGACAGGGACGTTTACATCGATGGGGAGTAACAGGATTTTCCAACGAGGTTGGCCATTGCATGTAGCTTGGGAAGTTAGTCGGTCTGCTGCTGACACCGCGCAGCCAGGTCCCTAACCTAAAGCATATACAAGATATACTCTACGTACCGACGGCCGAACTACCCAGCTGAACTGCCCTTCCCTATTAAACCTATGGCCCGACCGTCCACGTCGTAGCACGAAGGTTGTCAACCTACCCGCTGGTGCTCGACGACCGGGACGCTTGCGAGCGAGCGAACGTCGCCGATGGATTACGGGCGAGGCAGCCAGGAAAGATGCCCGTAACCCTCGAAAGAATTTCCCTTGCCTGCAAACATGCCTCGAAGATCGGGATCCTTGAGCTGCCGGCATTTGTGCTGGTGGCCTTTCTCCCACCAGCCGACCTTTTGACATTCCTGCCCCATCGTGAGCTGTTGTTTCCAGACATGTGCCTGCCAACGCACCTTGTTACGATACCAAAACATATAACACCGGGAGCACTTGTGGAGCGATCCGTCTCGCTTCCCATAGGCATGGCACGCATGGTGTTGGTGTTCCCCCATTTTGGTCGCTTGGACTTGAACGCGGTCGCTAAGGAGGAGCAGGTCCGCGAGCGGCGTTTTGAAGAGCTATCGCATTAGCAAGTCCGCCGGAGCTATCTCCTTCATGCTTACTTGCACACTATTTGCATCTTCTTATCGAATGCCCTCAGTAGAATCCAAGAAGCCATGTTGACTCGCATACAGGATGGCGATGGTTTGGCCGACTTGAAAACTATCCACATCTATGTCTCTCGCCGTCAAGGTCAAGATAGAAGACAATAGCGAATTCCTTTCCGGTCTTGTCTTTAGCCTCGAGCCTCGCACAGATGAAATATTCTACGTGCGTAATCCCGGACAGAAGACATCAGTGGCGCTTGGGTGTAAGGATGTAGTTGGCCGAGGTGTAAAAACCCATGAGGCTGTGTTCTCATCTGGACAGAAGGCGAACGTGGGAAAAGGGCGTTCATTACGGAGATCCACATACGCACACATCTCGAAAGCCTGAACCGGTAATGCTTGGTCTGAAACGGGAGTCATAATTCGGATGGAGGAGTACAACACAGTCGGGATAAACAAACCCACGTCCTATGGTCTCATCTAAGACGATCCCATCCACTTATTGGCCAAATTCCCCTGAGGGGAGAGACCAGGCAGGGATTTATTTATCCTGAGAGTATTGCATCCTAGGTGGGGCTGCAGGATTGGTATATGGGATGAATTTGAGGTGGAAGTCTGCCTGAAGAGCTCAAAAGGTGGGTCCCTTAAGGCGGCGTACGTAGAAAAAGCAGGAATGAGGCCGGAGGCATCAGTACGGCTCGTACCAGGTATTGATAAAATAAGAAATATGGAATAAGGCCACTTGGCGGACCAAAGAGTGCAGAAGAAAAGAACTAGGCCAAAGCGATGCGGCTGCACATGTCCAACCGTCGCTTTCACTTCAACCTTCGAAAGATCCAGTTGATCCATCCACAGCCACTTCAGGATTCTCGTGCATCTTGTTGACTCCTCCTTCCATGCTCTGGTACTGTTGGATTCGGCGACCTACGCAGTACACCACAGTGCAGCACCGTTGTGATAAACAAACCCTGTCTCGCCAAGGGAGTCCGGCCAATAACTTCATCGACATCATCACCGTTGAGGGCACCCGGGCAGGGATTTCGTTTATCTCAACGGCACTGCATGACCAAAAGGGCATACAGAACAGCAGTGCATGCCCGATGGTCTCGTTCAAGGTCATGTCTAAGCCGGACTAATGCATCCACTGCATGCATTTTGGAAAAAGGAAGGCCGGGGAGCTTTTGATGCTTTCTGCCAGCTTTGGAAGAGAACAAAGGTAGAACGTGCTCGTTCTCGTACCTCTGAATAGCGCTGCTACCGGGTTTCATAGCCGACTTCAATTTTCTCTTGTGATGGAGACGCACAGCCGAAGATAGTAAGGCGTCGGGACATGTCTTCTGGAGCCTTCCTGAACCCCAGCTGTGAGGTAGTATCAGAGTCTCTCATATCTGTTTCTGCTGTGCTTTCCATCATTCATGTGTAAAGTAGAGGCACCGCACTTCCCGGAATGGCGGGATATAGGCTTGGGGCCATCGGTTAAACACAGATATCTCCGCAGCAGGTTCCGGCCCAGTGGCAGAGCACAAGTAACAAGAAAGCGAAGCCAGGTCATGAAATCTGCTAGGTTCGATCTTGATTGGACGGCAAAAATGTTTCTTCACAGCAGACTGGACGTATCGTGGCGCAGGAACGCCCTGCCACACCTTGATGCAAGTCCTGCAGCACCACCGCACCCGGCGCAGTCCATGATAAAGAACGAGTCACCCCACAAAATGACTGTAATCTTCACTTCCTTGCAGACCTCCGTCAATCGCCAACACAATGTCGGCTTTCCCCCTCTGGCGACATCTTCCGCCGCTCCTGATGGCGACGGGGCAGGCACTGGGCGGGCTGATGCCGTTCTGGAACCCGGCCGAGGGGATCCGCGCATTTGGGCTGCCTGAACGAATTGCCACGGCTCAGCCTGCACATCTCGGCTTTATGGTCTATGGGGCGCGGGCCACCATCATCGGAGTGGCCATGTGGATCTTTTATCTTCGGAGACAGCTCCGCTCGGTCGACACCTTAATGGCCTTGAACGCTTATGGCTGTGCTGTCGACGGGTATGTCTCCTGGCTAGAGGGCGAGACGGGGAAGGCTTGGTTGCGTGGCTTGCTGGCCGTGTTTGTGGGCGGCTGGGGATTCTTGGGCCTCACGGCGGGCGGATTATCATGAAATCCATTGGACTTCAAGTTCTGGATTGTATGTCATGAGGAGAGTCTGGTGGTAGCTGAACCGTGTCAGCAACCGAATGTGCTCCTTGATATGGGTTGAATGGGGTGGCAAGCAACGACCTCTAAATTACCGACAATTTCTGCCTTGGTGAGGATATCGATAAGAGTTCTATGGATTATTTAGCCTGATTCAAGCTTGGATTGCTTTTTATATCTTGGGTTGCTTTTTATTCTCTCCCTCTTTCTCCCTTCTTTCTCTTTTTCCTTTCTCTTTGGGTGGGGTTTGTTTTACTTACAGCTATATTCGACCTTACCTTCCTGGGTTCGTGATATTTACCGGCTCTTTCCTCCGAAATACTTTGCCCGACCATTTATAACAGATAGGTTTATTGGTTGAACGAGAGATCAAAATTATCATCGCTGAACAAGACTGAATTCTTGGTCACACACATGCTGTGAGAGCCGGATCTTAGTTGTCGGATTGAATATAGAGAAGGGGTATATTTTCATTCAGAGCATCCCCGATCGAGCAACTAAGTGGAAGGGACGGGCATTTTCTGCCGCGGCAAACCGCCTTTCCCCGCGACAACAACGACGCCAATGACAACAACAGCTTTCATTCTAACCCTTGCCTTGACCAAGCAGCAATGGATACTTCCTCTGGCACAAATCGCAACGCACTGCACGATCCCACCACACCTGCGAAAGGGATTTGTGTAGCATAATCAGCACACGCGCTTCGAACCGAAGCGTAGATGCGGTGGCAGTCACAAATCGAAGCAGTCTCCATTTCGACCGAACAGCTTTCTTCAAATCTCTGAAGCCCTTTTCTTCGGCGGCCAAAGGCAATATTCGGTGATGCTGTCTCTACTTGCTTTCGCCCACGGATCCGATGACTGCGATATTCTCGAGAATCTTGTTTCACAACGCCCACGCCGTAGAGCTCTAAAACCCAAGGCAACGATGACTCCCGATGCCAGTCCTTACGACGTAACAGTGATAAAAGAAATGGCACAGAAGGCGCAACGCAGCCAATTGAACTCAACTGAAGCCGCAAGAGTGGAGAGAGGTGTTCTTCACAGTAAGTGCTTGGATCCCGGCGTAGCAGTTATCTTCTAACATTCGAACAGCCAGCTCTGATTACCTCAACTCTACCTCGCGACACGCTCACTGCCCAGGGTGCCTTAATTCCCGTCGATTATGTCGAGCTCTTCCCTGATACCCAAGCCTCTTAAGGACGCGCATCAACCGGGCTATGTTCTATGACACAATAGCCTCGTCAAAGTCCTCGGTCAAACACTTGATATAATGCAGGAATTGGAGAAAGCAACAAGGCCAACGATGACCGCAGAGAAGGAAAAGAGACCATGGAGCGTACCACGGAAACGTATAACCGATTTAGAAGAAATCCTTAATCTATCCAGCGACAACGCCACGCCATGTCGCTTCCCACTAACACTGCGACTCCGAACCCAACCTCATTATTGAAGCATACCTGCCTCTGGGATATCTTGCACTCGAGCAATCTCAAGATGACTTGCACGACCACTTCTCTATCAACGATAGAAACTACGATGTTCCGGTAATATGACCACTTACAGCTCAACCATGCAGCTGTAACTGTGGAAATGGTCTTTTTTCCAATTGTGCCATCTGCATTGGAAAGCTCATATGAATATAGGTGATTGCAAACAGTAGGGCACCGAGTTTGCACCTCGAGCGCAGTACACAGGAGGCCCAGTCGAATGATGTAGCGGATATAATCCCCGGGTGAACGCTATAAAGCGCATGCAGCTGCGTCCATCCTGGGCAGCAGAGCATGTTGATCCAGGTTCCAACTCTTTGGAATCTCCTAATTAATATGCTCTTGCTTCATTCGCTGCATCTAATGCATCCATCAGATCCATATCATTGACATCGTCGATATTACCAACGTCCTCTCCGTCATTGCCATCGCCGCCTTCAAGCTCCCAGAGGCGTTGGTAGCAGCCCTGATTCTCAATGTTAAAATGCCGGTAAGGATTCGAAGGCTCTAACCAAGCGGAACATAAATAACAGTAATGCGTACCGCATGTCCGACAGATCATATGGCAACAGCCATGACTCTTCTGTGCTGGAGTATCGCAGGAGGGGCATGGTTTCGTGTGCAACTTAATATACTCCAGCGATGCCTTCTCATCCTCTGAAATCTCCAATGTAGCCGTCTCAGCGGTACACACCATGTACTCACCATGCCATCCACGCAAACAGCGGCTACAGAATGCAAACGAGCAGTCTTCGCAAATCCTCATCAGATCTTGCCTCATTGCAATTACGTCTCCAGTAGCTGGTGCTCGGTGCTCTTTTGGCAGTGCACCACCCTGACACCATTTGCGGGGACAATAAACCGTGTTTTTATCCGATTCCAGTTCTGCCTTGCGCTTTAAGGTCAAGTATCTTTGTATCATCTCCGACTCGAGAGGAATCTGTCGAAGCTCATCGGGAGTGATATCTGCCATTTTCTTTGAATTTCCCGCTTCGGTGTTATCTTGCTCTTTCGCACAACCAGGCGAGAGACATCTTACCGATCTGATGTCCCCCTCCATGATAGCTGTCGTATAAAAGCTCTGAAGACAAGGTTTACAAAAGACGTGGCCACAGCGTAGCATGCGATAGCAAGCTGAGCCTTTTTTGGGATCTGCCAAACCTAGTTAGATACATTCTATATAGCAAGAAACCGGAACCTCTCCATCAACACTTTCTTACCCAGACATATGCTGCAAGTGAAGGTTTCCTTCTCAAAGGCTGCCCGCTTGGCGTGCATGTCGAAATCTAGCAATGCGACTTTGTATTCCTCAACGATTTTGATTGCAACAGCTTTGTCTGATATGCCGAATGAATTTTCGATCTCTTGTTGTAAATAGTCAATATAGGCGTAGATAACTTGCTCGTGTCCCAAATTCTCCCACAATTGCCTGCCAACAGCTTCTAGTTTCTCTAAAGTGTGCGTTGGAAGCCATTGTGGAGTAGCAGACAGCTTGAACAAAGGAGGGAGCTTGGATGGATAGCCCTTAGGTAAAGTGATATGTAAACTAAGCGGAGGGAGGTTTGAGAGATGCTGTATAGCTTCAACGGCTAGATCTGTCACGATAGTTAGAGTGTATAATATCTCTTGCTCGGCGATCCTTACCAGCACCCGAGTGCGCTGAAACAGAGTGAAAGCTAACTGCAAGAGGAGTCGCGGGGATGACGGGGAGATTGATAAATGCCGAGAAAGGTTCTTCATCATCCACAACGAGTTCTTCAAAGATGGATGATATGATAGAAAGCTCAGCACTGCGCTCGTCTTCTCGCACCGGCTCCAGGAGGGAATGGGGCATTTTGAGTTTCCGCTGTGATGAGTTTGCTCGGTGATGAGCAGTCAACCATGGCCATCAAATATGAAGATATGAGATGGTCATAGCTGCAATCTCATTGTTAGACGCGATGCATACATATAAATATATGGATCACTCTCTACGGTCCGTCCCGTACGCGTCATTTGGTTACTCACTCGGCGCAATCAGGGCTGTAACATCGTACCGATCGCCACATGGTCCAGAATTGCATCGTCTCGGTCTAGCCCGGTGTCGAATATCGCAGCAGCCCATGCCATGCGTGTAAAGCAGGGGCCATGATTCATCGTCTTCCTTCTGCCGGCTTATTTACAAGGGATGACTTTACGAAAACAGTGGAGTCGAGCGGGCGGATGCTCTGACACCTTGCGTATACCCACGCCGTTGACAGCATCACGAACCATAATGGAGAACATCCTACCCAAGGGCTAAATTTAATTAATGCTTTCGGTGAGGCGTTTTTGGCGATGGCCTCTCCCAGCAAATGTCGCGGTCGTTCTCGTTGGTCGTAACCCTGGTCGCCATCACGCCGAGATCTGACGGCCTTCCGGCGAGGCATTTCGGGAATAGCTCAGCATTTCTCACATGATGACTCCGTGTTATGCATCACGTCCTCGTCGCAAAACATGTAAGATGACAGCCAAAGCCACAAGCATTTTCGGCGAGCTGCTTTGGGAATCGCTGTTCCTGGTAAATCGTTTGATTTACTCCTCGTTGTTAGTGGTTGGCTTTTGTCGCAGCTCTTGTGGTATGATTCCAGTACTTATTCTGGCTTATTGCAAGAGCTATGGTAGTTTACTGCATTAAAAGTCCAACGACACTTCTCTCGCAACAGTCTGGAATTGTTCAAAATTCAACACTGTCATAGTGACTTCTATCGAGTGCTCTCTATCCTTTCACCATTGTTGATTCACTCAGTGAATTACAGCCGCCATCATGGTCAAGTCAGTATAATAGTTTTCTCGTTATGTTGTTCCACGTGGGGGAGTACTAGTTCTGCCTTACCTTCTGGCTGAGAAAATATGCATTTGAAATCCTGAATTATTTACTGATGTTTGGGGAAATATAGCTTCACGATCGAGGAAGTCCGAGCCTTGATGGACAAGGCGACGAATGTCCGCAACCTGTCCGTCATAGCGCACGTCGACCACGGAAAGTCGACATTGACAGATTCACTACTATTCAAGGCGGGTATTGTCTCTGCTGCCAAAGCTGGTGAGGCGAGGGCAACGGACACTCGTCAGGACGAAAAGGATCGCGGCATCACTATCAAATCAACCGCCATCACTTTATACGGGCAACTACCGGAGCCGGAGGACATCAAAGACATCGAGCAGAAAACCGACGGCAATAACTTCCTGATCAATCTGATCGATTCTCCCGGGCACGTCGACTTCTCATCAGAAGTAACAGCGGCGCTTCGAGTGACGGATGGCGCTCTTGTCGTTGTCGATACGATCGAGGGAGTCTGTGTCCAGACGGAAACGGTGCTTCGGCAGGCCCTTGGGGAGAGAATCAAGCCAGTTGTGATTATTAACAAAGTTGACCGGGCGCTTCTCGAACTTCAGGTTTCCCAGGAAGACCTCTATCAGTCCTTTGCAAGGACTATTGAGTCGGTCAATGTTGTCATCGCGACTTATTTTGACCGGAGTCTAGGAGACGTCCAAGTCTATCCCGACAAAGGTACTGTGGCATTTGGCGCTGGGCTACACGGGTGGGCATTTACAATCCGACAATTCGCTCAGCGATATGCGAAGAAATTTGGTGTCAAAAAGTCCAAGATGACCGAACGACTATGGGTAAGAATATTACATTTTTAATCTTTCATTGTTGCTGTTAACTACTTGATTCCTGGTGTCAATGCTGACTATTACAGGGTGATCACTACTTCAATCCCGCTACTAAAAAATGGACGACGAATGGCGTTTATGAAGACAAGAAACTGCCTCGTGCATTCAACCAATTCATTCTAGACCCCATCTTCAAGATCTTTGCGGCGGTAATGAATAATAAGAAAGATGAAATCCCAATTCTCCTGGAGAAGCTTGAGATTAAACTGAGTCCTCAGGATATGGAGAAGGAGGGCAAACAGCTCCTCAAAGTTGTGATGCGTACATTCCTTCCCGCTGCGGACGCCCTCATGGAGATGATGATCCTGCATCTGCCCTCACCAGTCACCGCTCAGAAATACCGCGCGGAAACTCTATACGAAGGTCCCCCTGACGATGAAGCTTATATCGGCATCCGCGACTGTGATCCGAAGGCACCACTAATGCTATACGTATCAAAAATGGTACCTACATCCGACAAGGGCCGATTTTACGCCTTTGGCCGCGTCTTCTCCGGCACTGTCCGTTCTGGTCTGAAAGTTCGGATCCAAGGCCCAAATTATGTTCCAGGTCGAAAGCAAGATCTTTTCATCAAGACTGTTCAACGGACTGTTCTGATGATGGGTGGTAAGGTGGACCCGATCGACGACGTTCCAGCGGGAAACATCCTTGGCTTAGTAGGCATTGACCAATTCCTGCTTAAGTCCGGGACTATTACTACTAGTGAGACAGCGCATAACCTCAAAGTCATGAAGTTCTCGGTCAGTCCTGTAGTCCGACGCACTGTTGAGGTTAAGAATGCTCAGGACTTGCCAAAACTAGTGGAGGGTCTTAAGCGACTGTCGAAATCGGACCCCTGCGTCTTGACATCAGTTTCTGAATCGGGCGAACATGTGGTCGCTGGAGCTGGTGAACTGCATCTAGAGATCTGTCTGAAGGACCTGGAAGAGGACCATGCAGGCGTTCCCTTACGAATTTCAGACCCTGTCGTATCTTTCCGTGAGACGGTGACTGAAAAGTCGAGCAAGACTGCTTTGTCGAAATCACCTAACAAACATAATCGCCTTTACATGGTTGCCGAGCCCCTTGATGAAGAGGTCTCTAAAGATATCGAGGCCGGCAAGATCAGTCCTCGGGATGATGTCAAAGCTCGAGCTCGGGTTTTGGCTGACGAGCATGGATGGGACGTTACAGACGGGCGAAAGATATGGTGTTTTGGCCCAGACGGTAATGGCGCAAATCTTCTCGTTGACCAAAGCAAAGCCGTTCAATACCTGAACGAGGCCAAGGACTCTGTCGTCTCAGGATTCCAGCTGGCCACAAGAGAAGGTCCCATTGCGGAAGAACCGATGAGATCCTGCCGCTTCAATATCATGGATGTGGTTCTCCACACGGACGCAATCCACCGCGGAGGGGGACAAATCATTCAAACAACTCGCCGAGTGCTGAACGCTGCTGCTCTCCTGGCTAACCCCGCGCTACAAGAGCCGATCTTCCAAGTCGAAATCCAAGTGCCAGAACAGGCAATGCGAGGCGTTTACGGGGTTCTTTCAAGGCGTCGAGGCCAGGTCTTCAGTGAAGAACAACGCCCCGGCACACCCCTCTTCACTATCAAGGCCTACCTGCCAATTATGGAATCATTCGGCTTTCCAGCGGATCTCCGACAAGCAACGGGAGGCCAGGCATTCCCTCAGTCTGTCTTTGATCACTGGGAACTCCTGCCGGGCGGATCAGCTTTGGATCCAACGTCGCTGGTTGGCAAGATGGTTCAAGACATGCGGAAACGGAAGGGGATTAAGATTGAAGTGCCTGGAGTTGAAAATGTATGTCTTCCTTCTCTTTGCTTTCCTTCCCTGGTCTCGGTTTGAGAACTCCTGTGCTAACAAACATCTGACAGTATTATGATGCGTTGTAATTTGGTCTTTTGCTGGCTGTATAGTACAGGTTGATATTGCTCGTTTTTGCAGGAGTTAGATTGTCGAAACAGAAATCTCGGGTGTTAGCACTTCTGAATTTGTATGTAAATTAAACTACTTAGGGAAGAGATAATTATCCAATTGATTTGCAAGGTTGAAAAGATAGAGAGTTGCAGGTAAGGTCAATTCAAAGCTATTATTTGACCAGTTATCTACATTGTAAACCTCATCATTTGCTTGGCACCAGAGCCTTGATGGATCAATCAGCTAGGAGGGCCTCGCATAACTCAATGTGTTTACTCAATGCCAACTCCAAATCTATACCTCTGTGGCTTTCTTAGTTTGCTGTACTAGAACACCCTTTTCCTCCTCTCTAAGCTTATTCTCGCACGTTGTGTTCTGCTCGTTGATGATGTATTCTTCTGGTCTTTTTACGGACACGGCCATCTTGTTCTTGAACACAAAAATACCGTGGTTTTCACGAAAGAATCGCTCGATATCTTCAAGACTTCTATCTGCTGTTTCGGGGTAAAAGAAGTATACGACTGGTATGATCCAGTTGACAAGGGAGAATCCCACGACGCACATGATCAGCTCGACTACGATGAGTTTCCCTCGCATCGACGCTTTTGCTGTCTCGCCTTGCCAAATGGGTGCGGCAGCCGTATTATTACCGTTCCAAAGGCCGGTGACGATATGTCCGGCCATCATCACAGCCACAGTAGAGCTCGCGGACTGAAGAATGACGCCAACAGTCATGATCAGGCTTCCCAGTAGCATAGACCGCGTTCGACCCAACCTACCCCCCAAAGTGAAGGCAGCAATCGAGCCAAAGAAGGAACCCACATCAAACAAAGCGGAGATAGTCCCTATCAGACTGGTCTTGTTGGTCAAGTGAAGAGTTGTCAGGAAGTCCTTCGATATCACCACACCACCTGCACCTTGTTTGAATGATCTTCGTCTCAGCATGAGCTTTATATGGACCTACTGAAAACACCCTGATCGTAACCGAACAGTGCCATCTCAGTGGAGCATGCCACCGTCAGCCAAAAGGTGAGCCATCGCTCCTTGAGTCCAAAGTACGGTTACATTTTGATTAGTTGATCATAATGTGCTGAAAAGACGGCGTAGCTGCGCCCAGCAAAGATGGAGGGAGAAGAGAAAAGGAATCCCTTGTTGGCGCTCAAGTTTCTCCTTACATGCTGCTTCTTCCGTGGTTTATTTTTCTGTGACGTTGTGGGCCAATCTTATTGCGAAGGGGTATTGTCCACAGCCCTGCAGAGTTTGGGAAGTGGCGTTCACGGTGAATCTCCCTTCGAACGAGTTGCGGAATGGCGACAGCCTTAGAAGATCACAAGCCGCAGCATGAAAAGGCGAATCGATGTCTGTCGGTATTATTATCATGTGTAGTCGGCAAGATACCGCTGAACGGACTCGTGACTGGCAAGATTTCGCTCCTTAGGTAGGCAAAGTATAAAAACTTAACCGACCTGCAAAGGGCCCCTGGCTTTGAGTTTGAGGGCGGCCTACTACAACCACAAAACTTATTTGGTTATCTTTGCCAAGATAATATCGACTGAATGGAAAGGATAATAGCTTTAATAGAAGTGTGTAACCGTGTTATATCAGGTTGTTTTAGGCAGCAACTTCCCAGCATGAATCATTCGTTTGGTCTGGCCATTGAAGCCTTCTTGTGCAGTCTGCATCACAGCTTGAGCCTCTCATGGGGCTTAATATTCTATTCTAAATTTGAAAATGGGGGTTTTGAGAATGGGGGAGTGGTAGAGGATCATTTAAAAGAGGTACAATTACATTCAGTCAAAATTCTCAAATAGTCCTACTACATATCTACTATAATACTCCACGGATAGCTTTGCCACAGCAATTGCGCCCTTGCCCTGTATACTCAGAACCGGAACTCTTTTTGAAATCGGTGATTCCAATATGACCTTCACCTGCCCTGCTGCTGCTTCCTGTAATTTTTGAATCAGGACGGGACTTCCCTTTGCGACAAGAGGCTCGTCCGTCTCCAAAAGTTGGAAATTTGCAGACAATGAGAAATTTCTCACGTCTTCCAATGACGCAAATTGCTTCAGCTCAGCGGCCTGCTCATACCCGGCCGCAAGGGAAATCGCTCCTTCCCAGACATTGTGCCCTATAGGATTGTCATGAGGCGATGACCAACCTAACAGGGTTATATCGCAGCTAGTATGGATACTTTCGAGGTCCAGAAATACCTGCAGCGCGCTTGATAGTGTGGCCCAGCAATTCGATGAATCCAATGGGAAGGTGACAGCTATGGCTGACAGTTCACTGTCTGAGCCGGCACGTGTAATGTAGATATTTCCGATATTATCTTGCTATAGAAAGAATCAATAAGCGCGAGGAGCTGTCCTAGCATTCATCATTTTTTACGAACCTGGAAATTGTGATTTCGCGTGTGAGCGAACTCTTTCAAGCGCTGTCGCAGTACTGTATTCAAGCCTGGCGAGCAACTATCATCAACGGACAGTTTCTCCAGCTGTCGAACAAGGCCATCTGATTTGTCCATGCTTCTTGTGTTCCCCGCTCATGAATGGTACTCTTAATTGTGTCTCAATCTGGATGCGCATCAAGGACTTTGATATATGAGACGGAGAGCACTCCAGGTGTATGTGTCTTTATGCGGGAGTTGCCGCCGGAGCGGGGTTGGCCACCCTAGAATGACTGCATCGACGATCCATGGATTGCGGGGAAGGGCGAAGGCTGGAGCGATCGCAGGGGAATTCTTCTGTTCTGTAGCAGCGGAAAGGGTACGAGGGAATCAAATGCTTTGGCAATTCGCAAATTTGAAGGGGACATTTGGTGGTAGTGTTTTTATCCTATGGGTATAAAGATCCCGAGCTAGTCTTTTATCAGTGCGTAAGGCCAATTCATAGAATTCCATTTTCCTTCTGGCAAAACCCTGTTCTGTCTAATGAAAATGTGCAGTTTTAATCACTCGAATAAGAAATCATGAAATTTGAAGGCCCAAAAAGTTCTTCTCGGTGTCCTTATATAGAAAACCTGTAATTTGCTTTTGAGGGGCCTGCAGTCAAGCCATTGGGTACTTTTAAAGCCAAATAGTTTCGTTTAATATATATTTGACGGAGCCTTTGCAGAGGCACTGGCGGTATGGGCAATACATTGCGACATGCACAACAAAAGGCATTAGTTGAAAAATCATCTAGAGTCTTGTACACGGAATTCCATTGGGGCCCGAAACCGGCCGTGAAAAATAATTCATGCCGGCTTGTGTAGTCTCTTCCAGTAATTGTATAGTGGTGGTGGGTATAGGAAGGTCACAAAGATCGTAAATATGGTACCTGCGCTCTTCTCCATTTTGAAAAATCAACGGGTAGTGCAATATTTTCATTGGCGAGACAGGTATGTACAATGTCGTACTTCTCCGCTACCCCAGGGCGAAGAGACAATCTCACAAGGTTCTTGTGTTAGCCGCTCGAGCTTACTTCCTAGACGATTTCAAGCCCGTATTTGCGGCAAGTCATGCTTTTCAGTGTACAACATGAGGTTGGAGCCGTCTCTGAGCCAATATCTCCCAGGCCGACACAGCCAAGGGGAAAGGGTTATGGAGAGTCTCAAGATATCGCTGATGAGATCTGGAAGAGAAGATGTATTGGGCTTTAACATTCAATGGAGGTCATCTAGGAACTGCAATGAGACTTCTTTATCACGATTAAAGCTACTGAATCCAGCCACGATCACAACAGCACCTCCCCGCTTGTGTCTGCCTTTCATTCTCAACATCTAAGACATAAAGCTAAACGGTATCACCAACAGATTACGAGTTTCATTGTGACTGGTAGGTATAGTGATCTACAGTAACCGCTATCACTCACATTGGCCTACCGGTCGGTGAGTGATTCACATGATTCGTCCATAGTGTCGACCGGTAGCATAGCATATGCTTGTCAGAAACCTTACATCTATTCCCCGCGCCGACGATGTTACTTAAACGCCCCATCCGCAGGGTAAGCGTGACAACGCAACCAAAGCTCTGCATATACTCAATGTAAAAGGTTGGCCCCCCTTCCCCTCAAAGAAGACCCCAATAGTCCAGCGTTTCCATCGTATTTCTACAGACAATTGTTCTAAGTGAGCTTGCAGGACAATAAAGTGGCCAGGACCCAATTTCCCCCATTCCATCCTCAATAGCACAACATGCGTACTCCAGCCCACTTGCCAACATCAGGTGACCCGAAAGGTCGACCACGTCCAGCGGATATCACCATCAACAACCACAAGCCAAAAGATCCGAAACAGATTTTGTTCAAGAATGTGAGGATTCTTGACTCTACCGGTCGGGAACCTTATCTCGGTGATGTCTTGATTGAGGACGAATGGATCATGCAGGTTGGCAAGGTCGACGAGCAACGACTAGATGACAGGATTGTAACGATCGATGGCCAAGGGACGAAGACTCTTATGTCTGGCTTGACAGATTCTCACACCCATCTGAGCTGGAACAACTCCCCAACGATTGAAGGCCTCACCAGTCTTCCCCTGGAGGAGCACGTCCTTCACACGGCCAACTTTGCCCGCATGTATCTCGACTGCGGGTATACAATGTGTTTTGGAGCAGCAGCAGCTCAAGCTCGTCTCGACGTCGTGGTCCGGGACGCGGTGAAAGCCGGCCTAATCCCCGGCCCCAGAATCCTTGCCAATGGTCAAGAAATCTCGACGACGGGCGGCGCCATCGTGCCCAACATCACCAAATTTGCCGACGGGCCGGACGCCATGCGTAGGGTTGTTCGTGAGTTCTGCGCGTTGGGCGTGGACAACTTAAAGCTGAGCATGTCAGGAGATGAACTTCACGATACCATGCGCGCCGAGGAGACGTACTTTACGCAGGAGGAGACAAATGCTGCTGTAGACGAGGCACATGCTCGTGGAAAGCGGATCTGCTCACACGCGCGTAGTAACGAAGCGGTGAAAAAGTCTTGCATCGCGGGGGTCGACGTGATATATCACGCTTCGTTTGCAGACGACGAGGCCATCGACATGTTGGAGAAGGTCAAAGACCGTTGCTTTGTGTCCCCAGCCATTAACTTTCCATGGGCGTCAGCAGCCGGGGAGGCGATCCCTTACGGCCTGACGCCAGAGATGGCTATCAAAAAGGGGTTGAAGCGTGAGGTCGATGCTGCAGTCATTGCTATGCGGAAGATGCACGCCAAAGGGATCCGGATCCTGCCTGGTGGCGACTACGGCTTCGCATGGGCACCACACGGCACATATGCACGAGATCTGGTCCATTTTGTAAATATGTTCGGCTTCACCCCGATGGAGAGCATCATCGCAGCCACTGCTCTAGGTGGGGAGATCATGGGGCATCCAGACGTGTTGGGCAAGGTCCTTCCAGGCTACTACGCCGACGTGATATTGGTCAATGGTGACCCACTAGAAGATCTTTCTCTGTTTCAGCGGACAGAAAATCTTCACACCATTGTAATCAATGGGCATATTCACAAGAATTGCGAGGAGGAAGCGGATATCCCTCGTGGAGCGGAGATAGTTCGGGTGAACAAGCAAGTTCTGCTAGGAAAGAAGAAGATGGCCGTATGGCCAGCGGAGGAACACGAGGTGGAGGTGGAGTTGAAGCTCGTAAATACAGCAGCGAACAGTCTTAGGGTTGGAAATGGACATATGGCGTCAGATTTGGCGGTTAAGATTAAAGCTTTGTGATGTATTTGCTTAGCTTCTGCTTAGTAGTTATGTAGTTTTTGTGACAGATACTTCTACTCGGTAGGATGTCTAATTAAATTCCATCTATTTACTTGCCGTATGTATTAAGTGATTGTATCTATTAACACGATTGCTAAGCCTATAGCCAATTGAATCTTCCAAAATGAGAGGTCAATAACTATCTTAAGGAGCTATATATTTCTAGGTTATATTAGCTCGTGGCATGCTAGATTGAACAATTGGATTTTAACTTCGAGAAACTGGAGATGGTAAGGAAAGACGGTCGGCAATTGTTTCTTTGCTGCACTGACTCCTCAGAGTCCGGTGATGCATCTCAGGGAGCTATGTCGATACTGTCTGCCCTTCTATCAATGACGCCACTATTGGGGTGTACAACACACCTTTCAAGTATCCATATCAGCTCGACTACGATAAACTAAAAATACAGATTGAAAGCCAGATATGTTCGCAGTTCACTGACGAATGAATATGTCTTTGGTTTACCGAGCGGACCAATCAGCAGGCGGGAGGAACGACTGTGCGGTCACCAAGGAAATCGTGGCGGCTGACGGAAGCTCAGCTACTTATGTTGTGCACCTGGGCAACAGCATTGAAATACTCAGCTTCTCCTTATTTTTATCAAACGCATACTTTTCACAGAACTACATTCATGACGGAGACTGATTTATCGGCTGCAAAATCGATTATGATGGCATTCCTCGCTGAGCTGAAAAAGAGAACTGATCGGCTCTTCGACCACCTCATGCTCTGTTTCTATATTCCAATCTATCTTGTCGTTTACAGCATCTTTCGCATAAGCTCTTTGGTCTTCTTAGCTTTCTTAATGCTGGTCAATTTCTCCATCTGCTGTCTTCTACTTTGGCAGGCCTCGAGTTCCTCCGTGCATCTAGGCTATGGAAGCCGTCTCATGGGACTTACTACTACAATCAAGACGAAGATTGATATCATGCTGGCTATTCTTTTTACCGCAAGAGAACTAATCAGTTTCAACATAACTCCCGTGATTCACCTCTTCTACGCACTATTCGATCCTGTTGCGTCGGCTTCTAGTTCGCTATGGGAAGCTACCACCCTCCTTTGGTTTTCCAGATCCAATCGTGTTCGCATGCCGCCCAAGCCTGAGAAGCTGCACGTCATCTCCTGGGCTAAAGAAACTGCAGCCCATTCAGGAATCTTCCAATATCTCGCATCAACTTACTCCAATAATCTTTGGTCTTTATATAACTCCACTATGGCGGACTTCCTCATTATACGCTTTCTTCGAGTCCAACGCGCTGCTGGACGAGTAGCGCTTTGGGCACAAGGACTGATTGCGATCATGTTTACGGTGGCCGCCTATCAGTGGAAAAGTCACTGGGAGACCCAAGGCACTCTCTATGTTCGGATTGGAAAGTTCTGGGTCATTGCAGTGCCATTAATCCCGCCAGTTGTCTTCTTTCATCGCCTTATCCAAGACCTTAGGGCGTTACGACGTCGAGAGGTCTTTCGGGTGCAGAAATCCAACCAAGACATCTACGCATCCCTCTCAATAACGCAAGAATCCAACTCAAATGATGGCGGTCTGAACTCTCCAATCCGGCTTCTTGAAATATGTCCAGGAGTTACCTCGCAGCAAATCAGCTGTAGGCTTCGTGTAGCGGACCTCGCTGACCCCAACATCTCCCCCTACGAGGCTCTCTCGTATGTCTGGGGTCCTCCCGACGTAAGGGGCCTCCTCCTCGTTAATTCCAAGCCGGTTCGTATCTCCATTGAGCTTTACCAAGCTCTTCATCGAATTCGGGATTCGCACCAACTCAGGACGGTATGGGTGGATGCATTGTGTATCAATCAAGCCAACCCCGACGAGCGCAGTTCCCAGGTGGTGCTAATGCAGCAGATCTATTCTCGAGCTACATCGGTCATGATATGGCTGGGAGAGCAAGCTCCCGGGAATTTGAATTATGTGTTGCGGGACACGATCCTCAGGGACGAAACTACGAGTGTGATGAAGATCAATAAAGACTCAGTGCACTACGCCGTCACCCATGTCATAGCAGACCTGCTCCGGAGACCGTGGTGGAAGCGTGCTTGGACCGTACAGGAGCTAGTTATGGCGCAGAAGGCAACTATCTACTGCGGCGGTGATACCATTGGATGGGATGAGTTTTGTGATCTTGTTGCCTGTGTTGCTTCCACACCCTATTTTCAAAGCAACGACCAGTCTATCAACGACTTCCAAACGTTGAGGGACATGAGGAATGAAAGAATCACTGGAAGTAAACCAAACTGTTTAGATGAAAACATTCCGGGGGCAACTACCAAACCTCGTCGTTTGAATGATGTGCTGACTGTCATCTACGACTTCCGCGCGCGTCTCGTGTCAGAGCCTCGAGATAAAGTCTTCGCCTTCCAGGCTCTTGCAACGCAAGAAACTTCCGAACAGCGACTGTTAATCCCGTCTAACGACACCAACCACTCAAGAGCTACATCGCAGAGCCAAATCCCGCCCAACTACCTCATCTACCCCGACTACAACCGCCGCGAATCCTACCTATGCATCGACTTTTCAAAAGAACACATACGCCAATCCCGAACGCTGTCCGTTGTCGCTCTGGCCGAGAGTTTTGCTGGATGGGCGCGGGACCTTGACCCTGAAACGCTGCAGAATGATGATGGCACGCGGAATGTCCAGAGGCAGTACTTCCCAAGTTGGTGCCCTCAATTCATGTACTTTCACGATCGCAACACCTGGCACCGACAACCGTTCTGGACAGGTCTTCCCGGTTCTCAAGACAGTGAAGCCTTCGCTGCTGCAGCTGCAGGTAATATTCCAATACAGAATTCAACACTGGATTCGGATGGCTTTTTTCTGGACCCGGAGCGAGACAAGAGAGTAGCTTCGTCGGGCGCGCGTGCGTATCCACACAAGCTGCCGGTCCAGATTCTCTCCAGCTTGCGCTCAAGAGTTACTGAAATAGGCCCGCCGGCTAGCAACTCCGCGATGAATCTGGCGCGTGAAGCATACAGCGTGCTGGAGGGGCAGGAGAAGGCCTTTTCGCCAAGTTCTTCGTCAGTGAGTTTGGTGCTGCCGAAGTGGCGAAGGCTAGCTGTGAAGGCCTTTCAACAGCGTCGAAGTATGGTACCATCAGGGCAAAGCAACCCAGGTTGCGCTAGGAACGGTAATACGAGTCGGGTTGACGCTCAAAACGCCGCCTTGTCAGATGTTGACAACGTACTTCTAGATGAGCACTTCCATACCACCATCACAGGCGGGAGATTTGCCTCTCTTTCCAACGAAGATGGAATGGAAGCGTACAAGAAAGCCCGGGATGATGCATGTGTGCTACGTCGACTTTTCATTACTGAAGATGGGTATATGGGCCTTGGACCTGCGGAGCTGCGGGTCGGGGATGAGGTTAACATTATGGTTGGCTTGCAAGTCCCGGCTGTGTTGCGAAAATGCAAAGCGTCACCATTGACGGATGAGCAGAAGCAAGTGGAGGCGGAGAGGCAGGAGGAGGGTGATCATATTGCGACTCAAGGGGGTGATGTTGACGGCAATGACTACTTGTACATAGGACAAGCTTACGTACGGGAGCTGATGTTTTATGATGGTGATCTAGCGGAGGATATCCGACGGGAAAGGGTTACATTGGGGGAAATACTACTTGTTTGATCTTACTCATTACAGTTAATAAGGGCACAGAAGAGTATAAATAGTTTATAGATTCTAAACCCGCCATAGAACTGCCACTCTCTACAATGCAGTCTTATTCTGAAGGTTAATTTCACCATCCATTTTCTTTTCCATAACGCGATTGGGAACTGGTTTTGACTTGCAATAATGTACAATAGAAATATATAAAAGTACACGAGATATGAGAGAGACGCCGGTGAAAAGGTATGATCAGATCGAGGATATCTTGAAAGAGTTGAATTGCCAGAGTGTAGAGCCCAAGGCCGCTTATATACAAAAAAGAAAAAGAAGAAGCAAAGAAGACAAAGGAAAATTCATAGTCGTGTGACTTCTCGTTACAACCGGAACGATCAACGCGCCCAAGATAAATGCCCAACGCTAAGTATATTTACAACGTGCCGGAAAATTTGCCACTGCCGGGAAACCAAGGCAGATCTACATGCGGGATATCCTTCCGAGCATTTTTACAAGTTGACCGTCTCACCCAGCTGCGTGGCAAGCAACACCCAGTCGGCGCTAGAAGTGGCATTGTAGATCAAACGAGACGACAGATCAACCTGCAAGATCTCGATGCCCTCAAGGAAGATATGCGTGCCGGCAGGAACATTTCTACAATCACGGTTAGTCCAACTGTTCATCACGGGGGAAGGCAAAAAACACCGAGGAAAGGACATACGGTGCGCTGCTGGTGGAGACAGCAGTATAGCCCCAACGGGCACTGATGGTATCGCAGTTGTGGAAGACCGACTCGGGGTATTGAAGCACGTTGGTGACCAAGGGATCGACATAGGTTGCGGAGGCGTACAGGGCGTCGAGCCCGACGGTGGCGGGGCCGTAGGTGCCGTCGAAACTCAGGACATTGCTGGTGACGAGATTCTTCAGCTGCGACTTCTTGGTCAAGTAGCCGGTGCCCCAGATTGCGAGCCAGGACTTGGAGATGTTCATGGCTTCGGAGTCGGAGAGACATTGGGGGGTCTTGCTCTCGCTGCTAGGTTGGGGGAGAGCGAGAGCCGTGGAGGCGAGGAGAGCAAGGAGAGTGGAAGTGAAGGAAACCATTTTTGCGGTGTTGTTGATGGAAGTTGGTATTGGTTGTTGTGTTGGATGTTCTGTTGAATGAGCTATTGAATGAAGTGTTGGATGAACTGTTGGATGAGTGATGGGGAGATATACGGGCAGGAATCGTCGACTTTATATTCTCCAGTCAGGTACACATGTTGCATGCCATTGCTGTCAACAGTCGTGGTGGCGAGCTGGCGGGACTTGGCGGGCACAAGCGATGAGACTGATCAGGACCTCAGAGCGATCTAGAAAAAGACTCCTTAGGAGCAGTCGCCCTGAATGCCGAGCGACTGGCCCTAGCGATGCTCCCTTTCTTCCAATAGTCACGGCAGCCATTCAGCCTTTCGCCTGCCCATTGCCGTAGCCCGGGCCTGGATGTGTAAAATGTAGGCGAGCCAAGGCGGGCTAAACCGACGTCCGGTCCAAAACTAAGTCCCGATGCTACGAGAATTCCTCCTCTTGCCCTGATTGCTGCTAGTCCCGGCCGCGCCGACCACTACACTAGCATCTGAACCCGAGGCCACAAAGTATTTTCGTCGTATGGCTGGACTATCCCACCGTCTAAAACCGCGGGGCATTGTCCTTGCCACGCGAGTCGCACGCTGGAAGCTCTCGGGAGGGACCTTAGTACCGTCAAGCTCACCTTAACCCCACGTGCCCCGCGCCTATTGTAACAGATGTTTAGTCTACCGTATTTTCGAGATACCAAGTCACTATCTGCGGGACTGAAAGCCATGTCCTATAATTACAGATGAGGGCTTCGATGTCACAGTCTCGAGACGCTGCTCTATTTCTTGTATGGTCTTAGTACGGTATCCACTCTCCCTCCCTTATACCTTGGCAAAATAAACCTCTCCACATACGTCTATCGTATGTCAAAAGCTTCTCCTTGCATAACTAATATCTCCGCAAGTACCCACTACGCTACCTTGTCTTCTCCTTGGGGAAAGTTCCAGAAGACGATCTTTAGTCCACACTAGTTGCTGGAATGCAATTCTTTTTCCTAGAACTGGTTGGATAGCTTGGTATCGAACGCTGATCAAAGTAACTAACAAAAGGATGGATGGATCAAACAGGTGGCTTTGATTGGTAACCAGATTACAATACATTTGCCACAGGAGTGGAACTGCCTGACTATTTATCGGTTGTCCAAGGATGGCTTGCTTGAATGGTTGTTTTATACAACGACTATATGTTGAACAAGCACTTGAATCTACCCGCTAATGCGTTTACATCTCGGGAAGGGAAAACTGATGCGGGGTTGACGTGCTGGTTTCACCTAAAGCTTGACTTGGACCCTAGCTTCTCGAAGTGTTCTCTCTAGGACCCCTTTTTGCAGCTAAGCATTACTAAGATAGGTCTGTGTTGCTGAGAATGCAAATTGCCACTGTTCTTAAGATACTTCCCAGGCGCACCATTAACCCTCAGCTTCCTTGCGGAAGGTAGTCCAATCAGACTGTGGGTCAGGTGCCTTGAAATCCAAGGGGGGCGATCCCTCGATCGGGACCACGGTTCCATAGTTTGATACTCGATAAGCCGCCGTGGGAAGGCGCGGGTAGTTGAACGAGCCAAAGACATCAAAGTATTCGAGCTCGTGGGATGCCAGTGGCTTGATGATACTTGGGTGAAGTACCGATGTGCGTCGCTCTGACATCAATATAGGAATGTTGTATGCGACCCTGAAATGGTAAGCGTAAATATAACCTTAACTCGATAGATGATCGAGATCGGCTTGCTGAGTGTGACTTACTTTCGCATGTTGCCCAGCATTCGGGCTTTGTGCTGATGTGAAGGCGAATGTGAGCCTGTCATGGCGCCGGAGCCGGCTGGGTCTATGTTTTCCATATGATTCACGAGAACACATTGTAACATACTCGTGTAGCGGTCGCAGACGGGCCAATATTGACTCATCTGATCCAGGGCAGCAATGAAGAAGAAGACATCGTGATTCAGCCGATGCTCGGGTATGGATGCATGTACAATCAACAGTCTGGCCGCGATCCACATTGCATCGGCAAACACCGGACCAAGCAGATCCAGCATATTAGTGTCGATGACATCCATCACTAACTCCTTTAGACTGGTCACAGCCGCAAGGCATTTCTGCATGGCGCTATATGACGGCTGGAACAGCTCGGAATGTAGGGGTGGGAATGCCGCCGGAGAATGAAGTCGAATTGACGTGATCACAAATGCGGCGTGAAGAATGATCCAGTTAGAGATTTTGCTTTTGGTATCCGAATGGCAAAACTGCGAGATTTGACTGAATTCGCCCGGAAGGCTATATGCCCATTTAGCGAGGTAGCTGTCCAAATCAGTATAAGTCTGTTTCCATTGGTCAACTTTCGGCACGGAGCGAACATCAAGCGGGGTCCTCATGAAGTCGTGGACTTGAGTCAAGATTCTCATGACCTCACAGTGATGGGAGAAACTTCCCAGGGTTTCTGTCACGTCGACGGTTCGCTCAAAAGGTCGGTCGCGACGGAACCACCTCGTCTCCACCGGTTCGTTCCGAGAGAAGAGATCGTATCGGCAGGGCAATTGTGTGTCGACAAGACTCTCATCGAGCACAAAACTACCAGTGGTACCCGCCGTGGCATACCGGTCCATGGCATAAACGATCCAAAGTAACCTACGACGCTCTTCATCCTCTATCCATGACTGCGGTTGTTGTAGAGTAAATGCCTGCGCCGTGCCTTTCACATCTTGTTTTGGGGCAATAAGATAGAACCTCTGCTCGTGACCCAGGCCAAGATTGGTGAGGTTTCGGGCAATGAGCGCGAGGATATTCATTCCCTCGGGTCCGTTAGATGTCCCTAAAGTGTTAATGGCAAGCAGCAGCAGTGCCTGCAAGGCTTTTATATTGGTATGCTCTAGCCCGTAGACCTGAATTCGACGCTTGGCTGTGGCGTGAAACTGTTCTCGGAGCTGAGGTGTGTGGCGAGGGTTCTGGGAGAACTTCATCGTGACTTGGGCAATCGCATAAAGCAGGACGAAGTCTGCCTCATCCGGAACCGACGAAGTTGAGAGGATATCAAAGGTGGTACTGCGGTCGAGTAGCGGCGACCAAGTGTTGATGTGCTTGAAGTACAGGTCCACCAAAATGTAAAGTTCGTTGCGCGGTGGCAGACCGGGCTCGATCGACTTCGCTTTCCCGGCCAGGCCTGATGGAGGAGAAAGGGTGGATTCGGCCCAAGCCAAGGTATCACCGCTCATTAGATTCTCCCTAAAGGGAGAGTCGGAAGGGAAGTCGTTCACATGACTCTCTGGGACCGCTGGGGAAGAATCTCCCATCGCCGGTGAAGCCTCTGGAATAGACTCACGTGATACCAGTACGGCGGGAATTGGGGTATGGCCATTGATATCAGGTTCATTGACCTCGATAGACGATGGCCCTGGACGCCTCTGGGGACCATGATCTAGTCGATCCCCCAAGGATTGGAGCATAGACTCGAGATGGTCAATTCGACGGACCAGTTCCTGAGCGGAACCACGTGGTGGACCAGGTTTCTGTTTTTTATTGTACCAGCAGTCCTGCCCATTTTGACGACACCAGCCGCACGACGGCCGTGCCTTGTCACACTTGACTTTTCGCGTCTTACATTTGATGCACCTTGCGAAGTGGGTGTCAGTTGCGGGAGTTCATGATGCCCATGGGGTGTGGGTGCGGCTGTCCAAGTCTCGGATGGCAATGACGCTGCAGAAAAGCAAGACGAGAGGCCGACGAGACGAAGAAAGACGAGATGGAGACTTACGCAGTCAAGCTCGACGATCCGTCTCCCTCATCAGCGGTGTCTGACGCAGGATGAGTGGACTGGTCGTCAGGATGGTCAGGGCTGGCAAGAGTCGCGGTGGACCTTCGTCTCTTCTGTGACGACATGCGAGGAGGAGGGCAGCAGAGCGAGCATGTTGCTTCGGTGCAAGTGATGCTGCGAGGCGAGAAGGAGAAGGAGAGGACGGATGACATGGAGGCTCTGCACGTGCTCTGATACGACGGCGATTCGGCACAACTGTCCGCACCCATGTTTTTTTGCGTAGCACGCGCACGTCGGAAGAACACACGGCCCGGGAAATGCCAGCCTCACCAGCCGAAAATAGATGTCGTCCCGCTCGCCTTGTCGGTCTCGCTGCAACAGTTACCGCGAAGGGCGAGGAGGACCCAAAGCACACACCTCTGAAGCTCTCGGCGAGTATCACCACCCTGGTTTCTGCGGTCTTGCGGCGCCCCAGAGTGGATGCTCATGCCTCACAGCCCGCCCACACCTGGGCAACTGTTGCACCGAAGCGAATCCTCTGCCCCCAGAATTCCCATGGGGTTTGCGAACATGTATTTAAAGGCCCCGGGGCGCAAAAGGGGACGCTCATTGAAAACTATTCCTCAACTTGAGCTCATCACGACCCCATACCGGACCTCCCCCTCCTCTCCAGCCTACCAACGTCGGCTTGTCCGTAGTCACATTGCCAGCTAGATGTCTGGCCGTTTTAGATCCAGCCGGGCCCTCAAAACAGTAGCTTCAGCATCCGCTGTTGCTGCTGTAGGAGGTACTGCACTCTACGCGTATTCGAGGAGACAGCATGACCCGAGACCAACGGTACCTCTGCCCGTCCTCAATCAACACGGAAAACTCGAGATCCCACAATTCCCCCGTATCAAGACTCGGGACGAGCAAATAGCCGATCTCAAGCGCAGTTCACGCATCCAACCATCCGCAATCTCCAAGACCCAAAACTCGTTATCCACCGATGATGATAGCATCTATGATCTGCTAGTCATTGGTGGCGGTGCGACGGGAACGGGAATCGCCTTGGATGCCGCCACTAGAGGCTTGAAAGTGGCCTTGGTGGAGCGAGATGACTTCAGCAGCGGCACGAGCAGCAAGAGCACCAAGCTGATCCACGGAGGTGTGCGCTATCTCGAGAAGGCCTTCTGGAACCTCGACTATGAACAGTTCAAGCTCGTCCAGGAAGCCCTGAGCGAGAGACAGCATTTCCAGAATGTCGCCCCCCATCTCTCAACGTGGACCCCAATTTTGATCCCCCTTCAGCAGTGGTGGCAAGCACCATATTTCTGGGCCGGCACCAAAGCCTATGACTTACTGGCCGGCTCGCAAGGCTTTAAGAACTCCTACTTCATGAGCAAAGCGGCGTCGCTAGAGGCCTTCCCCATGCAAAGAAAAGACAAACTTATTGGATCCCTGGTTTACTACGACGGACAGCAAAACGATTCCCGGACGAACATTGCCTTGGCCATGACGGCCGCCCTCTATGGCACGACGACGGTCAACCACCTCGAAGTCACGGGCCTGGACAAGGACTCGAACGGAAAGCTCTGTGGTGCACGTGTCCGCGATCTGATTGCCGACAGAAACGGCGATGATAAGGGCAAAGCGGACTTTTCCATCCGTGCCAAAGGTATCATTAACGCGACCGGCCCCTTTGTCGATGCTATCCAACAGATGGACGAGCCGGGCAAGGCCGAGATCGTAGCCCCAAGTAGCGGAGTGCATATTATCTTACCCGGACACCTCACACCCGACGAGATGGGACTGATTGACCCTTCGTCATCGGACGGACGTGTGGTTTTCTTGTTGCCATGGGAAGGCTGCACCCTTGCTGGAACGACCGATTCCCCGACTAATATCTCGAAGAACCCCATTCCCTCAGAAAAGGATATCTCGTGGGTTTTAAATCAGGTTCGGGAGTATTTGACCCCGGAAGTGCCCATTCGACGGTCGGACGTTCTTGCTGCGTGGTCAGGTACGTAAAACTAGATCCTCATCCCTCATGACCAAGGACTAACATGCATTTCTACTAGGTATCCGACCACTAGTTCGGGATCCCAATGCCAAGAACACCGAGTCCCTCGTCCGCAATCATCTAGTAACCGTATCGAATTCTGGCCTGCTTACGTGTGCCGGTGGTAAATGGACAACATACCGACAAATGGCCGAAGACGCTGTGGACGAAGCCGTTAAGGTGTTCCAGCTGCAACCCCGCCAGGACAGCTTCAGTCGAGTAAATGCTGCTCTCAAGAATTTCCGCGACTATAACGATGTCGCTGCCATCGATGGCTCTTGCCAAACACGTCACGTGCGTCTGATTGGCGCACATGGTCACTCACCAAACCTTTTTATTAGTCTGGCACAGCACTTTGGCTTTGATGCCGATGTGGCTAAACACCTCGCAAATTCCTATGGAGATCGGGCATGGGCTGTCGCAGAGATGGGTTTGCCGGAGACAAAAACGACCTCCGCCATCGGAGCCCGCCTCTCACCCAAGTACCCGTTCCTTGACAGCGAAGTCACATATGCCATCCGCAACGAGTATGCACAGACGGCAATAGACGTGCTGGCACGACGAACGCGACTCTCATTCCTCGATGTTAACGCCGCGTTGACTGCTCTACCTGCCGTCATCGATGTTATGGGCGAAGAATTGTCTTGGGATCGCGCCCGAAAAGATCTGGAGTGGAAGGATTCGGTTTCCTTTTTAGAGTCGATGGGCCTCCCCGCGCACATGCTGGCCATTACACGGGAGGAGGTTTTGTCTCAGAAGTTTAAGCAAGCCAGTCAGACTTCACCCATTCAGGACGAGAACAGCACTACGAGCAAGCCAGTAAAAGAAAGTGATGGGTTTATCCCATCAGGCATCGCTGCTTGAGCGACGTTACGATTCCGGATTCCCAGTATATAATTTATGACTCTTACGACATTATAATTTCCTGTATATCATCATTCCATTAGCCTTCTGCTAGCTACACTATAGACATGATCTATCATATGAAAGTTCCTTTTATAGTTAATAGAATCAAAGAGGCTTTCTACGTTTAAGAAATACAATCAGTTGAATTCTCATATATTTGATGGCTCCGTACTTATAATAGAAAGGTTTTAGGTTATGTTGTTTATCTCTAGGTACGAGGTATAAGATTTAATACAAGCTAACTAGTCTCATTGCTAGAACTTTATGGTAATAAGAGAAGAATAGCGCACGGGTAGCCCTTCGTACCTTTGGTCCACATAATGACTTTTATTGAGATGAGTATTCGACTTTCCGTTATGTTGGTGTAAATATCTAATGCACCTTTCTATTGCGATAGGACTCGACCCGCAAAGCTCCCGAAGTCTACTCCATCTAATAAGTCGAGACTGACAATATTACCATCTTCTCATCCGATAGCAACCAGGATCTTGATTTCTGGCCCCCACGGTATACCCACAGGCAGAATCACGTCACCGCCTGAAGAATGGGCTCGACCTCCAGCAATCTTAGGTTAAGGTCGAAATGTCTATTTATATGCCTGCGCCCTGTCGAGTGCAGGGTGATTACAGTGGTGCTGGAACCAGCCAAACACTGCAGGATCCTTTGCGTTGAAAATCAAGCTTATCTTGTAATTAACCGCCATGCGGCTCGGTAGTGCTCATCTTGATCCGACTCTTCTTCGCCCCGTTGCGAGCTGAACAGAATCCGTTCTTTTACCTTTCTTCTCCAGCCCTGGCTAGCTAGTATCAACTGTATTTTGACCAGAATACAAAGGAGCAGCCGCTGGTAGCTAACTCATAGGTAGCTTGAATCATACTCATGGACCTGTTCGTGATTCTGCGATGGGCATTCAAGATTTTCGTTTTACAATGGCTTGTTGGTATGATGTACCTCGGGCTGAAAAGGGCACCGCCACTTCTCCGGGTCATTGTCCTGGCTTTGGTGACTTTGGGCATGTGGACGTATTTGCGTTGGGCATTCTGGACTGTCACTCTAGGAATTGTTTCCTTATTTGTTTACGTTGTGCTGACCAGAATCTTGTTGCCGATCGCTAAGACCCTTGTACCGGTCCTAGTGGCCTGGGGAATTACTGCTAGATCGGCTTTAGTCCGCACATTTAAGGAGCGTGCTGTGGTGAGTTTCCGATTTCCAAAGTTAGATGTCATTGGATATAGGAGCTAATTTATGTTCCAAGCAACAGTCACCAGATAGTACCTCTCATTATACCTTGCTTCCGCTTCCCAAGCCATCATCATGTATCCGCCTCTTGAAGCTTGAACGAGGCAACCCAGATGACATGGTGCACTGTACTCTGCAAGTTGTTGATTTGGATGGCAAGCCAACGCCCGAGTACGTCGCACTTTCATACACCTGGGAGCAGAATTCAAGCTGGTGGGGTAAGTCCTAGTGTGCCCATCTCTGAGAATCATATCAATTTGACCGAGATTTAACTGTGCATAGGGCTAAGCATTGGTCTCTTCAAACGCAGTAAGAGAGGCCCAGTGAAAGGCACAAAGAAGATCATTTGTAACGGCCGGGTCATGATGGTCCTACCCAACCTTTATCAAGCACTTGCTCAGCTACGGACAACAAGGTCGGGCAACTACTGGATCGATGCTGTGTGCATCAACCAAAGCGACGACAACGAGCGCGGTACGCAGGTGGCCATGATGGATAAAATCTACAAATCCGCGCAATCGGTGGTTGTTTGGCTCGGAACCTGTTCTCTGTGGGCGTCCTTGCAAATGCGAAATCTTTCCACATTACCTGCTGGCAACACACCCAGGAACGCAAGGGCATGGAGTAGGGCTGATTCGGAACTTAACTTCATCATGTCCCACATACTTCAGCGGCGTTGGTTCAAGAGGGTGTGGGTGGTGCAAGAGTTGTGTCTCGCGAGGCAAGTCGTCTTCGTATTGGGAGAACACGATTTCCAACCCGAAAGCATACTAAACGCGACGAAGTTTACAAAGCAAGGCCCAACAGCAATATTGGGGCCGATGGCGCTAGGTTTCAAAAGAACACTGGACGCGGCTTCGCCGTGGTGGGGGGCTCACATGAAAAACATACCAGGTCTGTTTGAGTTGCGGGAGCTTGCAAAACAAGGCAGCTCGTTGTCTTTGGAGGATTGGCTTGTATTGCTCCAGGGCAAAGAGGCAACTGATAAACGAGACCTGGTTTACTCTGGGATCGCGTTGATCGAACCAACATCTCTAAGCATTGAACAAGACATACAACTGCAACCACAGATCCTGCCAAGGACCCTACAGAATATATTATCCCCGAACAAGAAACTGCAGCCTTTCATCAAGCCAGACTACACCTTAGAACTTCCTGAAGTCCTTCTCAACTTAGCTGCCTGCCTTCTGTCTAAAGAAAATGGAATAAACAATCTACTCCATATCACCTGCCTATTCCAGGACCCACTCTCGTTTTATTTACCAGGCCGTTTGAAGAAGAAACCGTACCTGGAAGGACCTTCTTCCTGGATTCCCAACCCGGGAATGCATACTTCTCGGGCAATTAAACCATTTTCAGTACTCAAGACAAGACGGCTAGCAGCATCACCAGAGCTAGCTCCCTCATCTGGCACGCCTCGAATCTCAGCAAATGGCGAGAGGCTGTTCCTCAACGTAGTCAAGCTTGACACCATTATCGATGACTTCCAAACCCCATACTTCCAATCACTACATAATTTCCCGCTGACAGCGCTTAGGTGGATAGATGCCCATGCCGCACATCTGAACGAGCCATGTTTCTTAAAGGCGCTCGCCCAAGTACTGATGGGTGGACCTCGGGACGATAGTGAGGATTCTTCCATGGGTTCATCTCAAGGCGCCCTCGCTGATCTCTGCTCCTTCTTCGACTACCTGGCATGGGAGACCGAAGACAAAAGGCGCCGAAATGGAAGATCCCTTTTCACGGGGAAGAATACCGAGGTTAGCTTAGACGTATACCAAGAACTAAAGGCCGCATACCCGAAAGCACCATGGCCCACCGACGAAAACAACCACGGACCCGCTGAGCGAGAACTCTCCCGGCAGCGATTCGACCACATCGCCAAATCAAGGATGGGATGGCGGAAGTTGTTTTTCACGCAGAGAGGCTATCTTGGTCTGGGGCCGGCGTGGATGCAACGCAACGACGTGGTGATGCACGTCAAGGGGGCGAGTGTGGCGTATATCTTCAACCCGGTCGAGAACGAGGCCGAAAAGGAAGCAAAGCAGCTTAGAAAGATTTTGGATCATGAAGAGCTGGGATATACTGCTGGTGTTAAGGCATATTTGGAAGAGGAGCTCGCCAGGTGTGAGAGTGGTGGTGGGAAGTTGGGCAATACTTGGCATTTTGTGGGGGAGGTGGACGTTCCTGGACTCACGAACGACAAGGCCATCCTCAAGTTACTTGAAGGAGATTGTTTCGAGACGGTGAGTGTTCTCTAATTCGAGAGTTTTCTATCTTCAGGTGGTCTTTAGACTTCAACTAAGTTTGTATAATATAACAAACTGTGGACGTTGGAAATTGGTCAGAAGCCTCTCATACACGACATTGATAGTGAGGCTACTTTACATAGCCATAAAACCCATAAAATCAAATGACTGTGCCGTCTTTGTATCTTACTGATCTCTTAATGTTGTTCCTCTCTTGCGCAGGTATATTCTCAATACAACTAAGTATAGCAAGGCAGAGGTTCAAGGGTTATGGAGAATATCAAGATTTGACCTGAAAGAACACCCTTTGGTAATTCTTCTATTTCCAAGATTATGATATTTATTTTTTCGTATATATATATATTTCTCTCTCTCTCTCCAGAGACGGATTCAGGGGCAAATGGATAGCTGATCCCCTAGTGACAATTGGCCGAGTACGAATCACCAGACAAGATTACAGTACTCGATTTCCAGTTTATCCCCCCGCCGACGTATAAACCCCGCAACCTGCTGTCGAATGCCCAGCGGAATGATAGAAAGTTCAACTTCGGTCTTCTCGACATGAACCGTGCTCAGCCCATGTCTAACCGTGCCGCCCACCACATCAATAATCCGATTTTCCTCCACCGGAAAACTAATCTCTCCAACTTGCGTCTGGCCGTCGGGTCCGTAGCCCTCGCTTTCCAGCCGAATCACCTGCGCGGCGATGGCGGCTAAGATCTGCGAATTCCACATGCCTTCGCGGCGCGGGGCGACGCGTTTGAGCATGAGCAGCGCTCGTTGTCGAGTGCTGAAATGCCGGCAGCGGATCGCCACGAAATACAACGCGGGGAGAATGCGCATGTCGAGGGAGAAGTAGCGCGATCCGCACTGTTGGTCGAAAACTCCGTCGACAATCTTCGTCACGATGGTCTCGGCTAGCGTGAGGATATCCTCGAATTTGTCCATGTGCAGGTCAAATCCAAGCTGCGTCCCCGATAAACCTGCTTCGATCAGAATCAATGACACTAGGTATAAAATTCTTAACCGGTCGACTCCAAGCTGCTTCCTTTCATCCATCTTGGTCATGTGTCCAGCAAGGATGGCCTGGAATTTGTGATCCCAGAGCAGGAGCGCATTGAGAAGACGTATTCTTTCTTCCTCTAGATCCGCTATGATTTCTGACGGTAGCGAGGGTTGGTGAAGTTGGCCCCTTTTCATAGCGAAGGTGAAGATGACTCTTGAAAGCGAGTCCAGCGACCTATTTGCTGAAGACAAGTCTAAGAATTCGCGATCATCCGATTGTTCAATTTCCCAGGAGGGGAACTCAAGTTTCGAGTCAAGTGACGGCTTATGAGTAGCCGTTAATTGAAAGGAAAGGTGCTCAAAGGTCCTGAAAATGTTTTCCTTAAAGACCGAACGCATCGACGTCGTGCTTGAATCTTCTTGCAGTGCCTTCGCGATCTGGAGACTGCTGCGCAAATGAAGCAAAGCCGTGGAGAAGTTTCCGCGGAGGAAGTCGAAGCATATAAACAGAATGCAGCAAGCCAGGGTCGCTTCCACAGGTCTTGTTCCACTACATATCTGTGCTGCGATCCTCCCAACCGCCGAGTTATACTGGTTGAATCCAAACAGCCGCTTGGCTTCAACAGCATCCTTGTCTGCCCGAGTGCGGCCAATGAGGATATTTCCAATGGTTTCCATTTGTTCATGGACGCTTGCCACTGCAATCAGAGCGGACCGCAACGCCGGGTCATTCTGTGAAAGCTGTGGCACTTGAACGGTCCAGAAATACACGTCGAAGAAATCCCCTAACGCTGGTGCGGTCTTTCTAATGAAGTACTCGAGGGCCCTGACCTCTTGCACAGTGGCAACGCCATGTATTGGGGTAATGGGGTTAATCATTACAGCGCCATTGCTTCTAGCACCCTGCTTCGTTCCGACACCTTTCTTCGTAGCTGCTCTTCTTGCTACGACTGCTACGTAACCGCCGCATTGGCGTCCAGTCTTTGTGCAGCGCAGACAGCTCGGTACCTCTTCATCACATTTTACGCGTCGCACTCTATAGGTGGCGGTGTAAGTAGGCTTTGACAAAACAGGTTTCCCAGTCTTACTTGCAAGTTACACATCCGGTCTTAACTTTGGTGTTGCCAATTCTACGGTTGCGATTGGCAATCGCGGACTTGAGGGCATCCATCAAGAACGGCGCCGGAAGGAGGCTCTCTCCTGCGTTCGGTACAGCCCGGCAGTCGTACGCTTCGACACTGCCGCGGAGCTCCACCCAAGACACGAGTTCGGGTGACAATCAGCACTATCGTCGAGTATGCAGACTTTGCGCAACCGTGGATGAAGGTTTGACGGATCATGGAAGTCCTTAAGTAAAGTGCTCGCACAAGATTCCCCGCGGAGCTTGCGAAAACTTAAAGCTGAAGATAAGGTTATTTTCAAACACTCGTTACCACGACCGGGCGCTCGAAACATGATCTCATTACCGCTCGGATCGACCGGATACGCCATAAACCTAATATCAGCGCTATCGCAAGTTGTGCAGAATCTGTGAATACCCTCGCTGGCCTTGTGGCTGGCAAGGGTTTCCAAGTAGATGCATTCGTGACAAAGAAAAGAGATCGTCGCGTTCGTAATGGGAGATCTGTCTCCCGGAAGTTGGCACAGTCGCCCCGATCAGCGAGGTTGGACCATGGCACAGATACTGCTCTCGAAAGTATTTGACTCTAAGACTGGGACATGTCATAGGGAAGAGCGATTCCAACAGTCACTAAAGCACCGCAATGAGAATAGGATTGTTGTTCTATTTCGGAGAACCCTCCGGCAGATCGGAGGATAACAGAGTTGTTTCTAGTGAGATAATTATGGAAATTTGTGGCTGTTTTTAACACAGCTTGAACCTTTCGTCTGCTACAAGGGCTTCATGCTACTAGCACGGAACGAACCGTGCATCCCAGCTGGTCAGAGAGTCGAGGCAATAGCCTCTACGACTCAATAGGGTTTCTGATCCGATGTTTACACCTTGGTCTACACGCCTCTCCACTGGAGAAGAGCGGGGCAAGTATTGGCACGGACGGGCGATACATCAAAACAGCTTGTCCTAGAAGTGCGCTGTTGCTTTTTCTCCAGACCCGCGGGTAGAAGATTCATTATGGACTAGCTAGCCCTATAAGGCTATCTTAACGTAGCGACAGATAGCAGAGGAACAAGGTTCAGGGTATCCTCCGTACCTTTCTTCAACATCATAGCTTCTATTGATATTAAAAGCCATACTTGTATAACTATATTACAATACTGAAATGTGAGATCTAATTCTTTTTTCGTATACAATCCATCCAGTCAAACTTGACCTCTAGAATCCCCAACTCCAGCGACGTGCCAGCAGCTACCACTACGCAGGCAAGCCGACGGCCGTGTAGCTCAACGCCCACAATTTCTCCTCAGCCTCCTCGTCGTACGCGTGCGGTCCATACCCCGGCCCACCCACCACCTCCCCCTCAGCCGCGGGTCTCGCCTCCCCCACATCAGACAGATAAACACCACCTCGACCCTCCAATTGCGTCGCGACAGCAGCCCAAACTGACGTGGCCGCTCCCTGCGCCACAGACTTCTCGACATTTTGAAGAGCCTCTGCCCCGCCTAGCGCTGCGTAGTCCTCCTCCGTGGCATGCCGCAGCCCGCCCGTCTCAAAAATCGTCCCGGGATGAAGCGAAAACCCATGCAGGCCTTGCGCGGCGTAGTGGCGCTCAATACTGTTGGCCATGTAGATGTTGGCCGTCTTGGACTGTCCGTACGCCGCCCATTTGCTATGGCCTTCCTTCGTGAAATCCATGTCGTGGAAGCGAATGGGTGAGAGGCGATGCCCCGAGCTAGAGACGTTGACCACGCGGCTTTGGAAAGCGGGGGTGCTGGATTGCAGCAGCATGGGTTTGAGCAGCTGGAAGAACAGGAAGTGACCAAAGTGGTTGGTTCCCATGGCCATTTCAAACCCATCTGCAGTCATGGTGTCGGTGAGCCCCACGCCGGCATTGTTCACCAGCACGTTGAGCTTGTCGCTTCGGGAGAGGAAGTCGGTAGCGGCGGAGCGAACGCTGGCGAGGTTGCTGAGGTCCATGAGGAGCAGCTCCAGGGAACCTTTGCCGGGGCTGGTCTGGAGGATATCCTGGATGACGGCCTCGCCTTTCTCCTGGTTGCGAACGGTGATGAACAGCTTGGCTCCCGTTGCGTGAAGGCCCCGGGCTGTTTCAATGCCAAGTCCGGACGTACACCCGGTGACGATCATGACCTTGTCGCTTAACTTGCCAACAAGACCGTCGTCTTCGATGATCTGCAGTGCTGTTGGGCGGGCATCGCCAGGGCCTTGCGGCTGCTCGTGCTGCTTGGCGTATGGTTGGTAGGGAGTTGCATGTGCCTCCATCGTGATGAAGAACTATGGTCGTACGAGACGAATTGGTGGGGAGATGATATTGATTGGACGAATATAAATTTGTTTATGCGGGATAGATCGTGATACCGTGAACGGTGTTATTTGCTTGATCTTTCAAAAAGAAGGAACAGCAGATCAAGTATGAACATCCATTCCATATGTACTCATCCAACGCTCTGCCATTATGACGGAGCGGCTCGTAAGCGACAGACAAATTTCACATTCGCCCGTCAAAACCCCGTCAGTCGGCCGAACGGGGGAAGACAACCGGACTCGGCCTTCAACTCTTTTAATTCCATGAATTGAAATCACAGAAAGGATTTCAATCGAGAAAACGTGATCTCTGGCTTTCCAACGTTGAGGAGTCATCATTATCCAGAAGCCGTCACGGTGTTAATCGGCCGAGCGACAACTGGCTAATCTATCTACGCTACACGCCTTCAACCGATAATGCCTTCACAACGGAATTTTTCCTCCAGGTAGGCATGATGAAAAGCATAAATACATTGCTAGAGCCATGTAATTCACGACTATCGAGATTCAATATTCCCACCAAAATTTCGAGGACTATCACCACCCTCCAAAAGCACACCAACATTTCAAGCACTATCCCCATCGCCTAATACCCATCACCGCCCTCCGAAAGCAAAGTATCAAATAACCTGCGTTCTCAACCATGGCCGACCTAGCATCTCTCCCCAAAGACTGGATCCGCACCTCAGGGCAGTTCACCCGAAAAGCCTACAACAGCGTCTACCCCGCCATCGACCCCACCCAAGCCGGCAGCTCGCTCAAGGACCAAGTCGTAGTGGTGACAGGCGCCAGCCGTGGCATCGGTGCACTAGGCATTGCACCCACCTTTGTCAAGGCGGGCGTCAAGGCTATAGTGCTGATTGCCACGAGCGCTGCAAAGTTGGCGACTGTCGAGGAAGAGCTCAAGAAGATTAACCCCGCGGTTGAAACTCTTGCTTTGAGCGTTGATATCTCGTCTGCAGACCAAGTCGCAAAGGGGTGGGCTGAAATCAATGCTAGATACCAGAAGGTCCAAATCCTAGTCAACAATGCGGGCATAGAGACTACCGACAGTGACAAGACGCACGAGCTAGACCCGGATGTGTTTTTCAGAAACTTCGTAAGTGAATCCCGGCCGCCAAGTTCAAATACCCATTATCAGAGGTTTAGAGAACCCCATAGCTGATATCCGTCGTAAAACTAGGAGGTCAACGTGAAAGGCACGCACATGATGACGCAGCAGTTCCTCATAGCGGCGATGCCATGGGCCACGACCACAGATCCAGCCAAACTGATCAACATGTCCAGCTCAAGCGCCTGGGGCGTATGGCCGTTCCTAGCCGCGTACTCCAACAGCAAAGCCTCCATGATCCACTACACGGCCACGGTAGCAGCTTCCTACCCGGGAACCGTGCTCGCAATTGCCATCAACCCGGGGCTCAACGACACAGAGATTCTGCCGGCGGTCCTTTGGGACGTGGGATTCAACTGCAACGACCCGGCGCTCACGGGCGCGACCTTGGTGTGGTTGGTGGCGGACCCGGCTCGAAGCCGGTTTTTGAATGGGAGGGTGCTCACGGTTGAGTGGGATGTGGATGAGCTGGTTGCGAGGAAGGAAGAGATCGTGAGCAAGAATTTGTTGACGATGCAGCTGAATGCAACGCTAGGGGTGGATCAGTTCAAGGACTGAGGGGCTTCGAGGGTTAGGCGACAAAGGGCTGTTGTCCCGCTGGATGAAGTTGTATAGTTGCAGATGTTTCAATAGAACGTAATAAATGGTGCCAAGGAAACATGCCTGACGATATAATGTGTGTCTCTTGGGCGTGCATCTGGCTTGTATGGAACGTTTTACAAACTCGCAACATGAAGACCAGTGAAGTGTATCGTAAATCTAGCCTCTACAAGCCTAGTAGCTGGGATTCTCTAAGAATAAGATGATCAAAAATTCGAGTCGATTCCAACATCGGTGTCAAGCAAGCTGTTAAAAAACAAAACATCGCTCTCTGTCGCCCACTCTGAGGGGTTTTCCATCGCCTGCATGTCAAACGTCGGGAATTGGGAGCTAGTGAACTGTAAAACGGTGTTATTCATCCACGCAGTGTCGTCGTTGATAGCCACAGACTCCTGATCACCAGGAGTAAGATTTGAAGTCGATGGAAGTCTTGCGCTCGTTGGTGGTAGAGTCGAGTTTGGTCCTCCAGCTTGGTCTGTTGC
Organism: Coleophoma cylindrospora; assembly: GCA_003369665.1. Lineage (NCBI taxonomy): Eukaryota > Fungi > Ascomycota > Leotiomycetes > Helotiales > Dermateaceae > Coleophoma > Coleophoma cylindrospora. The sequence continues at coordinate 148,377 of PDLM01000019.1, forward strand.
CTTCAGGCCGGCTAATGGCACAGGTAAGCGTGGGGTTGCGCCTAAAATGCGCTCGCCCTCAAGTGTCTGTACATTCCCACTACTCGCAATGCTAATAGTTCCGAAGTGTTGGATTTCAAGCCGAAGACTCTTGGACGGGATACCCCCGTTTCGAAGGACTCCCTGCAGGGTGCGGATGACCGAAATGCCTTGGTTGACAACGTGCACGCCCGCACCGCGCTGCTTGAGTACTTCGAGGATGTGCACTACTGTTTCGACTAGCTGCAGGTCTTCATCTCGTTCTTTCAAGGTGACTGGATTAGCGACAGAAGGTGCAGGACCAAGAAGCCCTAAAAGAAGTGTGATGGTTGCCGTGTAAGCCTGGAACTCGATGAGAGTGTTGACGAATATCGTGCTCTGCGACGAGCATGTGACCATCCATCTCCGTATCAAAGATCTGCATGAGCTCAAACAGGAAATGCGGGAATACTCGTACCGTCGGTCCGTCGCCGCGCGGAGCATAAACGGCAGATGTACAAGGGTCTCGAGCTCGAAATGCCATATTTGGCACAACGTTCGCTCTAGCTGGGAGGCTGCCGCTTCCGTGCAGCCATCGATAAGAACCGTAGGAATCTCCCACCATGTTCGGGGCATCTGTTTTGCAAGGAGGCCGAGCCGCTCGTCGATTTCTTGGGTGGCGGAAAAGGCGTGCGTGCAGTCGGCTTGGTTGCGGGTGAGGACCAGGCCCGCGATCTGGCAGAGGTGTTGGTTATAGCGGTCCTCGGTGGAAAGCCAGGGAGCATGATCATCAAATAGGAATGGGGTTGAGCCCGTGGCCGATGGTACACCGAGCATCAGAGATAAGAAACGTTCCTAGGAAATGTCAGTTTGAGATCCCGGATAAGGTTGAGCATTTCTATACCCCTCGCATTATCTGGTACCACAGATTATGACGCCGCGTCTCCTTGGGATCCGTTACATCTTGGGAAGTCTTGAGAGACACTCGGTGCAAGCCCATAAGCTGGGCTACGCTAATTGCTCTTCTAAAAGTAAGCCATGCCCTTCGGAGATTCCCAGCATTGATCTGATACACCGTTTGGAGTACCAGGCACTCAATGCCTTCTACACTCCCCGTCAACTCATCGTCACCCGTTACTGCTGCTGCGACAGAGTTGATAACCTTCTCCATCAATTCTCGGGGTGGTACTTTGGTCTGAAATCTTCGCGGATCGATGGTCAGGGGCAGCTGTTGAATACCAAGCGCCACGCAGAGCAGGAGTCGTGCGATCGTCATTGGGTGACCATCTGCGACCGTCGAGACATTGAACGGGATTTGGAGTTCGTGTTGACCAGCTTCGGGTACGGCAAGTAGTTGTGGCAAAATATGTCGCCGGAGGAACCACCACCCGCTCGTACTGGCGAGATAATCCACATCCGCTTGACAAGGCAGCAACGCTGCTAGTTGTCGTCGTAACTGCTCAGTTCTACCACTCGGGTACTCATGACCAGCACTTGCTGGTGGACTGGAGCCCGAGCCCGAGACGGAATGCGGCGGCGGCATGGTCGTGCTGGCTTCGGCCGGCTGTCCTTGAACGCCCTCGGGTAATGATCTGGATCGAGAGGGCGAGCCATAGATGGTATCCGGGGTCGATGAAGAGCGGAGCAGGTTGGCTGGGGCGGTTGGGGCCGAGTTTTCTTTAGGACGCTGCGAGCCGGTCTCTATCAGGGTTTCCAGCAGCATCTCTACTCGTTCTACCCGCTGGCCCAGCGCCGAGTTCCCGGCATCCTCGTGTACGGCCTGGTCGTCGACATACTCTTGGCCGAGACATTTGGTGCCTTTATCCAGGCAGCTCGCACAGATGGCATTGTCTCCCGCCGGGTAGATACACTTGATCTTCCTCCGCTTGCCTGTCGTTCATCAGCGTCGCGGCCTGTCACGTGGCGGGGTGGTTGTACGCACATTCCCAGCAGCTCCTGGTGCCCTTGCGAACTCTCTTCCGACGGTGCTCCTCAGCCGGAGGGGGCATAGAGCTGCTCGACATCTTCCAGCGGCCTTGTTGATGTTGGCATCGACTGAGTTTTTGGAGTCTCCTTGAAGTAAGCTGACGGGAAACGTAACGGTCGACCTAAAACAGTCTAGCTGTACGTCGCACTTGGCATCAGGAACTCCAGCGGTGGGAAGCTGCAACTGAGATGTAGAAGAAGAGCAGCACCGGCTCGCTTCGCAACGCAAATTATTCGGGCACGTGCTGGCCCTCGTCGGTTTGGCCCTCGAGCGTGGCTGGGCCTGATCACGGCCAGCTCGATGGCAGAATTCGATGTGGCTCGTCACCCAGACATGGAGTAGCACTTCTAGCTCTATAATTGCGGAAAGGGGCCCTAGATCTACAATATATACAAGCGATGAATCTAACCTTGGGGCTCTCTTGGTATCATGTGACGGCCTGCTGTGGCCGTCCGAGGGGCCATAGCATAAGCATGTATGTAATCTCTGTAATATTCTAATGTGCCTGTTCCTGTCTGATCTGAAACTGCGTGAGATGCCTTGCCGTTGCTCGTTTGACGGCCAGCACCGGCTCTGAGTTGCGGTCGTCCTTGATGCCCCAGCCGCCGCCGCCCGGGGTTTGGATCACAAATCGGTCACCAGTGGCAATCTTGAAGTCTTTCCTGCCGCCGAGTCTGCACCACCTTTCTCCTTGCTCCGTCTTGCGAACCAAGTAGTTGATGCCGGAAGCCGCCGGACCGCCCCCAGCCAGACCATATGGTCTCGTCGCGCGCCGCTCACTGACAATACTCCCCGATAGCGGGCGGAGGAACTCGTAGTCTCTGGTAATGCCATTGCCTCCGCGGTATTTGCCTTCGCCACCACTCCCTTCCCGGATGCTGAATTCGCGCAAGATCACGGGGTATCGCTTTTCTAATACTTCGGGGTCGGTGATGCGCGTGTTTGTGATATGGACGTGAACTCCACTGGTGCCATGCCAGCCCTCTCCCGCCCCGGAGCCACCGCAGATCGTCTCGCAGAAACCAAATCCTTGGGTCTCTTCTCCCGTCACGGCATCCTTACCGCCGTGTCCGAATGAGAACACATTGCAGTCGCCTTGGCTGGCGGCACAGGCTTCGAACGCCTTGATCAGGACATCGGTGATGCGCTGGCTGGTGATGGGATTGCCCGCGCAGACCGCGGCGGTCGGACTTGGATTCAGAATGGTGCCCTCGGGGATGATGAACTTGATGGGGCGGAGACAGCCCTGGTTTAAGGGGATATCTTGCGCAATCAGGCATCGTAAGACATAGAGACTGGCCGACTTAGTAATGGCTGACGGGGCATTGTAGCTGTTGTACCCTTCCGCGCCGGTACCCGTCCAATCAAACTCGGCCGAGCCTGTTTCTCCATCGATGGTGACGGTCAACTGGATAGGCGTGCCATCATCCATATAATCGACAGCCTGCAGTGGCTTCCCTTCGAATTTCCGGGACGTCTCCCGCAGGAATTTGCGGACGGAGGCTTCGGCATTCAATGTGATGGCATCCATGTAGAAATGGACCTCTTCCAGCCCGAACTCCTCAATCAGCTCCCGGACAAGATTTGCGCCTTTCGCGTTGGCGGAAACCTGGGCTTTGAGGTCGTTGATGTTGTCGGCGAGTTTGCGGGTGCCTGAACACCCGGGATACTGCCCGGGATCTTCGTACATGAGCTTTCGCATACCCGCTTCATCAAATTGATTGTCGCGAACCAAGAAGTGTGAGACGATGGCAGCACCTTCTTCCCAGAGCTCAACAGAGCCGGCGGGCATCGAGCCGGGAAGGATGCCACCAATCTCTTGATGATGACCACGCGAGGCAGTATAAAAGATAATTTCTGTGCCGTCTTGGTTGAAGACGGGAGTGATGCATGTAATATCGGGCAAGTGGGTGCCGCCAGAGATTGGATGGTTCGCAACGATTACATCACCTGGCCGGAAGTGCTTTGCATGAAGCTGATGCTGGTAAACAACGGCCTGCTCCATGCTTCCAAGATGGATGGGAACATGAGGGGCGTTAGCAACGAGCTGCCCCGATGGACCAAATAGGGCGCAGCTAAAGTCAAGCCGCTCTTTGATGTTGACGGATACACTTGTCTTTTGAAGGGCATGTCCCATCTGCTCGGCAATGCTCATGAATCGATGAGCCATCACCGACAGCCGAACCGGGTCTACAGCTCCCACGGCATCCTGGTCTTTGACTTCTGTGACTTCTACGTTTTTTTCTAGGTCAATAACAACGTGACGGTCCAGAATGATGGCCTTTGTGTGTGGTGCAACAACAATTGTTTGCGTATCATCCAAGATCATGGCTGGACCATTGATGAGGTCACCTTTCGTAAGGGTCGAGAGTTTGTATAAAGGAGCAGAGACCCATCCATTCTCAAAGAAAATTTTAACAGTATCAGTGCACTTATTGGATGAGACAGGGGCCGGTTGCGCTTCTGCAAGCTGCTTGCTAAGGATGAACTCGGGTTCCGGAGAGGAGTTTTGAGCCTTTCCTCGAACGCGAACATCCTCAACCAAGATATCTCTATCTGCCATAATAAACGAAAACTGCCGACGATGCTCTTCAATAAAGGCTGTTGCAAAATCGCCATCCACCGGCCGTTCAATCATAAATGTAGTGTCAGAGCCAGCATATCGAAGGTTCAGATAATGTTCGAAGCTCATCAATGGCTTTGGGATACCGTCGTCAGCTAATTTTGCCGCTACTTTTCTTTCAAGATTATCAAATCGAGTTTCAAGATCCTCATTCGATCTTGAGTATGTAAGGGAGCAAGGCTCTTGCAAGTCATGCACCAACTCTGCAAGAGCCATGCCGTAAGCTGACAAAATGGAAGAGTATCGATGGATCAAGATGCGGCCAATGCCGAGATTTGCCGCAATCGCGCAGGCATGCTGCCCACCAGCTCCACCGAAGACGGCAAGATCGTGCTGCGCAGGAGTGTAGCCTTTGGCCTCGGTCAGTGACCGAATAGGGCGACACATGGTCTCGTTAGCCACGTCGAGGAAACCAAGAGCAATTTCCTCAATGGATTTGGCCTTGCCTCCCGTCCTCTCAAGGTCGGCATTGATTTCTGCTGCCATCTTTTCGAATGCCGCATGTGCGCCTTCGGCGTCGAGGGGTTCATCCTCGTTCTTGCCAAATAGATTAGGAAAGTACTTCGCCTGTAGTCGACCAAGGACGAGGTTTGCGTCGGTGACCGTGAGGGGCCCTCCTTTTCGATATGCTACTGGTCCTGGGTGGGCGCTGGCAGACTCGGGCCCGGCTGCGAATCGACCATTTTGATAAGTGAGGACGCTGCCGCCGCCTGCAAATCTAGTTAGTGATGATCAAGAAAGTACATACAGGTTGCAATAGTTACCAGCAGCTACCGTTTCGACCTCGAGTTGTGGCGATTGGATGGTGATTCCCGCCGTGACCGACTCAAAAGTATGTTCGAGCTTCCCTGCGTACCTGGAGACGTCTGTACTTGTCCCACCCATATCGAATCCAATTACAGGTTTCTTGGATTCTATGTCGTAGCATGTTTTGCCATAACCTACGACGCCTCCGGCTGGCCCAGAGAGGATAGCTCTTAGACCACTAAAGTTTTGCCAGGCAATGAGCCCACCATCGCTCTGCATAAACTCGCACTTGACTCCCCCGCTCCCTTCCAAATTCCCCACAAAGCCTTTTCGGAACCCGTCAACGTACGCTTTGGTCAATGGAGTTAGATATGCATCAGCCGTGGCAGAGTACCCTCTGGCGATCGCCTTGATCATAGGGAAAATCTGTCCTGAGAGAGAGATTTGCGTAAAGCCAATCTCGGAGGCAATCTTTGAGATCTGCAATTCATGTCCAGGATATGTGTAAGAGTGCAGTGTGGTGACTGCGATTGCTCGGACCCCCTTGTCATAAAGAGCCTGAAGCCCTTCCCTGGATTTCTCAATATCTAGAGATATTTTAAGTCATCCATTGATATTTGGCTATTGGAGGAGACTCACCTAAGGGTTGTATTACTCGGATCAGCTCACCACCGATACCCCTGATCAACCCGAGCTGTTCCGCATTGGTATCCTCGGTCAAGGAGACATCTTCAGTAGAATCATACAGGGTGACACGCTCGTCGACTTCAAGAACGTCCTCAAAGAGTGTTTCTGGTCGCTGAATATTCAAGGCAAAAATATCCGGGCGGGTTTGATCTCCAATCCGAAGAAGATCCTTGAAGCCACGGGTGACGACCAACGCACACGGTGTCGACGATCGTTCCAACAGGGCGTTTGTTGCAACAGTAGTTCCCATCTTGATTGACTCTGCTCGAAGTGATTAATATGGGATCAGGCTGCCCATTGAGATAGCGACTGACCTATCTTAGAAGTATCGATCTTCTGACCGCGGGGAATTTTCTCGCCCGTGACGGTCTCGAGGATTCGACGAATCCCTTCTGTTGGTGCATCGGCATAGTTGGCTGGGTCGTTGCTTAGCAGCTTCACAAGAATGTCGGACCTTCCAGGTACGATTCCAAGACAGTCTGTGAAGGTGCCGCCTCTATCTATGGCGATCCTGATCCCCTTGATAGGGAGAGTCGGCGAACCATCAGCGTGCGGCATGGTGAACTTGTCAAGTACACAATGCAGGTCGCATTAGTTGTATGTGATTGTAAATTGTAGTGAATATTTATAGGAACTTGGTAGTGGTCTGGGATCGTTTTGGAGAGTTCTTATGTATGAGGATTGTAAAGCATGTGATACTATCAATAAGTAGTGGCAGTGGAAGCGAGACACTGTGCATAATTGGACTCTACCTATGCTTGACACGCCCCCATAGTAATGGCCATCCAGTACCAATAACTCGCCATTGTGCTAATAATGCCAGCTACCTTGCAGCTCTTCACTCAAGTGGCGTGGGGTCGCATACTGACACCGTTGCGCTACTGCCCGAAGAACTTGACCATCGGCCATTCGATCACCGACGTCGTCATTAGGTTCAATTTGTGGACTTTGAATGAGCGAACAGCGTTCAAAGGTGGAACAAGACTTTTTCAGACGCTCGGCGATGAACCATCATTGGGCAGCGCTGTGTCTTCCCAGACACGTGAGCCAAGAGATAGGACTTTCAGTGTCCGATCGGAATTACCTCGGGAGGACTTTGGGTGCACTTGCTAATTGGTGACTTCATTCTATGTGGATAAGGACTCTCCGTGTGTATCTTGTATCTTGACTTGGGTGGTAAATGGTTCATAGATTTGGGGCATGGACGCAACGTTCCTCTATAAGCGTGCGACTACCCTTTGTTGGATCTTTCAAGATCAATTTTTATGTTACACTCTTCCCAACATTGGGATCAACCAATTGATTTGGTAACTATTGTCCAGTGCACCTGTCTTCTGTCTTTATTCTATAGGTGGGCTCTCTAAATATCAAACAGACCAGGGAACAGCGGCGTGTCATTACCAAACTCCTGCAAATTGATCCCCCCATCGTATAGGGTCTGCCAGTTATCGCTTAAGAACGGCATTTCAAACGTCAATGGTGCACAAGATGGGTGCGAAATTCCATTTATCGTGGAGCCATTCGTATACTGAACCTGCGGTTGTTCATCTAGCGCCAGTGGTGGAGACTTATTATCCGCACCGGGGAAATCCTCAGTAATCATCTCTTCGATCATTCGTAGCACCGAGCGATTAATGACAATGGACCGGACACTGGGCATACTGGACTGGATCTGTATCACGGCTTGAGGACTAATGCGTTGGGAGTCCCGGTTGAGACGACCAACGAGAGGGACACCTCGAGCGAGCAGCTCGAAGACATCGCGGAGACATTCAGCCGTAGGCCAGTGGTCAGCCATGATCGCGAAAGTGTTCGAGCACGCACGCAGCGCATCCCAGATATCCGAGGATTCAAAGTTGGGAGTGCGGTGCCTCTCGGGTGTTGCCCAGAAGCAGTAGAGTAAGGTAATTCCCGACTGAAATTGGAAAAGAAGCTGGGTGAGTTAGGACGGCTGAGCTCTCATTATACCAGGATTACTTACAGCAAGCCACGGGAGAGCAACCTGTCGATCCATTTGAGATTTTCGAAATGCTAGGCAGGCTTGCGTGCTTGCTTGTACGGACCAGTCGCCCGCTGGTCCAAGCACGTTGTCTTTGGTTGGACGATAGAGCATCAACAGGGCGCAGTGGTAGATTATCGCAAACCATCGGCTGGATGTGTAGCCTTTCGAGCCAGGCTCCGTGTAGTGATGGACTTGGGATTTCCAAGCCTTGAGCTCGGAGAGAATCCAATTCCTCCAGTCAGACTGGGCTGCAAACTGGGCTGCAAACCCGCAGTTCAAGGTATAATTCAGGATTTCAGATTGTATGCGGCGGATTTGAATTATGTGAAGTGCCGGAGATACTTCAGTGAACTGGTTGCTTCCTTTCAGCTTAGTGCCAGGCGGAGTTGCAAACGCAACTTGTATTAGATCTTTGTCATCTACATTGGCATAAATCTGTGTTGATGTCATCAGCGCAATCTGCTAATAAATATCCAAGGCAGAGAGTTGTGAATACCTTGGCATCTATTGCAGTGTCCGGTATCGATACAGGAAGGTCGAACGCGGCGCTGACAAGTCGATCAAGGTGGTAAGCACACCAGAAAATGCGACGGTGCATCTGGATTTCAACATGTATGTGCCCATTTAGGGGGCGCGGCTCGGTATTAGCCAAGTGCAGCTGAGCTGCTGCGCAAGCTCGCATTGCCGTGGAGACCAATGAAATTATTCTTTGTGAGGATGGCCGGTGCAGAGCGTAAACAGCTAGCAAGAGATAGGCCTGGATATGTAATAAATGGTTTGATTGTCGTAATACAAATGGAAGTAGCTTTAGGCTGTATTTATAAAGATTCTGCAAAGGTTAGGTAAGCTAAGGCGTGGATTTGAAATGGGAAAGGCATTCACAGACTTCAGATTCCATGGGCATCTTCCCAGGAGGATTGAGTAGCAATCCAGCTGAATATACCTAATTTATTACTTTAGCACAGGCGCCCAAGATTTGCAGCTAACAGTTTATCGAAACCCGACAATGAATAAAAGCACAGGTTCAGAGGACGAGTACGAAATATGATTCAAATAATTCCGCAGCAGGGCGGGCACCTACTAGGTTTACAAAGAATCCTTTCCAGAGGATTTGTGAACTCTGAGTATTCTTTGCACTCTCCACAGTATATAATCTCCATGACGACTGCCAGGATATAAAGTCCGGGTAGTGTAAGAAAGGGTACTGTATCTGTGCCTTTTGAAAATATGTTTCCACCAAAATGTCCTCTATATTTGAGGTGAACATCTTAGGGCTTGGTATGTTATCAACCCGCGCAGATGCTCTACCTTGCAAAGAGATATGACTTTTTGGGGAAGCATCCATATCAGCAGGGGACATGGCTGCGGTGAAAAGCAGATAATCCAAATCTGCTTCGTCATCGCCGTCTCCAAGAATTGAACTGCGTATTGAAGGAGCCTGAAGCGTCGAGACGATGGAAGAGTTTACGATAGATCCGTTACCAGAGACTGGTGGCGACTGCTCTTCGAACGTACCACTGCAGGATGCTGTAAGTTTCGAGCGCCGATCACCATCCTGCTCAGGACGGAATGATGAGTCTGCATGTATATCTCCGGAGAGAGGGTCATTCCTTTCAATTGGCCGTGGAGAATTTTCGACTTGTATGGCGTCGTCTGCGGCAGAACTTGCAGGGCGGTCATGGTCTTGTCTCTGTTGGGGATCGAGGGCCTCCAGCTCGGCAACACGTACTTCTAAGGCTCGGATGTAACGCCGCTGCATGTGGTTTCGCTGCACCTGCTCGACGGGAATGCACTCCTCGCCGGAGTTAGTGCAATGTATGCATGGCCTACTGTCATCGCACTTTTGCTTGCGTTTTCGGCACCTGCGACAGGCCAGTGTGCGGGGCCGTTTCGCTGGAGGCAGATCAGATGATGACGACCTTTCACGATGCATCTCATCCAAGGGATCACACTAAGTGGAAGGAAACACTGCCGGGGAGTGTATATTGATATAAATACCAGGTCTTACATAGCAGTATTAGTAGATAGAGGGAAATTGATACATGACCTTAACGTTAGTTTCCCCCATTTACGCGGTAAATGGGATATAATTCTGCGGGAGCGGGCGAGATGGTCCGAGCTTACGGGAACACATATAAATGTTAAATATAACTCAGTGTATTACTTAACTACCTTTACCACTGTTCAGTCGGTCGACTTATAGCTGAGTTTAAATGTCTACCTGCTAGGGAATCACCCGTCTTCACTATTATGTCGAATTGGCTTACTTTTTCCGACCGTCGACAATAGAATAGCCTAACGTATTTGTGGCGATGTAGGCGAAAGACTGTGACAGCTATATCACCAAATAGGCGGCATAATGGGCAGCAAAAGAAATAAAGAAAATCTTGTGCCTCGTGTAAAGCTAGGGCTACCTAGCTCCCTCTTCTATTGTCTTGATTTTCTATACTGCAAGTTTCCTCATCCTAAGGTCCTATTGCTCCTGTTTTAAATGCATCTGCAGGGAAAATAAAGAGATATCTCGCATTACTTTACTCAGAATAAAAGTCGCAGTCAGTCCTTCAAGAGAAAATTGAGGTGTCGTACCAGAACACTTGTGCTCACAGATCGCCCCATGATATGTCATGTGATATGTCATATGACCGCGACAGAACGCACTGGCGATGATAGCTCTTCCCCTCTGACAACCACGATTATCCAGTCGTATTCACTTAACTCGTATTGCTTACCATGCCAACAGACAAGGGCGAATGCACTCCGACGTCTCTACAGTTGGCTGCAGAAACACAAGAGATGGATGGGTTGGAGATGTCCAGCCCGAATTCGCTGCCATTCCTGCCTCCTGAGGTTATCCGCCATATCATCGACTTTCTTGTTCCACCACCACCTTTATTACCAGTTGCCCTACACTCCTCTCATATACTCACCAAGACATATCTTTCCCTTTGTCTCACATCTCGTGCAATACGGCCCGCGGCCCTTCGCCTGCTGTACACGTACTGCCTTTACCTTGACTCACCTCATCGTCTCCATCGCCTAGGAGACACCCTCTCGGACTTATCCAACCAAACAATTCAATCTGGAAATCCTGGCACCGATTCGCTGACTTATACTCATTTTTCGAGTCAGATAACCTCACTCTACCTTGCCCCTTTCGCCCACAACAGCCTGGACAACCTGCCTGTCGCGAACTCATTATCCCGCCTCGTCGACCTCCTCGCCGTGAATTTACGGACGCTCGTGATCGATATTCCCCTACGTAGTCTATACCCCGACGAGGATTCGCAAAACGTGCGCCCGATCATACGGCGTGCATTTAGCCAGCTCACGCGGCTGCAGGTATTCTGTAGCGTACGCGATGAGCTCTACCTTGACCTCCACGAGCCGCCGCTAAACGCAGATGAGCCGCCGGTGTGGTCACTATGGCCTGATATTAGGATCCTGGCGCTTTATAATGCTGATATTGGTACGGCAAGATTTTGGCCGCATCTAGGCCGCCTGAAGGGATTGCACACGCTAGTACTGACACGTTGCGATGGGTTGGAAAGTGTAGATATCACGAGGGCATGGGTAGAGAATTGCGGTGATGTTAAGAGACCTCTTACAGTTGTACTCGTGAATATAGATAGCGACCATCCAGTTTCGACCCAGTGGAACGGTTGGAAGGATGATGGGGCGGTGATTGTTAAAAAGGTGAATGTGCCAGTAAGCTACTATGGGGATGACGATCCGATTGACTTATGTCAAGAATGGGTGAAGAGAAGGCTTTTAAGAGGTGAAGCCCCCAATACTTGGACATAGCTGAATTAGGTGTGTTCGCTCGAGGTGAGCGCACCTATGGTGTAGCTTGGGTTAGTTAGTTACATCAATGAGTCCTGGACAGCTTTGACATTATCCTTTGAATTATATTCGTCACACACCATCTTGTGGTTACGTTCACCACAAATATGCTTACTATCACAACTCACTTGACCCTGAGAAAGTAGATATTTAGTTTCTTAGATTTTAAACTGCACTATCATAAAGGCAACTGCCACTTATGGGAGGGCCGATGTGCTAGCACACTATACTCTTCTCACCCGACACAAGCAATCTACAGCTATATTCGGTAGAGACGAGTTTTGTTTCCACCTATATCCTGCAGCGCATAAGGCTATATCTAACTAAAAAAAGCTTATTGTCCTTTTCGTAGTTTATTGACCGCCATAACAACAGCAACGCCAACATACCATGTTCGACGAGCGTTGAAGTTTCGCCTCTTGACAGGCACCCAAGAAACAGCTGGAAACCTCTGTAGTACGAAGGGGTGAGAAAGTGCTTCGTGGGCAGTGATGCGTTGCTGAGGATCAACCATCAGACATCTTTTGATGAACTCCCGTGCAGAAGCTGACACGCCTCTCCAGTACTCGATCGGCGTGAAGCTGTAGTCGGCAACGAGAATTGCCTGCATCTCCTCCAAATTGGAGTCACGATCGAATGGCGTATACCCACACAAGAGGAAGTAAGTGATGACACCAATTGCCCACATGTCGGCTGGCTTCCCATGACCAGTTTTTTTGAAGATTTCTGGGGCCATATAACCAGGGGTGCCGACGGTATCTCTCAGCACATCCTCCTTGTCGATGATTCTGCTTAAATCAAAATTCGCGACCAGAAGGTCTGCGTTGTCGTCTGGCGTCCTGAACACCAAATTCTCGGGTTTTAAATCTCTATGCACAATCCCCTCGTCATGCAGATATGCCACGGCGGAGCACGTTGATTCAACAATCTGTGCAGCGTCAGACTCATAATAGGAACCTTTCCGGCAGATCCTGTCAAAAAGTTCGCCACCAAGATATAGGTCCATGACCAAGTAGACATTGTTCATGGTCTCGAAATAGTCGACCAGAGTGACAATATTTTTGTGTCCCATTGATACTTTTTTCAACACTGCTATCTCATTACGTATCTAAAGCAATTGACCAGTTAGCTATGTCGAGAGCGTATGAACCATATAAAATCTCAAGTACGAGATAAGAATTGGCTTCAGAATTTAAATTTAAATGAAGGAGCCATAGTCTGTGCTGTTAGGGCTTTGCGCTCTCAGACCTCATATTGAACTGGTGCTGGCGAAAGGTTCCGAACCAGAAAATGAGAGGTGACTGGATAACTGTTTGGGGGAGGGGGGGAGTAACGGTAATGCTTACTATATGCTCCCTTCCTACTAATAGACGCTTGTTTATCACTTTGGCCGCATAATATCTTCCGGTATCTATATGTATGCACTCTTTGATGACGCTAGAAGAGTTAACATCAAGTGTTTTCCCAGTTTTATACCGACAACTCGCCAATGTTGTAGGCTTAGAGTCCATTGATGCCTCTCCGTATTCAACCTTCTGGATAGGCTTATTTTCAGACTCTATAGTGGAATCGGTGTTCTCAGTGATGGTGACTGGAATTTCCTTCGCTTTTGCATTTTCCTCGGGTACCTCTGTGGCTTTCGTGTCTGGGGCTTGTGCAACAGCAATATTGTTGATAGAATCTTCTGACTTTACTGATGCTACTGAACGTGACCCAGCTTCGGAGCCACCAAGGGATGAGATATCTGACAAGGCCTGCTCCGAGGAGACCGAACCAGCTTCGGAATCCGAGTCAAAATCATGTGATTGTGGAAGAACAGCCAAAGCCACCTCTCGCATATGGCGACCTACATGCTTGAAGTAGTTGTCTGATGGCCTAGCGGACTTTGTAGGAGGACAAAACGAGCACTTGAGATTTTGTGTTGATGATACGAGATGGCCCGTCTCATGTTTAATCCACGCAGATCGAGAGCTGAATGTTTCTAGACAACTGTCATCTGCAAGACAAACATATGGTTGAAGGTCATTGAAGATATGTTTTCTGATTTTGAAGGTCAGATTGTTAACAACTTTGTAAGATAATAAACGAAGAACTTACTTCCAAATCCTTCTGTTTCTGATGTTTCGGAGCACTTTGCCACAAGCTACGCATTTGAAACGTGCTCCAGATCGTGCAGATTTGGGTAAAGAAGGTACGCGAGGCATTCCTTGGCGAACCGTTGAAAATGCTGTAGAGAATGTATCAAATGTCGTTTGTGAGAGCACATCGTCATATTCCTCTTTGCTGATTCCAAAGTCTTGGTCAGTGCTGAAGACAGAATCCGAGACATAAGTTGACTTTGTTGTATCCGTGTGTTTCCCACCACTTCGCGAAAATAATGTCTCGTCTCCGTCGTCGGGATCTTGTGTCTGCTTAACTGATACGGCCTCAGCTGCAATGAATGCTTCCTGAAGACGTCGTGACCGTTTTTGGTTCGCCTCTCCAAGCTTTTCAACAATCCTAATGTTCAAGTCGGGAAACCGATCTCGAATCTTGCGGCAATAATTAGCGGCCACGATGGAGGATACTTGAAATGTCTCGACAATCGAGACCTCTTCCTTTATTTCAGCATCTACAGCCGGATGTTCCAAGGCAGGAGCAAGATCCATCAGGCAATTAGTATAGACTGCAATATCATCGATAGCTTCCGTGAAGTCACACTCCGAGGCCTCAGAATCAGAGAACGCAATAGAGTTCCTTCTTGTGTGGCCTTCTTGCAGCACCGCTTCGGTGGTCTCAAGAAGGATCTGGAGGTCAGCGAACTCCCCAAGTACCGTAGGCTCGGAGGGTTTGATGGCATTGAAAATGTCTGGTCCGGATCAGCAACCCGTTCTTCACAAGATATGGGTGAGTGCTATACTTTGACTAACGATCTTTGCGATCTCGGACAATAATGAAAGGACATTAATTTTCAACTCCGTTGATTTGTGCAGAATGTCGTCAAGACTTCCATCACTAGCTCCAAAGCCATCTCCCCAGAGAAATAATCTTTCCAGCTCGTTCTGGCATTGCCGCATATCTCCTGCAGCAATGGAGTGCTGTTTCTTTGCTGAATGAAGTAATGAGGTGAGAAGCTCATAAGAGGCCTCGAACAATCTCCCCACTAAGCCCTGTCTCACAATGGAGGTATTCTGGCTGACAGCGCCGCTTTCCTCTAGCCATCGCTCTAATTCTGGTTCAGAGGTTACCAGCACAGAGCGTTTCCGTGCAGGCACCGTTGCCTCTTCTGCTAGTTCGTCAGACATCGTTGGCGGTGAACATTCAATGTGCGTGCCATGCGGGCTGTGCGATTATCTTATCTTGTCCCTCGAGGCGTAGGTATAGATGTGATTTGTGCTTTCATGTGGTAGACTCTAAATCCTAACATTGTAGGCTAGAGCGGGGTTAGAGGTACACCCCTGTAAAGAAAAGACCTCGTGACATAAGCACCAATCCCTCCTGTCTCCATGTCATGCCACGGCAATTGACAATCCCTACTGTTAAAGAACCATTGGGTTTCGCATTTCGTCACTATACTTCGTTGCTATCTCGACAGCGGACCAAGAGCACTTGAGGTCTATTGGAACCCCAAGTGTACGCTTTGCTGAGCCTTGCAAGTTCGTCCCATCAACGAAAGTGGGGCCGATCATAGAGAAGTCATGAGTGGTGTTGAAGTTGCCGGGCTGCTCTTGGGGGCAATCCCAATAGCTTTGGAAGCTTATGATCGCTCAGAAAGGGCATTCTCGGCATTCGATGTATATCGCCATTATCCCAAGGAACTCAAGAAGCTTGAAGCAAAACTCGGCGCTCAAAAGACAGTGTTCCGGAATAACTGCATCAATCTGTTGTCAACCATTTCCGATGATCGTTCAAGAGTTTATGCAATGCTCTCAGAGCCTTCCCACAGCGGGTGGCAGGATCAAGATATACATCATGCTCTTGCAAGTCGAAGCAATGCTCTTGACGAGTCCTTTACAAGCTGCCAACGAACCATGGAGCAAATACATGAAGCTTTGCAGAGCATAGGCAAAGAAGCAGAAGAGTTTCAGCATGTCCTTGCTTCTAATAGTGAGGTAAGACTACCCGTCCTCTGAGTGGGCATACAAGCCACTATCAATCTCAAAGTCTGGACGGCGCTTGAGGGGGGTTGATCCTGATGGTAGCCGTCACTGTTGCTAGAAAGCCATTCCAAGCTAAGATTCCTCATTCAGTCGCAGGAAAACTCTGTCAGTACTAGAGAATGGTATCGACGTTTAGGAAAACGCATCAAACTGAGTATTAACAAACCACGAATTGAGGAGCATATTGAAGAGCTCCGAACCTTCAATGCAGATTTTAATCTGATGTCTAACCAAATTTCCAAGAATATCAGGAATGTAGAGGTGTCTCGTGCAGTGACCTCTAGTCCTGCTTCTCTTCCAAGTCTATTGAGATATCAAAGCGTACGAAAAGCATCTGAGTGGTTATATGACACTCTTGTAAACAGATGGTCCTGCAACCTTCATTCCAGCCACTGGGCCAACATATCCCTCGACAATCACCTAAGGCGAGAGGAAAAGACAAATCTGCGGGGTCTTGAGCCAGAGGATGTTTCTACCGTGCATCTAGAAATGGCTATTACATATTACGTTGGAAACAACCGTAGTGACATTCCTATATGGCTCGAGATATTATCATCTGTTGATGCTGAAGTCATGGTCAAGACATTTCCAGGCCTTCAGAAGTTGGCCGATATATCGAATCTACTACAATCGCGATCGGAACCATATAGCACTGAGCCTCGAGATGCACCAAAAAACAAAGTTAAGAAGAGTGTTCGTTTTGATAATGATTCTGCTTCATTACCAAAAGTGCAAACTTTAAGTTTAAAGCCAGAGCCGCAGTCAACAAAGGAAGGACAAGCTGAGGAAACGACCCTCGATCTCTGCCTGATTCAAGACGTTTGCGAGCACTTTCAATTATATCAGAAACATTCTCATCAACCAACTTGCCTAGGTTATTTGAACAACAGTTGTATTCAGCGATTCTATCAGCCGCCCTTAGAGAAATACCCGACAGGAAAGCCCAAATCTCTAGAAGACATTATTATATGGGTATCCGAAGACCCCATCCGAATCCTCCCAAGATCAATCATGATCCAACTCGCTGCATCCTTGGCTGCCGCAATCCTACAGTATCACTCCACGCCTTGGTTATCGGAGTTATGGAGGAGTAAGGATATTGTATTCTTCGGCCTCGATGACTTTCATCTAGAATCAGAGAAACACCCCTTACTTCATCCGCATCTCAATGTTGAATTCACACGCTTGAAGGAGCTAGGAACGTCCCAAATAAAAGACGAAGCCGCCTCAACTGCCATTGAGGTTCAACAACCAACAGCGTATGGCGCTCGCAATGAGGTCCTGTTTCATTTGGGGGTCGTGCTACTTGAGATTGGCTTTGCCACGCCTTGGGTTACCTTGCGAGCAAATATGCTAAAGACCCTTCCGAATAAGGCGGCTTCAGACTATGCTATTGCAGATAAATTGGCATGCTCATTGGTAAACTCAATGGGACCCACATATTCACGGATCATTCGAAAGTGTCTAGGGTGTGACTTTGGTCTAGGAGAGACAAATTTGGAGTCGGAGGAGCTACAAGGAAAGTTTCTGTTGGATGTTGTAGTTACATTAAAGCATCTGGAGGAAAAGTTCCCGGCAACTTAAGTAAATGACTTTCTATTCCCGATACCATCTAATAGACAAATGAGCTGGAATATACAACTCGGGGTACTGTATATCATCTATTTACTCATTCTTAAGCTTATGGCGTCCAGAGTTTTTGGACACTGGTTCCGAGAGATATAGCTGCATGTGGTTTAACCTATCCTGCCCTACCGAAACACACTTCTCGCCGGGGTTAATGCAGTAGATGCATGATCTGCTACCGTCGCACTTTCTGCTTACATTTTCGGCATCTGCGGCAAGCCAGTGTGTGAGGCCGCTTTAATGAGAGTGGCTCAGCTGAAGACCACCTTTCACGATGTATAGCAACCTTAATTGGGAGGGGGGGGCATCATACTGCGGAGGAGCGCTGCCGGAAGGGCCATGTTGATATATCTGCGAGTTCCTAAGCAACTATTTTGGTAGATAAAGTGAATATGATAACCAGGATCCTTAACGTTAGTACCCCGTTTCGTGATAAATGGGAAATATTTGTGTAGGAAAATCGACCCAGCTTTGCGGATCTCACTTACATGACAAATGGGATAGCTCGAATTAAATTAATCGCTGAGTTTACAACAGTCTGACTGAATTCATGCTCACAGCAACAAATTCTCAAACTAGAAAAAGTAGTCTTCTTCATTTCTCGACATGGTAACATATTTCACCCGGAGGCCATCACATCAACCCCTTTGCGACGAGCGCAGAATTGCGCAATATGTAACTACCTGTCCGGTTCGGATAAGCCTTCATGGCAGCTGCTTCTAACTCCTGCCACGTTTCAGTATCCGCATCCAATTTCTCCCACGCGAGAATGTAGTCCTTGGTTTCCTGCAAGTGGTTCACCCCAAACGACTCATTGGGTTGCATATGGGACGGCACTACCGTTTTAGGATGGAGGCCAGCAACCTGATCGATGGCTTTCATCCACATCCGCCGAAGTTCAGGTGTCTTATTCTCCGCAAAGTATTGGTAACAGTTTCCGTACACGACGTCTCCCGTTACAACGAGATCGAGTTCTGGCACATGGAGAACTGTGGACGCTACGGTGTCCCCGCCAACGACTGGGATAGCGTGAAATTGATGACCATCTACGATGAAAGAGTTATCGGTAGGGGGCAAGCTATCGACGTCTATTGCCGGCGGTCCTTCAGCCTCTAATACAGGGAAAAGTGGTATCCAGAAGCTGGTGAACACTGGTTCCGAGAGGTGTAGTTGCATGTGGTTAAATGCAGCTTGCGTTGCACGGATTCGCGCTCCTGGAAACCGTTTCTGAATAGTTGGAGCGGAGAAGAAGTGGTCACCATGGCCGTGCGTAATGTAGATAGTATTTAACTTCCGGTCACCAATAACCTTGGCGATCCAATCTGCCAATTTCTCTGCCTGTGCGATAGTGGGTGGAGCATCAACGAGCACTGCTTCGTGAGCGGTAGTGATCAGAGTGAATGCTGTATACTGGAATGCGAGAGTTTCGGTTGAGTTAAAGACAGAAAGTTGAGCAGGTAGTGGATCATCGATGTACACAAAGGCTTCGAGAGAGCCATTCTGGGCAATAGGTTTGATCTGCGACATTTGAGCGAAACTTCCTCTGAGTTGAAAAGCTACTTTTTGTTCACTGACTGAATCTTAACTCCGCAATGAAAACATCTTGACTTATATATATAACCACTGCTGAACTGGCTTATATAATTGATGGAGTAATGAGTTGAATAAGCGCATGTGAGAGAACACAAACTATTAAAACAGGTATTAGGAGGCCAAGCAATGATTACCAATAAATGAAGAACTCTCTTGAATACGATCTGATGATTGGGGGAGTACGTAGGAATTCAGGTAGGTTACCGGCTACGCCGGCTGTGCGGATTTTCCGCATTCTGGGGTTTCTCGCACTATCTCCTGGTTAAGATTTATCTCCGCGTCCTGTATTCTCCCCAACCCCCATAACTCCGACTCCACCACATGCCTCAATTCGAGCGAAATTATTCCCTTCCGGAACCAATCGCGAACTCATGCCCAATGCAAAGATCAAGAAGGGGGCAAGGTGGCAAAATAATCCATGTCGCTAAGATAGATAAGCATGGGAACTACAGTACAACTGCGGGAAGGGCTTATCCAACTGCCACGATTGTGCATTGATGGCCAATCTATTCGGCAATGATGGAAATGCCGCTCACGTGCCCAGGATCATGGCTAAAGAACGCACTGGAAAGCTGAACTTTCTGGCTACCATTTAAGAGGCACTCAAGGAGACTTGTGGGGAACTTACTGTCAGCATGGAAGAGTCTTTGTCATGAATCGAGGCGAGCCGTCTTACATGCCATGCTAGATTTGAACGCTCCTCCCCCGGAGAGAATCAGACATCCGATTGGCTACGTTTTTTCGAGATGGAAGCCCCGTTAGTATGTCGAATATTCTTTCGTTCATATGATCTAGGTCTTGACCTCGGTGTGGAACACACACACTATTTTTCGCATCGTGGAAAAGGTGGCCGATATCATTATCACACAACTACAAATGAAGTTGAATATGAGGCCTATTTCAATACGGCGAAGCTCATTTATAGAACTGACCAGCCAAAGATCTGATGGATGCTTTCTTGGACAGGCAGGTTTACATATAATATACACAATACTAATCAAAACTATTTCTCGAACTTAATAATACTAGGATCAACTGCCCATGGAAATATTTAAAACTAACCATCTAGTTTATACCAGCTACAGGCAAGTTTCACCCTCCGATCAAATCTAAGTCCTTTTATTCTGATTACTCAGTCCTATTATACATACAATGCCTGTTATATCAATTATCATACTGCCCTGCAGCTCTCCTAAATATGTCTGCAAGTGCGTCAATATCTGTGACATTAGGATAATGGCCACTATCGCATTCATACACCTGTATACTTTTTCCGACCTCACGTTCAATTTCTTCCACGATTGAGTGCTGAACCTCTAATGAATAAGCATGGTCCTGCTTGCAATACACATAACTTGTGGGAAGAGTCCTCCAGGGTTCAGAAGTAATTTCTTGTCCAAAGCAATGAAGTGATTGAAGGCCCATTCGCTTGACCATTTCGACAGCATCTGCTAAGGGAAGGTCGTTGTAGAGTATTGGTGCACTAATCTCAGCATCAAGTCTAAAATAATCACCCTGTGCAACTGGTAAGCATCTTGCATTTAATGTTGGAATTCATCTCTAGGAAAAATAATATAACACTTACTTCCCTAGACAGGTTGCTTATTGGAGTGTCAGCCTTTGAAATCTTCCCCAACATAGACATCATTGACTCCCCAATCTTAGGAATGAGTCCTGAGATGTAGAGAAGGCTGACAACGCCTCCTGTTTTGCCTTGCATTATTCTCCTGAACTTTGTCATGTCTCGACAGCTTTCTGTCATAGGGATTGTCCCATAACAATGACCAGCCAGAAGTATATCCTTTCCTTCATCAGCTAACATTGTGAGCATTCGACTGATACTTGAAGCATCATCCTCCATTGTTGCTGCTGGCGGTCGCAGCTCCATTGATATGTCCTGATCTATAGTGGTATGCAACGGCACGCAGAAGACTTCATAGTCATAAGACTCAAGCTTCGACACAAGATCTTCATACATTGCCTTTCCAGAAAAAGAAGCTGGTACAAGAACTATGGTAGGCTTTGGCTGCGAAGCCTTGCTTCTTGTACCATTGTAGGTAGCATCGGAAGCTGTAGAAAGGTAATGGGAGTTTGCGGATACAGCAATTGGGTGGGCTAGTTCCTGAGATTCAAACCCATATTTCGAATACGATTGTTTGTTTATTTCTGTAGCTTGTTGTCTCATGCGTATGTTTTGAGGCAGCGCCGGTAACGGGATTGTTGGCTCTGCGTATTTTGGTATGTCGTATGATGACACATCCAAGCCGTGGAATTTGTGATTCAGGGCATCCAAATGCTCGGTAGAGGCGTTTCCGAATTCGATCTTATTTGTCGCATTAGATATAGGAACTGCTGGGTCGTATTGTAAAACGCTACGCGAAGGATGACTGGTGATTTTGGTGCTTCTCCGTGCTTCTTGTTTTTCCTTCTCGTCGGGTGGAGACCTCTTGGTCATTCGCGGGCGACGATAAAGCCTCGGTTTTTGTTCATTGCCACTAGACTCTCCTTCCATGGCTTCTCTGGCAAGTGTTCTTCGTTGGTCCGACTTTCCATTTTACTAAATTTGAGATGAACATTTTGGAACCAGCAAGCTGATTTGAAGAGGTTCAGAACGTACCTTAGTAGTATTGTATACCTCAAATCATCTTTAATATCTAGCTTTTCTCTAAGCAACCAAAGTTTGTTCTACGAATCGTAGAGTGTTGGTTGCGTGGTCAAAGAGAAAGAAAGAAAAAGAGTAGCTCATAATATGTAACGAACTTGGTGATGTTGATAATCGTACATTTTGAAGAACGCATTGACTCTTTACGATAATTAGCGCTAGCTGAAAACGTTGTCTGGTATGCAACTAATTCTGAAAACAGATATTGTGGTCACGTTAGCGTCATGTCAAAGTCTATATATCATCTTACATGTTTTAGGTCGAGCTAAGGATTCTTTACGATTAGTCACATAGATAATCAGGGGCCTGAGGCAAGAACTGAGGTTGTTTACTATGTGACCAATAAGAGAATAACTGTGGACATTGTTGTACTAAATGGACTGTTGCATAAATGAAGTCCTTTAGGTTCCTACATTTCAATCACTTCCGGCTCTATAATTACAAATATCTGAGATTAACATATAAACTGAACTGCTGGACTATATAGGCAAAAGTAAAACCGCAAACCTTCTCTACAATTCTAGATTCCTGATTTGCCAATTTAAGGTTGTAGCAACTAATGATGCCGAGCCGTAAGACGCAACCAGGCTGAAGCTAAGAGGCTGCTTAAGCATTAGCAGATTAAGGGCGTGAGGTGGCGACTTCATATATCACCAGTCGTCATAAGTTCAATATCAAAATCCTATTTATTTGCTGTATGGTATTAGAAGCATATTAAATCATTTATTTGTATAGTTTATAATTTGATCTCTTTAATGTGTGTTGTTAAAGATATAATAACATTTCAATTAATGACCAACTATACTTCGAACAATGAATATAGAGACTTAGGAGTCTCAGTCGACTCCAACCCCGTACTGAATAAAATGGAAAGCAACGTCTGGGCTAGCTCCTTGATCGCAGTACTGATGTAGGAAGAGGTAGATCGACAACTCTCCAAGGAAAAGAATGAAAGACGAGTTGAAATCGAAGATATGGCCCCTAAGATCTGATGGATGAGAACGAAACAGATTAGAATCGCAGAGCTTCAATAGTTTTATGTTACGAAGCTTAGCACTTGTTGATCTGAAATACATGAAAATATTATATGAAGATGATTAAGTGTTCGATTCCCCAACGGCTGGTTTTGTTTCTACGAAGAACTTACTAAGTAAACACCGGAGACTAGTTCTGAACAGGGGCTAAACACGCGTCCTGTATTTGTCAAACGGTTATACAACACGGCTAGAACATTACCATAACTTCTATTATCATACCTTATAGAAGCTTGTGCTATTTAATCTAGGTAACTTAACAACTATGCTAAAGTAACTGGCCCTCAAATCAAAGAGCTCTCCTGTAGATTTTCTAGTTTGGTATGTGATATCATAATCTTTAACAAAACAGTTTCTGAAATGCATGCTAGATTAGCTTGTTCTACAGAGTGAACATAGCTGCTAGAGCCACATCTCTTATAAGGGTGCATAGATGCCTGAGATATATGATGTAAGGAAACAGGTCTAATGTTAAAACGTTACATTTAAGGAACCAGTTTCCGCACGAGCAGAACGCTGTTTGTTTTGCAAACATCTGATAGTGCCTTGATCGAGCCAAAAGTATGAGCCACCGTAAGGTTCTTTAGAAGTGGATACCTCGTTGGTTTTTTCGAGATACACTCGATTAACTGATCAATTGAATCCTCCCGATCTTGTTTATGATAATATCCTGACCTTGCATTCATTACTACCAATTCTTCCAAGCTACTTGGTAGCAACTCCCACAACATCTCCGATCGTCTCAGATTCTTGGTGCCAATCAACATAGCAAGATGTACATCTACTTCCTTCAGCCGCGGAAAGGATTGCAGACTTCCTAGAAAGTCTCTATCGCTTATCCCCTGAAAACAGAACTTTGTCAAACTCAATGATTCTAGAGTATTCTTGACTAAGGTGAGCGAAGCCCCAATGGCGGAGGGAGCCGTATCCGCAAACTCTATATGCTTTGAAAATCCAGGAGAATAGATTAGCTTCTTCAGGGATTGGAGTGGCCGAAGCAAAGGAGCCCATGCAGCAGAGTCGACTCCGCAGGACGTCAAGTCTAATACTTCAATATTGGAAAATTTAAGTGCAGGATTCCAAGAGAAATTGGAAACAGATAATGAGGAGAAAGATAGGGTGCGTAAACTTGGGACGTGGAAGAAATATTCGACATCTTCTATGCCGAAAGAGCCGTCGTAACAATGATGATCGCATTCGACGTGTCTCAATGCTTTCAAGAAGGGCCCGGAAGCGGGTTCTGGCTTCATATGGATTGCATTCTTCAAAGCACTCTGGAGATATCCATTATCCTCGTCCTTCTCAGCGAAGGTTATTGACAGCTCTTCAAGATTTGGAAGATAAAGAGGCAAGATGGCAGTCAAAGCATCTTCATTTTGCTTCTTGATGGCTGCGACCCATGTTCCTCTGCTGTCCGATACAATGTGTAAGTTGTCAAGAGCCGCGATCACAGCCCTGGCAGGTAGACGCTCTCGATATTCATTCCTATACACATAGTCGGTTTGCTGAAGTGCCAGATATTTGACTTGCGCTGCAAGTGCAGGATTCTCTAAAATTGTCCTCAGAAACTTGTGGTTTTGTGAACACTCCCAAGGCAGGCATTGGATGAATTTGCTGTACAGGAAAGGCTTTGTGATCTGATTAAGTTTTTGGCATGTAGCTGCGAGGCGATACAATTCGGTGTCGTTGTTAGACTTTGCGTCAGGGATGCTCCTGGCCAACGAGAGCACGATCAGATGTATGAGCTCAGTGCTCAGATCCAAGAGAGTGACCATTATCTTAGAAAGAGAGCAGCACCCGGGGCACAAAGAGACGACTAGAAGGGAGAATGAGACGCGGAAATAAATAACACGACACAGATGGAAGGGAAGAGAGAATGAATGAATTTAATGGAGACGGATGAGGTGAGATTTTAACCACCTCCCGTGATGCCTAAATCTGGACAGCAGAGCACGTGCCTGACAAACCCGTGATTCCGTGCCACGGCTGCTATAGCCGTCTTATAGCTATAATCAGCGTGTGGGGCAGCTTAGAGTTTACTGTATTGATTACGATGGAGGAACAATATCAAAGCATTGTTTACCGGTAATCAGGAGAACAGAACCCAAATCGCATACCAGTCCGAGACGATTGGATCGCTGGGGTTGGCCAAGTGTGTACGTCAAAAGCTTCCCGCTCCCATAAGATGATCTTTCCCGGGTCACCACCAGAGGAGAAGAGAGCATTTCCCAAGTGCACGCAGCGCTCACTACAACCTGTGCATCTTGATGATGAGGCCGAAGCATCTACGCGTATGGAGATGGCAGAGAGCACCGGTGATAGGATCGCTTCCCATTCAATGAGATCCCTGCAAGGCCTGGCGCTCACCAGACATACATAGCCTTGTTCATCATAGTTGCATTTCCACTTGAGCTCAACTGAGTTTGACCTGTACTTGCTTGGATGATAGCTTGGTTCACGATGGCCGCAGAACGCTTCTTGTCTGATTATGGTCTTTGGATTGCGACTGTCGTGATCGCTGCAACATCCACTTGGCTGCTCTACCGTTTCGGAGTAGGGAAGGCTATCGCCCGGTCAGCTTAGCAACAACTTCAGAGCCAACGTCATCTTCACATACGATCTTTGACAAGCGGAAGACAACATTCAGAGTGCGAGGCATCCCTATAAATCATGACGAGCAAGCAACAATAACACTGCTTGAACGGGTATTGGAGCTGACGAGCGCTCATGGCCTTTGGATCCGGTCGCTCGCCGTTGACGCGAGCAATCCTATGAGCAACACTGCGACCATTGATTTCGAGCGCGTGCCCCACAAACTTTCCCGTTCGTTGTCGGAGTTCGCTCTGGACAATCGTGGGGAAAACTTTCTACTCATAGACACTGATTTTCTGGGCTTGACCACACTAGCTTCGCCTTCACCCAGAGAACATAAGTTCGAGTATGTCATCAACTTGGCAACGGCATCAAGTACTGACTAGCGTAGCATTATCGCCCTGGCGGGACTTGGGGGCCACGCTTTCGGGTCATTCAAGGACAGGGCGGGGGGACATATGTGGCTGCGGGATAGCGTTCCACAACAGTCGAAGATGGCACGAGTACTTATCTACGGTCAAGATAGTCATTTACACCGAAGTGAAAGCTTCCAAGACTTGGAGGCACTAGGAAGCTCTTTCATCAGTGATATTAAGATGATTGATAAGTTATGTTTAAGCAATAAACTCTGCCGGATTTTCGCTGATTGATCTCAGCCCCTTATGCCAAAAATCTTGGTCGGTCATAGTCTAGGGGGACTCATTGTAAAGCAGGTAATGTTCTCTACACTCTGTTCGTTGGTCAGGCTGATAAAGGGTCAGGCAGTCATTTATATGTCCAATGGCCAGATGCTGCCCCACTTTTCGAAGCTATTCGTGCTATTATTTTCTTTGGGGTTCCGAGTCAAGGGATAGATATTGATTCTCTTCTTCCGATGGTCCAAGGGTAGCCCAATGAATTATTCTTGCGAACTCTCGGACCTGAATCCCAGCTTCTCCGTGAGCAATGCGAAAATTTCAAGATTGCTTTTGGACGGCGTAAGCTCGTCTGTTTTTACGAGACAAAGCTATCACCAACAGCTCTACAGGTATGTCTATTTGGGAGCATTGGGTTACCTGCTAAATAGACAAGACAACATATCTGGTCACTCCGCCTTGGCGTTGGCAGTTATGCACGGGCACGAAGAGGTTGTTCGACTATTGTTAGCAAGGGGGAAGGTAGATATAGATATCTACGAGGATGACATTTGGAGCCCACTAGCCTGGGCAGCTCGTCATGGTTTTGAAAGTATTGTTCGACTAGTATTGGATATGGGCCAGATGGATATCAATAGCAAAGATAAGGACGGTTCAACCTCGCTAGCCATGGCAATTCAATACGGATATAAAGAGATTGTTCGACTACTGTTAGCAACGGGCGAGGTAGATATAAACACCAAGGACAAGGACGGTTGGACTCCACTGGCCTTTGCAGCTGGTAATGGTTACGAAGATATTGTTCAACTACTCGTGGATACGGGTAAAGTGGATGTAAACACCAAAGACAATCTCGGCTGGACCCCACTGGCTGTGGCAGCTTATAATGGTTATGAAAGGGTTGTTGGGCTACTGTTAGATACACGTAAGGTGGATATAACCAGCAAAGACAGCACATACGGTCAGTCCGCCTTGTTATTTGCAGCAGAGCTCGGCCATTATGAAGTGGTCAAAGCTTTGTTAACTTCGAAAATAGAATTGATCTTAATGAGGTCAATTCTTATGGGTATACTACTATCCAACTTGCACACTTCAACAATCATGAAGACGTGGAGAGTCTTTTGGTTGAATGGGGCTTTTGCATTCCAGATGATTTCTATGGCCTCGAAAACCTGTTTCCTAGCGTAGAGAATCTATCATGAAGCTTGTTATAAATGTAGCAGAAAATTTAAATAAGTAGAAGAGGTACTAGAAAGTCAGATATCTGACCCTTCTGTTATTGTTGCCACCTGTTCTTGAGCTGAGTCGAGTATTTCTGTTCTCTGCGTTATTGGCTGACAGGATCTATACTACAAAAGCTATTTTAACCATCTCTAGAAATTGGGATGTGCTAGTTCAAAATTTTCAATATCAGTCTTGCTCGTCAGTCTAAACATCGAACTCGCCATCACTCTATATTCCTGCGACTATTATGGCATCTGCCCAAAATCTCAACAATAGTAAGTATTCACCAATAATAGTAATACCATCCCTCATCTGCGTGTCATTTGCACGATTTTGACGTGATCTTGAGCGACCATATAATTCATTTCTGAAATGACTACGCAAGGGTCCGAGATATTTTCTTGCTGTCCTAGTCAAGACTATTGACAAAAAGCAAACCTGTGTCAAGGTTCAGATTTAATTTCAATTCTGGTAAAAGCAATCCTCCTCAAGGTGGTAGGCTTTGGGATTGAACATTTATCACAAATAGATCTGCAATTCATCAGTGCCCCTTCGGTGCACTTATAGAGGCTGACTACACTTACTCAATTTTCATTTAATAGTTTAGCCTTTCAGACTTCAATATAATACATTTCAACATTTATTCACAATGACAAAAACCCAATCCGGAAGCTACAAGAATTACCCGCACCCGAAGACACACAAGAAATAAACCCCAAAGAGGAGGAAAACTGTATAACCAAAGAAAAACGCGAAGAAGCCGGAGAGAAATGGGACTATTTCTAAATAAAGAAGGACCATCATCAACGCACACCTGAAAAGTTTAACTAACTTCTGCCTGACATGACATTTTAACCAGCGGCCCTCTTTTAAGCCGAAATCTTCAATGAGAAATGAAAAGAGAACGAAAAGAAGAAGGCTCAGAAATTGAGCGATGGGTAGCCATTCCCATACAGCAAATTTATATGGAATCATCCAAATTACAACCTCTACATTGCCGATGAAATTCAGACTCAAGGCCACAAGTGTAGACCCAACCATGTCCAGAATCATGAACATGATGAAGTCTTTAATCCAGGGTGACTGGGTGTAGTAATCCCGTTCCGGGTGATCCCTAAAATCGCCGGATTGTACTACACTTTCGAATAGTTCCATTGGCATTGCTTGGATTTGCCGTTGCCTGCGCGGCTGTGTCTGCGTCAAATCTGTAACCGCGGATACAGTGTTGTCTTGCCGAGTTGTATTTGTTTCTGCTTCAGGTTCTAAATTGTCTTTGGGGTGTAAGCAGGGGATCTCCTCAACTAGCAAGAGACTTTTTACCGGGATAGAAATACTGAAAAAGAGATAATAATGGCGCAGCAAGAAGCACAACAGGAATGACTTGACCAAAGGTCCAGTCGCTGTTCCCACCGTCATTGACTGCGAGGGTCTTCTTGAGATTCATA
Organism: Coleophoma cylindrospora; assembly: GCA_003369665.1. Classification (NCBI taxonomy): domain Eukaryota; kingdom Fungi; phylum Ascomycota; class Leotiomycetes; order Helotiales; family Dermateaceae; genus Coleophoma; species Coleophoma cylindrospora. The sequence goes on from PDLM01000019.1 coordinate 177,210, forward strand.
ACTCCCCAGATGAAGCTTGCAACCAGCCACCAAACCTTATTGTATGATCAGCATTCTGTTACACATATCATGGAAACGCGTCAAGCTCTCTTGTCCGGGGAAAGGGGTAAAAAAGCTATATCCATACCTCCACTGTCATTGACGCCCAAGCATCAACGCCGACTCTAAGAACAAGGAAACTTGCTAACAATGGCCTATATACCAATTTTCGAATGAATCGATTCGGCGAGCTCCCGAGGTTGAATTTACAGTAGACCATGAACAATCGTTTGCGAAGGTGAACACTTACGGCGTACCTTACGGATCTTACGATATCAATCGAAAGACGTTTGTGAAGTTTCACTACGCGAACCAGAAACCCGAGACTCAGTAGAAGAATTGAGAATATCACTGAGGCCAAGGTGAACTCGTTGGGTGCTTGGGGTGGGTAGAGATAGCATATAGCGTAGTCGCTTGGAGTTGGAAGTGGTATATGGCTATCAATATAGAGAGCATAGTTGACGTCAGTCCAATCATAATACCTGGTTGGTATCATGGCAACTACAAGCATTGTAAGAAATAGACCCATCGCAGTTAGTCTCCAGGCTCGTTCGCTGGGTCTGTTATACAGATAGTTCCTCAAAAAAGTAAGGCAAGACAAATGTGTTATGCTAGAAAACCAAGCCAGGTTCACCAACACCTGCCAATGATACGCGGAGAGGCCGCAGGGAAGTTGTATGTATCCACTGATTAGTATAGATATCCCAGTGAGAATCTGGAGATCGCTCATAGCTAGAACACACTAGGCAGTAATATTAACGACTCAGTGAAGCCTCGGAACCAGAAGATAGCGCACCTTGAGACATGCATTCTTCAAACGGGGTTTAGATCGTCGCCTGCCAAAGTGACTAAGAAACATGGCATCCACTGGATTTGGCCGAACCTGACTTGATTGAATACCGTTCTCTAGGTCATTCTTCTTCTGAAACGGATCCTCCGTTGGATTATGAATTGTCACAAAGGATGCGGCAATGACGGTAACTGCAATTCCAGCTGTTGTAACATAACCAATTATTACCTATGGCCATATAAGTGATAGAAGGCTTGAATTAGTCGCCAAAACTAACCCCGATTCCTGAGATATCTGCATAGGGCGAGATGATCGTTGGGCGTTCTGAACAATTATAGCCGCAGAAAGTGATGGACATGTTAAAAATGTCGCTTTAGAAGGAAAATAACCAGACATCCAGTCATGGAGATTTTCTCCGACGCAAATTCTCGTAAACTGCTCATCGAGAGTGGAAACTGAAGAGAAGGGTAAAAACTGACGCCACAGTGAGATTGGGATTAATTGGTGGCGGGGTTGACATCCAGCAGCCGTAATATTAACAGTATTGAATGGAAACGATCGCTGCACACAAGAGTACCCATATGTAGTGGTTCAACGAGTTGCATCAAATTAGTTGACTTGTAGGTAGAAATATCCTACAGAACAAGGACACTTATACCACTTGGAATTGTGGCACATAGCTAGTGCTTCATGTGACCTACTTATACCTCGGAGCTCATCCCTTGGAACTCTATTTACGAGTAGAGCACCACTTCCCCAGACATAGCTCTAATTATAGCCACGTTCAAAACCACACGGGATGTTTACCACTCGTCTGAATCAATAATCAGCTTTTCTGTGAGAATGTCTTAATTGGACAAAGAATTGTTAAGCTTTTAAAAAAGATGTTAAAGTCAAAACTCATAGTCACATGACCATGCGACAGGTCAGCACATGTAATAGACCTCCCAGGCAGCTCTCGCATTCATTCTACATGGCCAATGTTACCTCCTACTGACCTCAAGACTCACTCCTTGGGTAGGATATGTTCTAAATACATTTCAACGCCTTTCACATTTGAGACTTTCCATTGGCTATTTCTATAGTTTGTTTGTTCCGACCTTACAAACAGCTTACATGGAGAACTTTGAAAATCACTTCGCAATACATTTAGATAAACCAGGTGCTAGCAGTATCCAGTAATTTAAGTCTATACCAAGGAAAAGAACTAGTAATGGTTCGACATAGAATAATTCGATTTCTTACACTGAGAAGTATAAGAAGAGAATTCATTCAAGTTAATCCATTTAAATTTCTTTTAAAGCGCCAGTATCGAAGCTGCAATTCTTGTTTATTGTGATCAAAACGTGGAAATTAATATAAGCATTGCTACCGAAATTGATAAACTGATTGGAAATTTGGTTCAACTATTTAATTCGAAGTACGTAGACTAGCCAGCCTGTCCAAAGCTCAGGGTTTTCTTGGATCTAAGGATATATACTCTGAGTCATCCGGATCTGCCATTTTTGCTGAGAGCTGGCTTGGGTAATAAATCAAGAAAACGATGGTGACAATCCACATCAACGTCGCATCAAAAACATACAAGAACCACTCGTGAGTCATAACATAGCCCGTTGTGCCCGTCGAATACTCGATCATACGATAGACCGATCGGATCATGATGAGGATCGATACGGCATACAACATATGAATCTGCTTTCTCCAGAGACCGTTGCTGGCCAATGAACTCCGGCGGCTATAACGCTTGTGAAATACCATGGCCGTGATTCCAAAGATGGCGAACATCACCAACTGGAGCAGCAGGCCGAGCATGACGACGTAGTTGGAATATTTGGCGTACTTCCCGTTCGCGATGATGGTGAGCGGGGTGGAATTGCCTTGGATCAAGAGGGAAAGGATATCGCCCGTCACGAAGACGCGAGTCAGCTTCCGCGGCGTGATCATCGAGCATGATTCGCCGTCGGGAACACTCCGAATGACTCGGCTGAGCGTCATGTAGATGGTGGCGGCGAACAAAATGGGCGCGAGGAGGATAAATAAGTTTTGGATGATGTATGGCATAAGTTTGTCGGTATTATTGTAGCACTGGATGCGAATGGCAAAGCCGAGAGCCTCCACTAAAGACACGAGAGATTAGCTAGGGTTTTTTTTCACCTGGATGAAATGACTTACTTATGCAGCCAATGGTGAGTACAATGCAGAACCAGGTCCGCCTCTGGACCAAAAACCAGACGTGTGCAAGTGAGGACACGATAAATAGGATTGCGAAGATGGCGGCGGCCGGCTGAGAAGGAAGATAGGTCCAGATGTAGTAGCCCGATTTGAGGGGCTTGAGTTCGGCCATGATGGGATTGGTAGGCTGGTTGTACGCAGCGGCTGGATTCAGAAAAAGAGAGGAATGTAAAGAGCAATAGGGAAGGTGTATAGATAATGAAAGAAGCGATTGCAGATGTTGATTGATAGATATCGTGGACAAGAACCAGACGGCGGGGTCACTATATACATGATCTTGACTTCCAGCAGCCCTACGGCGGTTTCATCCCGTCTCCTATCTACACGAGCCATCTGATTTTGCAATACGCGTGTTGCTGGCGAGGAGTCGCTAGTTTTCGCTTCCCGCATTGTAGGAGGACTAATAATAGGCGCTGGCTCTGTACAGTACTGTAAGGAAGTTATGTGACTTGCTAATGCTCTATCGTGCATGCATGCGCCACTGTCAATCGTAAATTGGCTAAACGGTGTACGAGAGGAACGGCATTTGTGTAGGCATAAGCATCTTCCCGACAAGCAAGCCCCAACCTCGACGCGTTGCAGCACAATACGCGTGCAGAATAACAGTGTCAACACACTTAACTTTTGGACGTGTTCTGAAAGTGACTAGGAAGTTATACACACAAAATACTACGATGTAGGGTAGTCTACTTTCAGTTACGGACTCTATAATTTGTGCCAAAAGTAAAGCAATGACTGCCTTCGTCTTCCTCCTACGCGTTTCCCTTTCAAAGGAGTTTTCTTAGGGAACTTTCGCTGTTGTTGTTCAGCGGGAGCTCTCCAATCAGACAAACACAACCCTTTCTTTTCTCGGACCTCTTTGAGTTGGCATGATTTCATAACAGCTGGCTTCCCTGACTTGTAAATCTGTCTTGGAGGTTGGATACGGGGCATAGTCCAGAATACGCGTATTGAGAAACAGACACCAAGCGTCTCGGCAAGCAGCCGCATTAACAGTTGCCGTCGAATACGCGTATTCTTAATCCGACTGCCGCAATCCGGTTCTCGGTTATGCCTCGTGCTAGCATCGTCATCAGCTGCTTTCATTGAATGATCGTAACTTTCAGGCACGTGGTCCACTTGGAAGCAATAGCTAAATAAAGCAAAAACTGCTCTGATATCATTTCTTGTCGGTCCTTCTCTGGCTTTGAATGGTATCATAGTTTGGCCCAAGGTGGTGAATACGCCGCAGTCGTGGTGGCTATGGCGCGTCTTCATAAATCCCATAGCAACCAAGAAAAGGACATTTGAGCTACAGAAGTAAGAGTCCACCACTAAGTATTATTTGTTGCTTTTGCCTCTGTTGTCTCAACCAGAAATAATTATATATTAATTTTGCAACGCGCGAATCAAAAGGTCTTAACTGGCTGGTAAGAGGTGAGGCGGAAGGATTTCCATCGCAATAATACATACCGAAGACACAACGAGAACCGGCTTTGGATGCTGCAATCGATCTTGCTTTACCCCGCACCCAAATCAAAAGCCTATCTGCAGCCACCCTGGAAATTCAAGCTCTGGTGCTTGTTGATGCTCATTCA
>PDLM01000002.1:1246-177605 GCA_003369665.1 Coleophoma cylindrospora
AAGACTCTCTAAGTGCTCTATTAGCTATATACCTTATAAATCTACCTTGTCTACCTTCGTACGACCTTAACTTATAATCGTATCTTCCCTGGATCTAAAACCTTAGCGCTTCGCGCCCCGGGGTTTAGGTTCAACAGTGCCTTCAGCCCCCTATAACTTCTAAACCTTATATCTATTAAATCTAACAAAGATCTAATAAAACCTTACACAAATCTATAATGTATAGACCTATATTACTACTAGTAAGAGATAAGTTTACCTTTTGATATAGAGAGCTTTTATTATCCTAATATCTTTAATTATCTCTATATATAACCCTAAGTCTCTTATCTTTATAATACTTCTCTTCTCATCCTTAAATTCGTATTATATATAGCTTTACTTATATAAATAACCCTAAAAATTAATTATTTAAGTCTTAAGAGATATTAGTTARTCGTAATTAATTTTTCAATTTTATATCCTAAGAATAATATTTCTTTCAGAAAATTTATTAAGTTATTAGCTTTTATTTTATCTTATATATAACTTTATTTTATCTATCAGTTTATATCATACGAATATATCAAATCTTATAATAACCCTAATTTAATTAAGACCAAGAGATATTAAAGAAATCCTAATTTACTTTTGCCTGACCTATTCTAGGGGGGGGGGGGGACAACATCTGATATAACCACTAGCATGCCTCCTCCCAACATACCATCCAATTACTACGCTGCTGAGATCAGACCCCACACTCTTTTCCTTAGATCCATTGCTAGATAGAAGCTTCGTACGACCCGACAAACCTAATGACCTCAGCAATCTCCTTGAGAATCCTAAGCTAATGAAGAATAAACATTCCCCGTAGTCCAACCTCGGGGTACTCACATAGCCTCTAATCCTCTAGAGCCATGCAGACCTATTGCGACAACCCACACTAAAAGCAGTCCTGCTTAGCTAAGAGCGAGAGCTAGTTAACCTACTTTAAGAACCGGGGATGCTCACATTGATAGAGGGGAGCTTCCCGACACGCTTCGTACAGATATGCTATAGGTTAGGAAGTAGCTTAGTAATAGAGAAGACAGAAGATATAACTAGACTTTAAGTACTAAAGAACTTGAAGGAGTTGTTCATATCATTGCTCGTCGTCGTACGTAGTCGTGTGAATAAGCTCGCTCCCTTCACGCTCGTGAATAAGCTCTAGCCGATACCGAGGGGGGTACGCCTGAAGAGAGCCTCCATCGTCCTCCTCGACCTCCATCTTAGCTTAGGCGCTCGCCGGGGACTCAGGGGCCCGGCTTAGCTTACAGAAGTCACAGAGGACCCAGTCCATAGCTCGACAGGTCTGCCCGCTCTCGTTATTATCAAAATGCCGTCCGAGAACAAGTCGTCGACACCCCCGAGTCTAGATGAAGTCCGTAAGTGCATCCTCGTCGGCCTCCTCCACGGAATAAGCACTAGGCATACCATAACGATACGATAGTTGCGTATGCTTGATATTGACAAAGATAACTGACTAGCTAACCTCGCCGTCCCTACTACCACGCCCCGACTGCTGCATGAAGCTCGTAAGTCCGTACGGACAGTCAACGTGAACCACAGCAAGAATCCCCTTGATATTGATCCCTGTACCAAGTGCTCCGGTAGCGACAATCCACCCGCCTAGTCTAGTAGCCCACTGATCCAAGACGGAGCTCTTGTCCTCAGCGGTAGCCTTATAAAATGCACATTGAAGCTCTTCACTGAGCATTTCCCTAGCCCTATAGCTCCGTACGTAGACCACCCTACGTTAGTGAGCAGCTAGCGGTCCGAGGTCATAGATAAATTAAAGTGCCATGGTCGACGCTATCTGTCCCTAGCTATCGATCACCTAGTACTAGATCGTGGGTCGTACAGTCGATCGCCGGAAGATCAGGGCGTCAGGAATCAAGAGCTGCTCTCGGAGCTTAGCTTCCAAGACCGGCATAAGCGTCGCCGTAAGAACCGTGAAAGGACAGTTCAAATATCGAAGCCGCCAGAGCTCGCGGAGCTTCGTACAGTATAACTAGTCAGTTAAGATGACATGCCCTTCATCAAAGAAGACGTACGCGAGTTCACCATGAAGCTCGAGACCCTTAGCCTAGTGGAGGAATTCGCTCTGAATAGCCCGGTCGGCACTGACAACGACTAGCGGTAGTAGCCCCGAGCAAGACCCTTCCCCTATCCACTCCTAGCATTGGAGTCCATGCTCGCACCCTCGCTCGACCAGGTCATCGATCAATGCTCGAAATAGAACCACGACAATCACAGTCTATTAGATGACAAGTGCAGCGACCGAGAAGAATAGCACAGACTTCCCACTACTCGTGGGGAGCACAATAATCGACGTAGGTAAGGGAGCGTGAACAAGCTCCAAGGCACTAGCCTGCCCTTCAGATTAAAGTCGCGCAGAAGCCCCGTAGATCCGTACGAGCCCGAGCTAGGCCCGGCTCATGCCAGGGGATTTCAGACGCCCGGCCAAGGAAGTCATAGGACTCGATAAGCATTGCAGCTTCCGTTCCTTCTTCACCGGACAGGCTTCTAACAGCTAGCTAGCCTTCCTTCAGTGACGCCCTAGCTCCGTACGGACCACGGGGCCCTCGTCGTCCCACCCAAAGAGCTTATGCTATGCTAGCGACGCCTTCTCGAATACAGAGATCAGCTATAGTCTAAGCTAGTGCAAGAAGTTCCCATCGATAGCGTAGTGAGCCTAGGCAACCCGCTATCCATGGCTAGCCTGCCGTACGAGGACATAGTCGGTAGCACTGAGATCGAGCTCCTCCTCTTCATCCGGGAATTCATCGCTAGGATCCCTGGGCTCCGCGTCATTCTCCTAGACCTTACTCGAGTACATCAGGTACTATACAGCAATCCCAATCGCGACGTGCCGCTAGTGGGACATAGCTAGCCAGACGCCCAAGTGCTTATTCGTAGCTCGAGCGACTTCCTAGGAAAGCTGCTCGCTAGCCCATAGCCCTTGGTAGTCAGCAAATAAGAATTCGCTTTCTCGCTAATCCAGAGCTCGAGCAAAGGGGCAGACAAAGACGAGGTATTGAGCCAAGAGCTAGCTGACCTAGCTCAGCAAGCTCTATATGATATACTTAGTATTCCCTCGACGCGCTCGAGCTTTATCGTATATAGTAAGAAAGCAGATTCGTCTATTGATCACATAGAGGTTCCGAGCTGAATAGATACTATTTCTGACCTTGAGCGAGCCTAGCTCAGGACCACGGGCGGGCTGGCCTCCGGTGACGTGAAGGAGAACCATAAGCTTACGTAAGAAGTAAGTTTCCTAGCCTAAATAAGCTTGCTTCTTATCTAGGATCTATTGCGCGTCTCCGTACGAAGTATCAAGAAGCTGCCCATGACCTTGTTTCGCGAGCCTGAGGAGGTAGATATGCCTAACCTAGAGACCTAGGTGATTCTTCGTATTGCTGATAAAGCTATAATCTGAATCCCGAAATTTGCTACTCTATGCTATACTATCTACTACCTAGTCGAGCTAGATCTAGGGAAGCTCCTGGCCAAAGACGAGCTCTTAGAAAGCCTCTTGACATTCAGCTATAAGAGCCTAGCCTATCGTACGGATCTTGCTTAGACGTACGGGCATCCCCCCAAAGTAGATAGTCTGAAAGTCATCAGACTAGTAGATATTAGATAGGCTTATATATAAAGCATTGTCTTTCTTGCCTTTTGCTAGCTAGGTAAGTACACTTGAGATCAGGCTAAAGGAGCCTTCATATAAGTGTCTAGCTCAGATCTTGTTGACCCGTACAGGGATAGAGGGGATATCTTGCTTGCTTCGGAGGCTGAGCTAGGGCCATGCCTGAATAGGGATGGCAACCTCGAGGAGGACCACCTAGGTAATCTAGAGCACGGCAGCTAGAATTAGAGTATAATAGAATGATGCCCGGAATGCCTTAGTAAGGGGATCGAAGCCTTGTACGGCGAGGTAGTGCATGAGTAGTGCCTCATAGAGGGGGATCTTACTATAGTCTTGCTTGAGAACTAGCTAACATAGATTCATGACTTCGGACGTCAGCTCAGGCTCGGGGTCGCTGTTATCCTCTGATTCGCTCAGGGCCTGACTCTGACTCTAGGGTGGGCGCTTCAAAAGCTCTTGAATTCTCTAGGTAGACTCCTATTGCTCGGGAGTGAACTTGACTCTGGTCTTGGTCTCCCCGTCAACTTCATCTAGGGTCGTACGGAGCAGGTAACAGAGGAGCTATTCCTAGATCATGCTATACTTGAGTAATGTCTTAGAGCTCTGGGGGACCTCGAACGGTTGCTAGCTAGCAGCCTCGAGTCTTAGGGAAGCCTATTACTTCAAGGTATCCTTATAGTCAGTAGCCTCTAAAGTATCTAAGCACCGATCTAGGATAACCTTCTAAGACCGTACGACCCTGTGCAAGCTAGCTTCCATGGGATCGGGGTGTCGGATGTACGTGGAGGTCTAAAGCAGGTCGACTTAGGACTGGCTGAGCACCTCATACTATTTGGTGTACTTCAGCCATGGGTCTAACTCGACTGTAGGTGGCTTGGCTAGCAAGATCAACCTGCGCTGCTATGCCTAATCCTTCTACTGTTGAATGTCTTGTTTAATCTTATCGTACGAAGCTGAAAGACATACGTTAGTAGCTGATTGCTAAGCTGGGCTGAGGAATTCAACCTGGTGGACCCTGAGCTGGAGTGGTGGCTGTACTGGGTGCTGGGCTAGCTTCGGGGCTGGCTTCCCTAATATCTCGGATTTGGTGGGTGGGCTGGCTGGGTGGTTCCAAAGCTTCATTGACAACCTAGTATCGTTCTTTCTTACCTTTGAACTATGACTGCATTCGTACGAGAGTAAAGATTTCGTGATCTTTTAACCTCTGCTTGTCATAGACCTTATTAGCATGTTATCTAGTTGTATTCCGGTTCTAGCTCTTGAATGGGCACTGGTAGCACTGGAATCTATCTACTACCTGGATCCTGGGTTGTGGGAAAGACCTATCAGGTGGTAATGGGACTATCGTATAGTCGTACGAACCTGGGAATACCTGAATATATTCTTGGATTTGCTTTCGTAGTTCAATTAGGGTCTGGTGGTGCTCACGAAGGTGTCGCAAAAGTGCGCCCGGGGTAAGCGCATGCTAGCACTCGTCACCTAAACAGACCAAGATTTGGAACTCCACATTCAAGTAGATCAAATGCTCCCAAAGTTAGGGAATAGGTAAAGCTTGATTCCCTGATTGGTTTGCCATCGTAATTAAGTAAATTGGAGTAGAATTAAGTCCGTACAGGGTAACCCTAAGTTAACCCTAACATCTCATTTACAGTGTGACTGAGATTTCATGCCAAGAAATGCATAGACGTTTTTTGTATAGGAAAAAAACTCATTTACAGTGTAAATGGGGGATAATAATGTTAGGGTATTTATAGCTAATAACTATCTTATAATTAAAGGAATAATATAAGATCTTTTCTTATAATATTACTAAAGGGTTTTTATATTTAATAATATATATATTTATAATTATAAAGTTAAATTCTATTAAGGCTATAAGAGTTATCTTTTATTATTTTAATTAATCTTTTTAATTTATAATCAAAGATAATAAAAATAAAAAATAAAGACTTAACTTAGGATTTAAGAGATGACTTTTATAAATATTAATTATCTATTAAATATTAAATATATAAAAGATATAATAAAGATTCTTCTTAGTATTTAAATCTAATTATAATAAGTCTATAAATATAATAAGATAATAAAGATAAAGTATTAGTCTTTAGATGATTTATTACTTTAGATCTTTAGATAATATTAAACTTAACTAATCTCTAGAAGACTTTAAACTCTAGCCTTGAGATAATATAAAAAGCATTAATAGTTAATTAAGAGAAGGTAATTAATAGCTTAGATAAGTATAAAATATTTATTTAATTATATAAATTAACTTATAATTAATTAATAGTTAATTATTATTTAATAATAAGTTAGTATAAGAAGGCTAAGAGGTTAAGCTAAGAAGATATAATATAAATAACTTAAAAGATCTAGAGTAAGAGTTAAGAAACTTAAATCTTAATTATTAATAATTAATAGAGATTATAACTTAGATAAGTATAAGAGAGAAGCTAAGGCTAAGTCTTTAAAAGCTTATTAAAAGGTAGACCTCTTATACCTTGATAAGTATCTATTATTCTTAGTTAGGATATTATTTTTCGACTTAGACTAAAGTAATAATAAGCTTTAGATAATAATATCTTAGACTAGTCTCTATTAACTAAGCTTAAAGATTCTAAATTAGTTATTATTCTTTAATTACTTAGTAGTTAAGGAGGTAATCAGAGAAAGAATCTCTTATTAAAGGATAATATTAAGAGAATATTTAAGAGATGATAAAATATTTTAAGGAAGATATTCGCGAGTAAGGAGTTAGCTTAGTTTAGAAGAGCTAAGGGAGGGTCTATTATAGATTATCCTAGACTTAATCTAATAATCTTATAGAGGATATCTTATTATATAAAAAATAAAACTTATAATTATAAGGTTAAGAGGATCAAGGTCTTTACTAAGTTGATGATTTTAATAAGTTTAGAAACTAGATCTATCTAAGTATAAGCCTTTATAAGAATATAATAATAAGTCAATAAGAGCTATTAGTAAGTTAGATAAAGAGCTAAGTCTCTCTTTTCTACCTCTTAGGTAGTATTAATAGAAGATCCTTCTAAGGATCAGAGATAAGGATTTATAGATTTAGGTATTAGTTTACTTTGATTTATTATAGATATAGTCTAGGAATTATATATTCGCTTTACTTTCTGCTAGCACTCGAAGGCTCTTTAGCATAGAGTATTAGTGATTAGTTATTAAGTTTTATCGCTAGGGTTTCGAGATAAGAGGCTAGGAAACTTACCTTAGAAGGATATAAGACTATTATTTTTATTGAAAGCTGAATCTCTATTATCTGACTAGTCAAGTATATAATAGTTCTAGCTATATTAAGTAGAATAATTTAAACCCCTAACTTTAATCTAAAATATATATTCCTTAACTTAGCTTCTAGAGCTAGTTATCATGAATATATCTCGCGAATAACGTATAATAGTTTATCATTTGATATCACTTTTAATTAGGTATCATTCCTTGATGAACTTATTTTAGTCTCTAGGGTAAAACCTAAAGGAGATATTATTTTAATGATCAAATATAATATCATAAGAGAGCACGTATATATAATAACTAAGTAGTAGTATCTAATATATTCGATAAAGAGGAAGTAACTATCTACTTAGACTCTATTATATAAGGAGTAGATATCTACTCTACTAATAACTTAAGGATAATATAGCCTATAATTATATATAATTATATAAGCGTATAATTACCTAAGCGCAAGTATATCCTACGCTTAATACCTAAAGTCTAACCTTTATACTAAGGGTATATTATATACCTATAGTAGTTAGTTAGCTATATCTTTAATATCACTTAACCTAGGAGGAAATGATTATACCCTAAGATCAATTATATATTATATAATAACCTCCTCTTCTAGGTCTATAAGTTTTCTTGATTTTAAGGGTTTAGCGCATCAAGAGGGTATTCTAACGCGTCTTCGAAGGAAGGTCATATAGATGATATTATAGGTCTTTGCAAGGGCTTTAATATTATAACTTAGGTTTATTTCAAGTACATCGAGGGCAAGGTTGACCTTGCCTTTATATAGAAGCTATAGTATATTATATTATAGAGTTATAAGGTATTAAAGTAAAAAGAAGGTATAATATTCAGAAGTAGTATACATGCTTATTTAGTGCACTCGCTTATCTTATACGTTATACTATAAATAAGGAATAATAATATTAAGGTAGAATTAAGTTTATATAAAGGAATTAAAAGTTAACCTTAGAATCTGATTATATTATAAACGTGTTTTCATGCTAAGAAATACATAGCTGTTTTTTATATACGAAAAAAACCTGATTATACTATAAACAGGGGATAATAATATTAGGGTAAGCGTATACTAGCACTCATCACCTAAATAGACTAAGATTTAGAACTCTATATTCAAGTAGATCAAATGCTCCTAAAGTTAAGGAATAAGTAAAGCTTGATTCCCTGATTAGTTTGCTATTATAATTAAGTAAATTAAAGTAGAATTAAGTCTATATAAGGGCCTGAAAAGTTAACCCTAGAACTCAGTTACACTATAAACGAGATTTTCTGCTAAGAAATGCATGGACGTATTTTGTATAGGAAAAAAACTCAGTTACACCGTAAACGGGGAATAATAATATTAGGGTTAAATAAATTCTATATAAGATTCGTTTAACAATGATATTTAGGGGATAATAGTATTAGACGATATAGTATTTGTAAGGCTATAGTACTTTTATAATTGTTACTCTTCCTGAAGCGCACCCAAGGCTAATACTACCTTCGTGAACAGCGATGTAATATGTTCGATGATCAGGAGGAAGCCAAAGGATTGGCTCGTTTCGCCTGTATACCCATTGATTCTTGACAAATATAGCAGGGGACGATTGTAGATCAGGGACTGCAAGACCGGTAGAAGATCGTGATAAGATAGGTAGGGACCCTCCATCCGTCTGAAGCTGGGTACCGTCGGCAGAGAAGGAGAAGCTGCAGATGACATAGCCGCAATTGAGTGTCTGCAGCAACGCCCCCGAACCGGCCTCCCACAGCTTGACGGTCTTGTCGTCTGATGATGACGCTAGCGTCTTGCCGTCCGGTGAGAAGACGACGGCTCTGACGGGACCTGAATGGCCCTTGAGTGTCTTTAGCAGCGCCCCCGAACCAGCCTCCCACAGCTTGACGGTCCTGTCATCTGATGATGACGCTAGCGTCTTGCCGTCCGGTGAGAAGACGACGGCTCTGACGGGACCCGAATGGCCCTTGAGTGTCTGTAGCAGCGCGCCTGACCTGGAATCCCACAGCTTGACAGTATTGTCATCCTGTGCATGCGACCTCATATTTTTGAGCAAAGGGTCCGTGTCAGGCTTTGGCAGATTGCGGGCATCTCGTATTTCATCCCAGTGAGCATCAAGCTGATGAGCAGCTGAATCGTCGAGTGTGAATGCTCCAGGGTCTTGCTGGACAAAGTCCTTGATGTTAATATCCAGCGCCGGTGCATTCGGGTCCAAGTCGCCGTTCTGAGAACCGTGCACTATCGGAGGAAGGTCATCGTTCAGATTTCTTCCAGCGAGAGCTTCTCCTAGAGGAGACGAGGAACGATCAGCCGCTTCGGATACGGGGCCACCCTCTTTAAGCTCGCCATCCCCTTCTTGGTGTACGCCAAGCACAGCGTGTAGTCGCAAAGACACAACCATCAAGTACTGCAGATGAGCGGCAATATGCTTTTTGCAAAGAATTGAAAGTTTTGCGGCCTCAACCTTCGATCTTGGGCCATCCCTCTTATTCAATGCGGTAGCCGGGCAGTCCTTGGATTCTTCTATGATAGACAAACACAATGGGCAGACATCTTCCCGCCTATCGCCTTTTGACGGCACAGGCAATTTCGAATCGCGCCGGTGGTGCAGTCGCTCGTGGTTTTCGAGATCCAGTGGTCTAGAAAACTGGTAGATAGCGTGGTTACGATGACCGTTGCTTTCTTCCTTGTGATGGGGATGCTCGCACACTAGCATCATCTGCTTGTGGACTTCCTCTGGCCAGGTTGGTGAGTGAACTGAGTCCATGTGCTTCTGCCATTCCTCTCTTGATGCAAAGTTTGGCCTTGAGTTTTCGCAGAACTCCGAAAGACAGGAGAATGGTTTAAGGTCTTTTCTGTAATGCTGTCTACAATTCTCGGTGTTAGCATATATGACGGACGTAAAGGTACAAAAGTACCGAGCACTTACTTTCCACTGGCAGACCACCGCCCATCTTTGTCCAATACTGACTTGGAGATGTACTTGTAGCACCATTCGCAGATTTTTTTCATTTTCCCGACTTCGAAGTCGGGAGTGCGAGGCTCGTGGAGGATCTCGTCATCGTTGTAAACTGACACCACTCGAGACTCTGGTTGTTGGGTAATAGGACGCCTAAGACCTAAATTTTCATGCAACAAGGAACGGTCCAAGGATGATGAGAAAGGTGGATGCATAGTGCGTTGGCGAGAGGGAATGGCTCCCTCCAGATCCAGTATCCTAGGGACTACATAGGACTCTAGAGTTTTGGAAGGGGTTGCCGCTACTTCTTCAGTAGATTGGGCCTCTATTACGCTGGGTTTGATCGTTGGCTTGGGAAGAATTTCCCGCTGGCCATGTTTGTGCTTTAGAAATTCAAGCTTGGCGTATCTATCCGTCATTATGTTGCACAAATGAATTCGCAGGCTTTCCGAGGCATTGGGATAAAGACTTTCGAGAGCTGCACGGGCAATTTGCTCGAAGCCACTCAAGTCTTTGTTTTCGGCGGCGTAGTTCCTGGCGCGTCTTGTAGCGGTTGATCTCGATGATTGTCGTATTGCAATCGCGAGCTTGTTCAGCCTGCTAATTGCCTCTTCAATGCCCGAAAACATTGGGGTTAACTTATTGGCTACTTTGGTGCCTTGAGAATCATAATTCGGTTCGGCCATTTCCTTCTGCAATGTTAATGACACTTGGGCCCGTTAGCACAGTAAAAACTGTATTAATTGCTCTTTTGGTGGAGAGATAGAGTCTCGCACTTACGCAGAAACGCATTTCCTCTCAAGATCTCCAACAAGCGGATAACCATGTCCTGCACAGCAGATACTCCCTCAAGTCTGTCGTCAAGACATGGGGTTTTCGTTTCGAAGACACATAAAAAGGCAGTCCACGATTCGAAGCAATGATAAAACTCCTCCACCTGCGAGCTAACTGCCGCACCATACGGTGTTGAACTGTCTACGACACATTCTTTCAAGAACTTATCGCAATCTCGAGACAGGAGAAAGATGGGGCCGGGCTCCTTGGTCTTGGATAAGGAGGAGTCTTCGATTCGTGTCTCCATTGGTAAGCTGTTAGGATAGGGTAGCTTAGAGTATTCACAGTAGCAGAGGCTCTTGGACAACGTGGGAAGAGGAGGCATATCGACAACCGGGGCTGCTATCGATCTCGTGGCACCAAGCACTCTCAAAGCTTTCCAATCAGGGTGCTCCGTCTATGCAATTCGATGATAAGAAAATTGCGTAATGTTGTTTACTATTGGACGGATAATGGAGCTGAAAGCATGCCCCTGCCATCCGCTCTCTAGATAAGCCGGCAGCGACCGTTCGCCATGTTCTCCGAACCAACGCTCATCTACCCCTCCCCACTGGTTTTATGTGATCGTGTCCGTAGCATGTCGACCCTCATGTGTGGCAGCGCTGATCCTTTTGAATGAGACAGTTTGCACCCGATAATGATGCCCAAACCAGGTCTATTACATGGCGGCACGTCCAGCGAGGGCAGCGAGGAACTGAGATATATCCGTACCCTCTTTGAAAACCGACATCGCTTGATTCAAAAATACAAATACCAGCCACTGGAAATTGTCCAAGAGACACAATCGGATATTAAGCTCTCGAATACAGTTGGCTTTGTCGACTTCGGCCTGCGCGACTTCTTAGGGAATACTAGTTTGGAGGAGTATTTTGAAGGCGACCTAGATCTGGACGATTCGAAGATGCAAGATCAATTCAAAGCCCTGTGCGAGGTATTCGATGGGAATATCAATACGGATCAGCTCGATCTTGTGGGGTTGAGGGACGCTCGGCAGCACCAGCATTTGCAAGAGAAGAGTTCGTATAAAAACTTGAGTGCGGTGGAGCATTTATTGCGGACTACCAGTTGGACCTTCCATCTCGTAGCAGGACAGGGCCTTAATCTCTTTCGATTAGCTTCGGAACACGTTGCGGTACGTGCATTGGCAGTAATCGATAAAGCCAACGACTTCTTCTACAGATCCTCTCGGCCAACCTTAATCGATATTCCACCACCACAGCCGATAGCCGCCGCCCAGACAGACTCTTCCGATGGCTCCGATTCTCAACACTGGCATATCCCTGCACTCAAAGCACTATTAGAGCTCCTACCACAGAAGGAGCCAGGAGACAACTCGAATTCGGTAGATGGGAAGTCACCGCAGCAACTAGATTTCTGCTCAGAAGAACATTCCCGCTCAGAAGAGAATAGAACACAACAGCAATCTTCCATAAGAGAGAATGGCCATGAACATACGGTTCTTGTGAAGATTCTTGACTGGGATGCTACCAAGTCTCATACTACAGGCTCAACCTCCGCTTTGGATATATTCCTATCCACCTGCAACGCCTCTTCCACCTGTGAGGAACCTTCCAAGTGGCAGGAGTGTCATTGTGACAGCCACTCGACAATGTGAGTAGGTCTTATTCTCAATCCGAATACTTTCCTCTTACGAAATCGTGTAGTAACCCCCGATGGTGGAAGCCCATCAAAAACCTTTGTCAAGAAATAAAAGACGCGGAGTATATGATCTGCCGTTTGTGCCTCGCTGCCACCAATGAGAAGCTTTTTGCTTTTTCCGTGGGTTCTAATGCTACACATATCCAATGGAGAAAATCCTACGAAGGTTATCAGCCTACAAAATCGTTACGTAGTCTGTTACCTAGTGATGATCCTCAGACAACACCAAACGCTCGTTCAACGCCGACATTTGATCTCAAGCAGAGGCGTACTCTCGCCGCAAAGCTTGCGTCTAGTCTCTGCTTGTTCTTAGGCAATCGACAAACGTTAAAGTCCTGGGATGCCGAGCATATTTACTTTCCCCTTGCGAGTAATGGTGATCTACTCCAAGAGCACCCATTTGGGTTGTACATTGCTGACGACAACGATGCCGATCTTGAAATACTGAAGAACTCTGACTTTAATAAACCTATTCCTATGTTTGTTGCACTTGCACGACTCTTAATGGAAATTGAAGATGATGTTTGTCTCAAGGACTTGTCATCTGAAGATTTGCGTAAGAAAGTCATATTAGGGATTAATCAGCGATTCATTTCAAAGAGTGGGCATGAGGGTGATGGGGAGATTGATAAAGTGAACGATATTAGCCGAGTCGAATATTTGTATGCAGTGAACTTCCTACTTACGTTGCACATAGTGTATAGAAGCGTAACCGTCGAGGGCAAGGCTCGGCTGAACAACGACTTCATCGAAATTTTAAAGTCAATTATCCGCACAAAAGTCGCCGATACGCTAGCGCATACAATCCCCGGAAATGTTCGTTCTCCTGGATATTTGAGTCGTGAGCCGTTATACAGTCTCGGGTGCCAGAATTCATCGATTATTCTGTTCGATGACAAAGACAGCGCGTAAGTTCAATAAATCTGATTGTGTGAAGGCGAATTCTAACGGAAATTTCGCTCAAGCGGTGATTCAAATACAGCAAAGGATTTCTACGATAAGCTTCAAACATTTCAAGATGCTTGTGAAGCACGATCCAAACAACTGGAAACATCGAAGAAGCTTCGTGGTAGCGCTCGGCGGGTTCGGATCGCGATCCTCGATACAGGAATCAATAGAGCGCACAAGGGCATCGACGCTGGCTTTGACATGAAAAGACTGGATAAGAAACGGTGCTACAGTTGGGTAGACGAAGGAACTAGCGTCCACGATAATCATGGCCACGGAACCAACGTAACGGCACTGGTGCTCCGTGTTGCGCCTGAGGCAGAAATATACATTGCGAAGGTATTCAGCGGTGGTGAAGTCCAAGATAACGAGGTACATAACGTTGCCAAAGTGCGTAAATGACTCTTCAACCCAGCTTCGGGCCCAAGTAGCAATATTTGACCACGTATATCTTTCTATCTAGGCAATTCATTATGCAGTCAATGAATGGGACGTCGACATTATCTCAATGTCCTTCGGCCTCAAGTCGTTCGACTCTATAAACCAAAAGCTCCGTCAAGCTTACACTGACATCGCCACGGAAATCGAAAATTCAAAGAATAAGATATTATTTGCCGCAGCCGCCAATGCGGGTGATAATACCGGTCGAGCATTTCCGGCATCTTGCGAGGAAGTCATATGCGTCCATGCTTCGAATGGGAAAGGCAAAGACGGCAGGATCAGTCCGAACGCAAAGGGAAGGGAGGACAATTTCATGACCCTTGGCATCGCGGTTGAATGTGATAACCTCGATGACCCCAAATCTCCCAAGAAGGAGTATAGATCAGGAACTTCCTACGCGACGCCAATAGCCGCCGCTATTGCAGCTCAAGTCTTATACGTCACGGAATGTCTCATGGATGTCCGTACAGCCAACTTACAGTGCTTGCGAACGAGAAAGGGTATGCGGAAGATGTTTGAACTGATGTGTGAACCAACCAGCTCATCAGGTTACCGATTTTTGGCACCGTGGGTTAAATGCTGGCCTGAACAGTGGCACGAGAATGAAGACAAAATCACATGGGTGCAGAGCACGATCCACACTACAGAGGGGTTACAGTACAGTGTTAATGAGAAAAGGACGGATACTGAGAGGCTGGATGCCCAAGAGATTCATATTCTGTAGGACAGTTTCTGTAGTCTGCCCTAGGCGGGAATTGGAATCAGTTCAGATAAGATTCCGGAATCTGACTCAAGTAGGAGTCTATCTGTCTGCTTTTATTATCGAGGCTTACAGGGCCGTGAGAGCCTCCATTGTCGGCCAGGTTGAGTTTAGGCTAATTAAAAATTCAATTCCAGATTGGTGAGTAGAGGTTTCGTGGGGCCAATTGCAACAATTGCCCGTCCCGTTTTCCCATGCCGGGCGAGTACAGACCGGAATTACCAGAACGAATCAGAAGCTCCATAAATGGCGTAAGCCCTGCAGCTGAACCGGTTTTCTTGATCGAACCAATTTGAAACACGTAAGGAAACTAGAAAGATACCATCCCGCCGCTGATGCCTTCACTCGGAGCCACAACGCAAAGTAAAGATTTCTCAATTTACAAACTTTGACAATTTCTCTTCCACAAAGCTTTAAATCCTCTATTTGAGCAACCGACCATGCCTGTCAGCGTCAACCCAACAGCATCGTACCATCTCTGCCTCGACTTCTCCACTGCTCCGCCAGACAATGGCCCACTGAAGCTTGGATCGATCCTTAAAAACCTCGATATTGACGGCCTAGCCCCCGTCAATGAAAACTCACACATTAAGGTTGAAGAAGAAGTATGTTGGCCGCGCAATGGGCCGGACATGAAAAAGGGACTGAAGTTCTCAATGAATGATCTTAAAACTGCTGACTTTGGCATCTGGGCCAAAGTGTTTGGGGCTGAGGGACTTGGCGGCAAAATCAGCTGGTTGTCGAACTGGTCATCGGACGAAGAGTTGACGATTGAAGCACTGAATACAAGATATTTCAATCCCACGACCGAGTATATGACTAAAGTACTGGAATCAGCCGAGGTTGTGGCCAGACTTAACGTGACAAAGAAAAAGTTGCCGCTGTACATGATCACAGGTCTGAAGTGGGTGGAAGGAGCCTCCCTGTCCAAGAAGAAAGCCAAGTCGGCCAGTGTCACCGGCGAAGTTGGAGCAACTGGCCCGCATTCTGGGACTTCGGCCGGAGGTAAGGTATCGTACACCAGTGAAGAAACAGCCTCTGCCTCGTTCGAGGAGTCGACAGATTTTGTTCTCGGGTACCGGTTGAGGATGATCTCCTGGAAGAGGGGGCTAATGAAGATTTCGGACAAAGTTGCCGGGCGGGTGCTCGATATTGCTAGCAAGACGGCTACGTCGGAGGTCCTCGATGGGATTGACTATGTCGACGACTTCACGGGACAGGAAGACATGGATGAAGCTATTGCTGCAGGAAAAATACTTGTAGTCGATGAAGATGGAAGTATTGGGACTTCTGTTTGGGTATTACCTTGAACTTTCAATTTTCTTTGTTGGCAATTGAGCCTTCCCCAATTTAATATCTTCTATCGAACTCGGATCTGTCGTTCAAAGTTTTATAGTTTCTGTCGCATTCTCGGGCCAGTGGAAAATATAGCCCTAACCCGCCCGATGCTAAAAGCTTAGTGCCTGGTGGATTGAAAGCCCATGTAAAAATCATCTCTTGGCCATTCTTGTCTTTCTCATGCGCAGTATATTTGAGTGGCCTGAGTTAACAGTAAAGGCGTTATGCGGGATATACAGAAAGTTGGCGAACACGATTGGAACGCTGGAAAGGATAGCGGAAGGCTAGCGAGAACGACGGCCCAAGTGGCATATGTATGTATGTCATCGCCCAGCTTTACGTTCGACGACCGCGAAATGTGCCTGGTTTGGACGATGAGAAGCGTAGTCGAGAAAATTGGTGAGAAGAGTGTAGTCAAGGGGTTGGGAGCAAAGGGAGTATACGAGAAAAAGTGAGAGCGTCCGAGTGATTTGTGAGAGAATAGTGAGATTAGGTTGGTGATGTTCTGAGTTGCCACCACGCCAAGCTTCAGCCTCTTAACAATCCCCGTGGGCTGGGGCTATTTTGCCTAGTAATTTTGCTATTTTGCGTATGGAGTACCTTTTACTGAGCGAAACACTTAACTACTTACTGAGGTACAAGTCCAGCCAGCCTGCCTTACAACTAGCAAGGCAGCACAATCACAGCAAGCCAGCATTACGACCTTACAGCCAGATAGCAGTGTTATAGTAGCTGTGACCTTGCTCTCTAGCTGTGATGATGGTTGCAAGGCTGCTTCAGAGGACTTTTCCCCCATTAAGGAGTTTAGCGACTATTCAATTGGGCAAGGGGCTTAGTAAAGGTATATCTTATACGCAAAATAGCAAGGTTGTAACCCGAACTAGCACCAGCCGCAATTTTTTGCTCCTGTTGCAAGGTAAGCGGCTCAAGATCGGATTTATAAATCCCGTGCTTAGACTTATCAAGTCTCACCCTCTGTGAGATTTCTGCTTTGAATCGTTGATAGAAAATAAAAACAACGAATAACAGATCCTAATAAAGGTCGACAATCAAATCCTATTGATGCCGTCGATTTCCACTGCGTGATATGACATTGCACACAATTGTGCAACAGCTTTCCACTTGATTTACTCTGTATCCGAACAAGGCTTGTTTCTGGGGCAAAGACCAGTGCCGAAGAGTATATTTGGAGCGGTGCTTGTTCAATCACTGTTCGGTTATATAAAGTAAACCGCTTTGTATCATGGACGAACTCATAAAGGCTAGAACTTTCATCAGCCTTTGGGTAAATAAATTAGTTAGGAATTCATAGATACTATAAAGGAGGCATACGGCAAGTCAATGAATTACACAAATGGTCCTCCACAACTTGTCTAGGACGATGAGAATGACTGAAACTGTAGTTGCTAGTTTCTTTTATAGTTCCAAGATAGGCCTGTAAGCTACAGTCCATGAGAATATGCTACGGGCAATCCTGTACCAGATTCTGGACTAGGACAACTCGTGGTATCCGGATTATCAAAACGTCTACCGAAATCTTTACGAAGACACCGTTAATGATGAAGCGTGGCTGAAATACTTCGACACAATTCTTGAAAAAATAGTTCTTGGTACCACGGCATTACGAAGAAAGCTGTACTGTAAAAAAATTTATGTAATGATAAGTAATTGGAGATCTAATATGTAATAAAATACCTTTAATGCCTAATCTTATTATATAATAGCCACTAAGATATTCTAGAGAACTGCTGGAGCTTTTTCGTAAATTGGAGTGATGATCCTTGCTACAGCCTCAGCTGTGGTGAAAAGAACCCCTAGAATAGCATTAGCAAAATCCAAAAGCAGCTCGCATTTATAATATCAATTTGTACCTCCAGCAAGTACCGTCCTTCCCAAGCGCATAATTGTACCTCTCCAAAATCCTCGGATTCCGTCATCCTTCCAAATACCAATTATGGCTTCCATCGTTGTCGTCACCTTCGCACTCTGACTCCGAGTTTTGATTGTATCAAAGGGCTGAGTTGCTAAAGTTGTGATTGTTCCTGCCACAGCTCCATTCCCAAAATTAACCACCGTCGTTTGCTCAATATCACGCAGTTGTTCAAAATCTTTGAGAATATTATAACTCCCCATCCTAAAGCTTGTTGCTGAAGCTTGCTTTAATGTGGTGCCAGCAAAGCCTCTGTACATTCCTATGGGCCCGTCTTCCTTGAGGATAGTTTTGACACAATGGACGGCTGATTTATATCTTTTGTCATGTCTAGCGTCGTCAATCAAGGCCGTTTTGATCCGCTCCGTTGGGGTAACTGCTGTGCCCGATGCCAAGACTCCAGCCGCCATGCCAGCCAGCATACTTCGACCGTATGTTAAAGTACCAGTTTCTGGGTCCTTGAAAGCGTTTTTCACGCTGTCAAATGAGACAAATCGAATTGCATCTTTCGCTACAGATCCCGTGACCAAAGCACCACAGCCTTTGTACAATGCCCTGATGCCTTCTTGTCTGTATACCTGTCCGACGATTTTGAAGGGATTGCGAGGTGGCTTTTCACCCTTTTCTTGCCGCAATTGAACACGAGTTTTGGCGAATTCGAACGGATCTGCAAGGATGATCAAATTATAAATCTACCTTCGGCATATAAGCACAGCCACGACCTTACAGGTAACTGCAGCCTCAACTCCACCAGCGATTCCTCCGGAGATAATGGACACGAGAGGAGGTACAAAAGCATCCCCTTTTCCGTTTATCGTAGTCATGGTGGGATGAATGAGAGGAAAATAAGCCAGACAATGAATGTATTATGCGGCGGATGGAGTGTATGTAGTTCTACCCGTCGGGTTTTACTTCTGCCGAGAAGTCCCTCGGCTAAGTGATATCCCTCGACGTCACAACTTACCCCCCAAATTCATTCTCAGTTTATAGACCTGCACCTTATTACTCTTAAGATCATCTCGAACGTGCGCCATAAAAATCTATGTCCCTTTTTCGCTCCAGGGATTTCTCTTAAACAACGCCAAAGTATATGCGTCCAATCTCATATCTAAGTCTGGGAAGATTCAAATGAAAACATAGTATGAAATTCGATGTGCCAGTCACTTTCTCGTTTAACTATCACCTGGTAACATCCTATCATAGCAAAGAAAGATAGCAGAGGTCTCTGTAGTCTCGACTTTGCCACCAGTCTAGGGACCACTATAGGTTTTTTTAGTCTATTTATATTGATTATTTTAAATAGTATACTTAAATCAACTTCTCAGGAAAGCGGGCTAGTCTAAGCCAGACACCACGATGTGCAAACGTGAATAATCAAAGGAATAAGGGAAATGTTCACTCTTGTCTAGTATTGTTGATCTCGAATTTTAAATTCGGCGGTACTTTATATAAATTTTTAATTACCGAACGTAGCACTATGTTTTTACCATACAGAGCTTACCATAGTCGTTAAATTAGACTCAGATCAGTTCCAATTACTTTCGCTAAAGGATATATGGCTCCTAGTACATACTTATCAATTTTGAAGTAGCTCACCACTATTGGAAGGTGCGGTTACTTTTCACATGCAGCTATCCTGCCAGTAATAGTCGTATTAGCAATGAAATAGTATTTTCTCACGATTCCCGTCCTAGTCCCAAGATCAAGTCTAGATTGCGGATTTGCTAGTTTTCTGAGGCATAGATCTTCTCTGAGGGTTGACTAAAACATATATATATAAATAAACTTTGACTCGCTATGTTTTACGTCATAGGAAATCAGAAATTAATTAAAGTTTTATTGCTAGGGTACCGCCTAAAAAGGCTAACAAACTACCTTAACAACATGTATGACTATTATTTCTATTATAAGTAGAATCTATATTATCTGACTTGTTAAGTAGATAGCAGTTCTAGTTATAGGTAATAAGTAGATGAATGTACCCCCTAAACCTTGAGATTACTATATGAAAAGAAGACAAGTCTCAGATATATACAAGCGACTTGTAAATAAGCGGTTCTGATCAAGTATTCATTCACATAAGAAGTCTAGATTCTAAACCCGTAGAAGTGATATATGCATCTTTTCAGCACCTTCCTGCTTGAACATCTTCCCTTTATCTCCCGATGTCCATTTATCAAGCCTCCTCTTCGCCTTCCCCAGAAGGCCTCGGTGGACTCATCTCTACCACATCCGGCTTCTTGCCATAAACCACATGCAAGGAAGCATAAGCATGCACAGCACGATTCTTGATATCCTTCCTAACATCCACCAAGAACACCTCGGCCTCCTCATTACTCCACTTCAGCCCCCTCGTTAGCACGGCCTTAGTACTGTTGAGGCCCTCTGTCAAATCATGCTGGAACCACAACCCCAGCATCTTTAGGTGAGGGTCGCGCGGCCACGTGTTGAGCGGCCACTGGAATAGCTTCTCGTGGACGTCAACAAAGCCTAGCTCGAGCATCCACTGCTTGTACCTTTTCGTGTTAGTCCACGGCCGGCCGGCACGTGCCGCCCCGTCCACGATGTGGCCGTTCCACTGCTCTAGTGCTGTCCCGCGCATACTGTCGTCGATGCACCGCAGCGGGAAATCCGCATCTTGCATCTCGAAGTAGCCACCGGGCGCGAGATGCGCGAAGGCTTGGGCGAAGACGGCTCGGGGGTCTTTGAAGCAGGACACAAGGAGCCGACCGTGGATGAAATCAAAGCCTTGTGTATAGGTCCACTCGTCTTCAACGTCTTCAACTTCGAATTGGCAATTGGGTGGTACAAAGGCGGGTTGGATGGGGGATAGATCTGAACCGATGACTGAGGCGGTTGGATACATTGTTGCACAGTCGATGGCCCAGATACCTGTACCGGTGCCGATATCGAGGATGTGGTTGGGGTTGGGCTTGATGGGAGCCAAGTGCAGCTTGTCCGAGAGGGTCATGAGCCAGAGCTGGTGCTGCATGTCTAGGCGGTCTTGCTCAATCTCATCGTTTGGCATGACATACTTACCTTCCTTGTATCTGTGGTATGTGCGACCATTTTCTTCAACAAATTCATACACGCTAGACTGGACAGAAGCGGTGGAGTGGAAGCGTGATATGCCTCCAATGGCAGAATCGTCGTCGTGGCTGTCAACCTCGTGTGTGTCAGTGCGGTTCACCTTGCTTCAAGGATTGTCCCTACGCTTATATACTCGTGCTCGTCCTCTCCTTCCGTTTCTATGCTGTCCAGATTCTGCCCACTTTCGTGTGCAGTGACACCGTGAGCATCTGTGACGAAGCCATCAACTGCTGCGGGTTCACCTGCACCATGCTCGTTAAGCGCTGATATATACTCGGCGAAATGTGGCGCATCAAGCACAGGGCCAGCTGGTGCTTTATCAGTCGGTAGAGGCATGTTTTTGTTGCCAGAGATGATAACTTTGCGAAAGCAGAAGACCGGCTGTCCCGAAGCTTGACACAATGCCAGGCAGAGGCGCCTCTTGATAGCTTATCTTCTGCCAGCATTGACCGCCCCCACGTCCACCCATATCAACCGGCTCGGGCCGGAGCGGGATAGGGTCTCGCCATTAGCAGCGAGACTGCGATTCTCCTCTAGTGCTCTCCGAGAAACTAGCTAGGACTTTGTTAATACTACTCCAAAGCCTAATGTGTTCTGCAAAGATATGACGAGCACTGAATACAAGTGCATGCTTCCCCCGGGGCAACCTGAGTTGTAGCTTTTACGTACTGCGCGGCGTCCGAAGGTATACCAAATGATATTTTGAAATCGCCAGTACCAGGAATGCGTAGTTACAGACTGTTCTTTGCAAGGAAAGGAGATATACCGGAAGCCAGCGCTATCGAGACTACCTCGGCAATATTCTTTCCCTAGATTGTTTATTACTCATGGCACCATTCGTTGGCTGTTTGCTTGGACTACAAAAGATCCTTCTCGGTGAGCAAGCCAAAGCCATTAGAGAAGACAGTATTACCGAACACTATATCGGCACCTTAGACAGCCTTAATAGAAGCAGTATAAGCTACGTCTCGCTTCATCATCTCGGCGCCCCTAACTATCAGAGCTTTGGCTACTGGCTAGGGAGGATCGTGTATAACTCTCCGCACCTTCCTGCCGTGATCTTCGAGGAAGACATCAATAAAAAGGTAGCTCTAAGATGCCCAGGTTATTATTAACGGTATTCCCCCTGGAATATAAGATGATTGAACAGGGTTCCTTTTCATGATTGAATCCCATAATCGCGATATCTGGTATATTTTCAGGTGGCTCGCTTGCTTACCCTGTACGTTACGCCTGAGATATATGACTAACATAATTTGGAATTATCCGTCTCATGAACACCCCTCATCTATAGGCTGCAGGCCAAGCCTCCACGATGCGGGGAAGTTCGGTGAATTCGACACATCAATAGGTGGACAATCTAGAAAGCCCTCTCCGAAAACATTTCACCAAATTCTCCTTCTTAAGTAAGCTTGGCATATTTCAATCTCCTTATGGGGAGACTGTTCGAGTGATACCTATATTAACTACATCCATTGAGCATGATCCCTCTTCTTTATTTTCAGATCAACTGAGTGCCAAATAAGCGACACAAAGAACTATGTTGTTCAAATTCTCTACCCTCAATTTCGTTGCATCAGCGGTACTAGCTGTGCTACCTATAGTTGCATCTGAATTTCCACATGGTTACCAGGGACCGAAGAGTGTTGGTCAATTTCGAAATTGGCATCCTTACAATTATCCTGCACCCAACTTCCGAAAGAAAGTCTATATCCGTGCTTCAAAGAGTGAGACAGATGATATCTCGGCAGACTTCTACGCAGGCTTGAAGGAGGCGAATCACGGAGGTACTCTGGTCCTTCCTGCTAACAAAACCTTTGTGATTGGAAAGAAGTTGGATCTTACATTCTTGGACGACGTTGAAGTACAGCTTGATGGAAAAATATTAGTACGTTGCCAATTATGACTTCGTGACTATAGAGAATTGACGCATTTTTCAGTTCACTAATAACATTACCTATTGGCAAAACAATTATTTCTATCACCCCTTCCAGAAATCTATCACCTTCTGGAAGTGGGGTGGTAAAGACATCAAGATCTTCGGCCGTGGAACCCTTGATGGCAATGGACAGGCTTGGTATGATGGATTTGCAGGACTGGAAGTACTTGTAAGTCCTAAAGTATATCTGTAACGGCGCAGTCTGACATCGATGGCCATTTAGGATCCAAACAATACGTACTATCGGCCTATCCTGTTCTACGCCGAAAATGCCACCAACCTTTACATCGAAGGTATCAGATTCCAAGGTTCTCCCATCTGGACTAATTTCATTGTTACATGTTTGTGTCCTGCCCCCGTAAATGTAATCTTAACAAGATTAACCAAGACTTACCAGCTAAGAATGTCACTTATGATAATGTTATTATTGAAAATCTATCTACCAACCAGGTATGTAGGAATCATCTCTTGTCTTTGCGCTCCTCTAGCAGATTAATAACAGTTTGGAAGAATCTTCCTAAAAACACAGACGGCTGGGATAGTTACAATGTGGATGGACTTACCGTCACCAATGCTTGGATCAACATCGGAGATGACTGCTTTAGTCCCAAGCCTAATACGTCTAATATCTTCGTCCAGAATATGTACTGCAACGGTACACATGGTGTATCGATGGGTTCGATTGGGCAGTATCCTGGTGTGAAAGACTATATCGAAAATGCATACATCCAGAATGTCACTATGCTTAACGGACAAGTTAGTATCTTATCATTCACCAAGCTATTCCCTGCTGCTACTTGATCACCTAGCTGTAACATGCACTAACGCAGTCAAATTGACCAAATATATGCTGATACCTACTTGCAGAACGGAGCACGGTTGAAAGGTTGGGCAGGTCCAAATGTCGGATATGGATACATTAGGAATGTGACATTTCGCGACTTTGTCATTGGCAATACTGACTGGCCCATTGTTCTGGATGCATGCTACTTTAATGTTAACGCTGTACGATTTCTCCCTTTTCTTTTCTTTTCTTTCTTCCATCCTTAAAATTATACCTACCAATCGCATTTGGTAGCTAGAGTATGGCTAACACTCTCGGCGCGTCTAGTCTACTTGCCTGGCCTATCCATCTCGCGTTGATATGGTCAATATCAGCTTCGCCAATTTTATTGGCTCATCAAGCGGTAAGAATGGCCGTAAAGTAGCCTCACTTACGTGCTCGCCCGCGGCTGTGTGTTCAGATATTCATTTGGAGGATATTGATCTTACAAGTCCAGCTGGCGGGTCTCCCGTCATCATCTGCGACGGTATTGAGGGTAGTATCGGTGTGGATTGTGTGCCGAGTAATAGTACTCTGACGAAGTAGGTTCTTGGTGACATAGACTGAGATTGTTAGTGGAGCTCTATACTATAAGCAGAAATGTTCTTAAGCTGCATTAATATATGTCCGAAACAGTAGCTAGCAAAATTTCTAATACATCATTTAGGATATTCAAATAAAGTTTCTCATGATAACCTGCTAGGACTATCGCAATCAGACCAGGAGATAGTCATGCCCCTCCGCTAGCTTTTTTTGGTTCAATATACACTCCCCATACTTTGCTCCGCCAGCTGGGGACAGAGAGCCGTGACCGTCCCCGACCAGTGTAACACGTGGTACGAACGCCATATATTGCCTACCCTGGCGAGATGATAAGCAAACATACGCTTTCCCCACGACGGTATACGTCCCTCCAGGGTCGGATGTTTGTTTGCGAAGTACAGCCGCGGTTGTACAACCAGCTAAAAGACAGACCTCATCACCAGGTTTGGCGTAAGGAGAAGCCATCCCTATGATTCCGGTGTCGCAAAGAATCAACCTCGTTGAAAGGCTAGTTGCCGCTTCGATGCCCTTGAGGACCGCACTCTGCTCGTAGTGGCGTTGCTTCGTCCAAAAAGTCACATTCCATGCAAAAAGTAATAGCGTGAACGCAATCCAGCCCACCCGCATCGCAGTTAATTGCTGAAACAGATTCCCAGTCAAGAAAAGAGGAAAGATGCAAAAGAAAGAGACGATACTGACCAGCAAACGCCCCTTCCAGGTTTCGAAATATCTATGCCTGTAATAACCAGCTCGGCTTTCCGTAAGCCATTTCTGCAATGTGTTTCCACTTATCATAAATCCATTGTTCGTACGAATCCATTTGCGGAGCATCGCGAAGGAAGATTCAGAGGAGTCAGGGTTGGTTCGTTGGATCAACCGTGAAAATCGATGCAAAGTGATATCTCCCTTTGGTCCATCGTTGACCACCGTGGGCTTAAAGCTCGTTGCCAATAGACTTTGTAAAATGGCCGCCAAGGTATGAGATCTCGAGCCATAGTACAGCCGTGACTCTACTCTATTCAAAGTCATCCTTGAAGCCCGGTATTGCATTCCGGATGCTCTGATGCGACTTTCTGGGCCTAACACCGACGACGCACTGTTGATAACTCCAAGCGTGACGCCTTGCATATTGAGTGTATTTACACCCCCTAGCAGACTATTGGTAGGATAGAAAAGATCCAAATATGGAGCTTTGGTTGTAGTTTTATATGACTCTTCAGACATACTGTCAGATAACCAGTCAGGAACCCATGTCGGCATCCGACGTGAGGGACCTTCTTTGCGCCCATCAAGCAATATGATATCAAAGCAGCCATACTTGCGAATCAGAGCCCTGGAAAGATCCCTCATAATCTCTTCGATGCCTTGGTAATAGTTTGGCATAGGTATCAACTCAGTACCGTCCGAGCAAATGCCGATCAGTGCAAAAATATTATCGCGTGGGTCTTTAGAGCAAAAGTGTCGAGTCGCGTATATGGCCTGGCATAGTGAGAGTGACCTGCCTGATTGCACAGAGGACCGAGACTGGAGTATGTATTGCATATATATGCTCGACGAGTTCATAACTGGAAGCCAATATACCGATCCTTTGCAAAGCTCTAGAGCTGCAACCATGCTGCGGAGGTCGATTGTCTCATTCCCGCAAACGACCTGTACGAATCTGGCTACGGTGATTTCTTGTATAACCCAGCGGCGCCGCCAATACTCTCGGTTGAAAAAGTCATCAAGGTTGCGGAAAGCCGACTTCATTGTGCATCTTTGGCAGCGATTGCCTAGGTCTGCGGACCTGCTGGTATGGCGGCTGGTGTGGGATATTGAAACATGCCCACTATCGAAATGGGCATGCTGGGCGCTCTGAAGACTCACGCTGTTCTGGTTGATCCCACGCAGAAGTGCGACACCAGCCGCTGCACCATCAGTTCCAGTCCCTCCAACCCAAGCATACGTTAGATCGGCTTTGGCATATATATGCTTCATGTTCCGCACTTGTAGGTTCCTTTCCTGGTTGTTGGATTGATTAATACACAAAGCATCAACCCAGACCTGGCGCACGCCCATCATCCGAAGCTGTTGCAATGCGGCTTCGAGGTTGGTTGTCACGGGGACAAGGACATTGTTCACAATGATGTTGCTGGTGATGCTTTGATCGCCCCAACAATATGACAACGCAGCGTAGCTGAAGTCCGAGAGCAGGCTCACCCTCTGCATTTCGCAAATCACGGTCGTCCCTTCCCTTCCAGGACGCAGTGTCAGTATGCGTAATTCCCAGCTACCAATATCAGGCGCAGCAGTGTAGATAGAGGACATGGCGTTCAAATTGTCGTTAGTAAGGTGAGGATGATGGCTATCGCGCTGTGAATGAAGGTTGCTATTTATTTGCACTGTAGCCTAATCATGATGGTAAGGCTGGATCTGAAGGCGAAGCGGCGTTAATCGAAACTGTTGCTGGATGCAGCCTGCTGGTTATCCATGGGCCCCCCTATAGCCTGGGCGTTTCAGAGCACCTGCTCTTTTCAGCCTGATGGACCTCCTCATACACTTTCCTGTCAGATGAAGCGCGCGCCACCCATAAAGACTAATTAGCATGTGATGGTGTGAACTAGTGAGAACGCAAGACCCAGAAACCACTGCACAAAGCCAGTGGCTTATTGACTTGGACCTAATTAAACAGATTAACAAAGAAGTTTTCAAAGAGAAACATGGTTTTGCAAATGCTCAAGAATTATTAGACATGATACTCAAGAGTTGAGAAAAAGTCAATTACTGTACTTTATTGTTAGCATTGGTACTTTGGTACTATGGAAACTACATTGAAGGTACACACTAGCCACCTTTAACTAAGAGCCTTTATAGATTCGAGTAATGCTCTAGTATAACCCAAGACGCCATGGGGAGCCCAACCCTAAGTATATCATACCTAAGTCTATCGGGCTAGCAATCTTGGTTTTGGAATTTGTAGTTTAGACAATTGATCTAAACGGTAGCAAGACACGGGGTATTATCTTCAAGAGTATATAAGGGCATGCACAACCTTAAAAAGGGAGAGTAGTATTTTGGTAACTACTCTTACCTGTAACTTAATCTTATACTACATACCATAACTTAAATTCTATACATCACCTAATATAACTAGTAAATGATAGAAGGAGTTTTTACAAAGACTAACTTTTATAGAGATACAAATATCGTGATGACTACAACGAATAAGATCCAGGTACTAAAAAGATATTTTATATCGTGGTCCTCTTTCATTGTTTGGCACTCCTGTTCCTTATAAAATTAAATATACAAAATATTAGTTGATTCTACGGAGTTGTATATAGAGTTCATTTCTATAAGTAGTAATACTCGCGGTTATGCGACACTTATAAACAGTTTCCAAAGATAGATACGATTTTAACGATTTGGAATAGTTGAATTTATTCATTCTAACTTGATATATATTAAGATGGCGGGTATATAATAGATGGTTCTATTAAGATATTTTATACTAGAAAGGGTTTGAATTGTATAGTCCCGAGACCCTGCAAGCTGTATAAAAGATATAACCTAATTAGAAGGACACGACCATTGGCCTTCTATTAAATAACTTTCTACCTGCTAGTAAATATTGGAATAGTACGAGGTATTAAAGCTTTAGCAGGAAGATAGTAGCAATTTTGTAGCGCGTCGACATTTAGAGTGTAAACAGCGGCGTTGTGATATAAACACAAAAGTTGGATATAATGCTCGTATATGTGAAGCACCTCAAAATTCAAGCTAAGTCGAACAACTAGTACATGTTTAATAACGTTATAACAAATAACTTTCCAGCGCATTTTAGTATTTTGAGTAACCACTTTTCTTCTGGAATACATTGTAAGAGTTTATTAAAATACTGAATGACTTAAGCCTAGAGAATATTCGCGTACTGGCAACTTTCATCCTAGGTCATCATACGACAGCCTCCAAGACAGTGAAAAAAAAAGACTTTCGCAGAAAAGGCTGATAACAGATGGCGTAGGCGACTCTTTTACAGTTGATTTAGTAGGTGAGCATTGAGATGAATTCAGTTTGGGTTGAAATTCATTGTGTAATTGCTACCAACAAAGTAGACTTTCAGTCTACCTGGGGTTGAACCTAGATTTTTCAGTGAGGTTTTCCATAAACCACTGGGTTGAGAACGTACAGGCTCTAATCCAGGTATCCACTGGCATTCACAGGTCTCAGTTGTTGAGTTGAAGACGGCTCGCTTTTCAGATATACAGAATATACCGGAACAAGACTGATCCACGGGCTCAAGCCCATCTATCCACTCGCATTCGCACTTCTTGGATGTCGCATTATAGACGCCATGTTTCTCTGCAATACAGATAATATCAAGGCATTTCGGAGTCTTGTCGCAGGTGCATCTTGAGATACTTGGGTGGAAAACAGGAAAGGTTCCAGGGGCACATAGAAGTGTGGCACAACTATCCGAGATTTTTTGGCAGCTACAAGTTTGTGTATCTAAATTCCAAATGGGTGTCAATCCAGGAAGGCAGTCCGTCGCGGCAATACAGATAGATTCATCGACGGAGGGCGAAAGAGACGATTTGCAAATGCATTTGCCTAGATCTGCATCCCAAACTGGTGCCTCTTGTCCGGTACACGCAACATCATTGCACCGATGGGAATTGGCTTCTAAAACGTCAGCATGTTTTCTATTTCCCTGAAAGAAGACTACCCACCGCTGGATCGTACAGCAGTCAATAGCGGAGTAGCAAGAATTCCTGTCGGTCCACTTGATAGCAGCAGAACCAAATATAGCGTCATCCACGTAGATTTCATTATTTTGACCGCCTTACAGGAATGAAAAAGAAGTCGCAGAATATGGATGATAGATAATCAAGCCCTACTTAGAAGTAGCTGGCTATTAAGCATATTATCTGTTTCGCAGGGGAGAGAAGAAAGAAGTCATATTAATCCAAATAAATGTTCAAATGATCATACGGTGAGGCTCTTGGCAAAGGCTAATTGCATTGGCAAATTCCTAGTTATGATGATCATATCATGATTTGGTACTACCAAGAGTACCCCATTATTGCCAAGAACTGGATGCAGCTGAGACCAAAAACAGTAAGTAACGTATAGGAACGTAGAGAAAGGCGTCTGAAACACTTGGCGTCATCATTTGACGTAATAAATAAATACGAACAAGAAGTATAATCTGTTTTCGTAGAAGATGTCATCGTATCCATGATATCCCTGACAGGTCATAAACTTATAGTTTACTCGTCTTCTACCTTTACTTCGAATAAGATTACTTCACTATTTTCGTTGGGATCTCTGGTATCACGCTTCTTCAACGCTCCACGCCTATTTGTCACAACCTACAGTTGCGCTCGCATTGCTCTTGGTTATAGTAGTTGCTTTTGAACTAAACTTGAAATCATTTACTAGAACCATTCTGTCCTTGTTATCCTTCGTGGAAATTTGAAAAGATTAGAGCTCGAGAAAAATAAAGTAATAGCGGCGAGATACTGTTGTAGCGCGAACTTATAGCAGTAAGGGATATATATACATTGCTGACAAGCGAGCACTATGCATAAATACTTCATAGGCTAAAGTTTGGAACTACCCAAAAGCAGTAGGCGAAGAGGATAGAGCTTTACAATTTTTTTCTCACGATTATTCTCTTCGGAGTCAATTGGGGCCTTTTCTGCAACATCTCCGAAGGCTCCGTGGCCAAGAAGTAGAATTCGATTTGTACAAATCAGAATTGAAATAAGAGCGAGAAATTATGTATAACTTCATAGAGAAGTATAACTTATATCAATTAATTAACAAATCTAAGACTTTGGTAGGTTCTACTAGTTTAAGCTGAGAATTAATTCAAATAGAGGATTTTTTAATTCTATGATTCATAGTTGGAGATTCGTTTGAATCACTTCTTACTCTATACGTTGATAGGTTTATAGATGAAGTATCAAAGAAAGTAAACATACTATCTATTCGAAGTAAGATTTTGAACACTTGTTTATATACTACGTAACTGGTCATTTCAAACAAACCAGGTACCATTAAGCTGGGGCTCAGAATTGAGTAGTGTTATTGTGAAAGCAGAAGCTGAAACCCCCAGGCTCGGCACCTATATAGCTTGCAAAACCACCTCACCACCGACAAGATTTTCTGCACGAGCCGTTACTGTGATCTCTCCAGCTTCGCCAGCATTGGCACGAACAATGGCTAGAGCAAAACCTTTAAAAGCATCACGAGACAAGGATGGAAACACTGTTTGATCAACAGGATTCCCATTGTCCGTGGATGCAATCTCCCCGGGACCTGAAACAGAAAAGGTGATATTGTTCCCAGCCTCTGGCACGACTTCACCCTCGCTGTCGACCACTGCAACAGTGATATAAGACAAGTCATACCCATCCGCTGCAATCGTCGTCCGGTCCGCCGTTAGGTTTAGCGCGGCTGCGGCACCGACAGTCTTCTTCATGTCCTCCGCCCATAAGACCCCATCCTTGTACGTGACGACGTGGAGATTACCAGGGGAATAAGTGACATTGTCCCAGCGGAAGCGGTATGTATAATCCTCCTTAGTCAATCTACCAGCCGATCTATTGTTTACAAACAATTCCGCCTCATCACCAGAAGAAAAGACATGAACAGGTGTAACCTGGCCAACGCGGTCAGCACCCCAACTCCAGTGTGGCAAAATATGTGCCATGGCAAGACCGGGTCGCCAGCGTGCCTGGTATAAAAAGAATCTGTCCTTCTTGAAGCCGGCCAGGTCGATGATGCCAAAGTAGGAACTACGCGCGGTAAAGCCCTCGTCATACGGCGTCGGCTCGCCGATATAATCCCACCCAGTCCATACGAACTCTCCCGCAACGTAAGGATGGAGGTCTTGTTCCTTAAAGACCTTATCAGGGGATGACGCCCAATATGGAGCATACAACTCATAGGCGCTGACTTGCTGCGAGGTCGAGTTGCCACCATTTCCCGGCAGGTCACCGACGATCTGGCTCATATTCCCCACGACGGGGAAAAGGTACGCGCCCCGCGTGCTGAGAGTGGATGCACTCTCACTCGTCCAAATTAGCTTGTCGGGGTAGGTAGAGTGGAAGTTGGGGAAAGTGCTTGTATATGACGTGCCTCTCCCCTCGCCTTGGTAGTTGAGACTCTCGACGGTCAGCTCGTTTGCCAGCGGGTCACCCGGCTGGCCATTGTTCAGAGCTGAAGTGACTCGTCGTGTTGGGTCCTCTTCTTGGACAATGTCGAACAGGATCTGGCCGGTAACTCCACCAGCGACAGTTCTCTGCTCCGGAATTTCGTTTCCGATGCTCCAGACGATGACGGACGGATGGTTGGAGTCTCGCCGGATGAGGGATCGCAGGTCCGGCTCGTGCCAGTCCGCAAACAACAGATGGTAGTCATTGTCCACCTTGGCTTCGTTCCAACAGTCGAAGGCTTCGTCGATAACCAGGAAGCCC
The DNA here is from genome assembly GCA_003369665.1 of Coleophoma cylindrospora. NCBI lineage: Eukaryota > Fungi > Ascomycota > Leotiomycetes > Helotiales > Dermateaceae > Coleophoma > Coleophoma cylindrospora. The sequence continues at coordinate 32,915 of PDLM01000002.1, forward strand.
ATGCTGTCAGCCAGATCCAAAAGCTCTGGTGCCGGTGGGTTGTGCGACATTCGGAGCGCATTGCTTCCCATTTCCGACAGCATCTGCAGTTGGCGCTCGGCCGCTCTGCTGTTGAATGCGGCACCGAGACTGCCATGGTCATGATGGTTATTCGTTCCTTGCACACGTACGGGCTCTCCATTGACGAGCAGGCCATCGCCGTTGTAGGTCACAGAGCGAATGCCAAACTTCGTCTCATATGTGTCGACAATGGTGCCGTTCCCGGTGAGCAGCGTCGTCACCGCCACATAAAGGTTTGCCGTTTGGTTTGGCTGTGGTCCCCAGAGAAGAGGCTTCATAATCGTCACCGAGCTGTTGACAGCTTGTTTCCCGCGTGCTGCCACACTTACCGTTCCCCGTGGGAATCGGGCAACGGCATCGTTGCTACCAAGGAGGCGAATCTCGGTCTCGACGCCTACCACCTGACTGCGATTTCCCGTGCTCTCGACATGTACAACCAGTTGAACTGTAGCCTCTTCGGCCGAGACCATTGGCGTTGTGATCCGCGTGCCCAGATAGCCCACATGTATCGGGTCGACGGTGACGAGCCACACGTTGCGGTAGATTCCAGCGCCGGGATACCAGCGTGAAGAATCGACGGCATTGTCCAAGCGGATCGCCAGCATATTGTCGTCGCCCACTTTGGCGTAGGGCGTTATGTCGAGGCGAAAGGACGTATATCCATAAGGCCACCCGCCAACAAGCTCGCCATTGAGCCAGACAGCGGAGTACGACATGGCCCCGTCAATTTCCAGGAATATCGACTTGCCAACTGCACTCGCTCCTACGGTCAAGTTTCGACGATACCATCCAACTCCATTTGAAGGCAAGCGGCCCATTCCTCCGCTGATGCCCGGGGCACCAAAAGGCCCCTTAATAGCCCAGTCATGGGGCAGAGTGAGCGTTTCCCAGGAGCCATCATCGTATGACGATTGCGCATATTCGACAACGGGGGCTGTCCCGTTTGGGCGGTACGACTTGGTGCCGTCAATGATGTAGTCATTGGCAATCGGAAGAATCCAGGGCTTCAGGGTGTCATTGTAGGACAGACCATCAGGGTTCGACTCGAAGCGTTGGAACTTCCAGTTGCTATTAATGCTCACACGCTCGCGACTTGCAAACGAGGTAATCCTGGCCTGAATGTTTTTTGCTCCAGGAGGATGTGCATCTATAAAATTCCATAAGAAGAGACTCAGACATAAACACCTGCAGGCATTTTGCACAAGTTGAAAAAGCCCCAACATCTTGGAAACGTGTAGGCTCGACCTCTCATAGAGCAAGTGCAGACCAGTCTTCAGGCTCTCTATCGGGCTGCTCATATTTATGTCCATCTGCCGGGGAAAACGGAGCCGAACCCCTCTGGCCAAGGAAAAGCGACGGTATATAATCACCATCCAACGTCGTAAGGAGAGTATCCGTGGCGGCCCGAAGCCAGCAGACAGACATATGAAGCTCCACTTTTAATCTACGGAGGATGTCGATTCCTCTAGATAACAAGGAACGAGCGATACGAGTAGTGGGGTTACAAGGGAGAACCAAGGTACGCCAACCGGATGTCACAATCAATCCCGGATTCACGCAGGTGAAGTCCCGGGGAAGGAACGTCACGGTGTATACAGCGGTCGGAAATACCATATTCCGCCAAGCACAATCATGCAGCGAGAACACAATCGATGATAACTCTTCAAGTAATATTTTTGGAATAGAACGGTAAATCCCTATCTTTTCGTCGGTTGCATTTCAGTTACTTTCACAGAGATGTCTCGTTGCGGGTAACCACTGGATTTGCGCGCTAGAAATCATATACCCCTTCCCCTAGAGAGAATTACTCCGCAACTTGCATTCTCACCAGTGGCCATCCCCCCTGTCACCACACTCTTGGTAGATTTGTAGAGTCCAATTCATTTTTCATCAAAGGACCAAGAAATTGATATAGCTCATCCGCAAGTTGTAAAGAATACGTAGACATCTCCACGCTGACGCCTTTTAATATTCGCTGTAGGGGAGATACAGTGCCATTGACGTTGATATCTGATTACCCCACAGTACAGTATATGTTTGGCCACTAGTAGCACGGGCCAGCAAGGCCATCTCCACACATAAACGAGGTATATGTAGGTATTCCTACAAAGTCGAAATAATTCTTGACGTCGAAACATAAATATATCTCCCCTACCAGTTATGACGCACGATTCCTCTCTTCTCCAATTAACTAACCCCCCTCTCTCGGTCTGTCAATTCTATAATCTGTCCTCGAGCAAGCTCCTGTAGCCAGTGGCTCCTTGTCGGGCTCGTCACCATGATTTTGATCCTCGGGCCAGACCTCTCCTTCTGGACAAGATGGTCGAGCATATTTAGAAGAATGAAGTAGTCCTCGATCCAATGGTTCCTCTCGAACTTAGGCAGATCATCAACGATGAAACATACAGTCCCATGCGTTGGAAATTGTCCCAAGGCATGCTCTAAAATACCGCAAAGGTCGTCCATAGAGATTGATTCATGACTGTCAAGACCTACGAGATCGATGTTATGCGAAGGGACATGAGGCCAAGCTTCCAGTAGCTGTGCTAGGATGCTCCGTATCAAACCTCTTGGACCATTTGCACTATCGTTAGACGCCACATGCTGACCACAGAAGAAATAAACTGTTATAGTGTTCGGCTGCTCTCTCAAGAGGCGTACCAGGTTCGCACAGATGTATGAGAGTGGAGAAGTTCTTCCAAGGCTGGATGAATCAATCTGGCCCTGAACAAACATCAGATCTGCTTCAACCATTGTAATCCATCTCTGAAACAGTATATTATTAAGCACTATGGCGAGAAGCGTTTTGCATGCGATATCAAATTCCTGGCTTTGTCGAAGAATGATGGACAAATCGAGGTCTTTCTGCGCGCCGTATACGTCGAGTATCTGAAGCAGGGTAAAAGAAAGATCAGGCGATGACTCTCGGAGAGAAGGACTCAGAGGGTGGGTTTTGTTCAGTTCGGGCTCTTGTTCGCCAGATTGGAAAACTTGAGAGAAATGAGCAAGATTCCACGAGGATAGAAATGGTATCAACTCACTGGACACAACATCTTTTAACATCTGAAATAATCCGTTCTGGCTTCCAAGGGCGTAACGTATCTGCTTAGCGCAAAACTCTTTCAGGTCGTCGACTCGAGAGTCCATTCTCTCCTCATGTTGCTCGTATTGAGCATACATGTCGCGAAAGTCTTGGCCAACGGCCGAAACACTTTTTTGGATCTCGCCGATGCGAAGTTGGACAGCATTGCTAGTTTTCCTAATCACCTCCGTGTCATGATATATCTCGACAATGAGACTTTCTCGAAGATCTCGAGCATGCGCCTCTAGTCGCATAGCACTCTGTTGAATGCAAGGTAGCAATTCCTCCACCTTAAAGCCTCGAAAAGGATTCGTGAGTTTGGCCACTACACATTAGATTAGCATTGAACAATAGCATTCTCCAGCATTGATGATAACTTACAGAATGTCTTTGGTCTCAAAGCGTCAATAAGGTTAGGGATTGCATCAAACAGTGTCACTTTCAACTCATCGAGGAGATGGTGTAACTTTTTGTCATTCGGGAAGTCCTTCGCCTTGCTACTAGCCCTTGATATGATTTCAGGTAGATGGCCAAATACGTCTAATATCTGCTGGCTATTATTTTCTCGGCGCCGCACAAGCTATAAGACAATGATTAGTATCAGCATCTGGACCAGTTCTCTACCTATACGTACGTTAAACACAATTGCAAGTCCTCCTTGAAGAATGCAAAGTTCATTTGGGAGAGAAGTTATTGCTGGCTCAATGATTTTGCTCGCGTTATTAATCATCTTCAAGGCTTTTCTGTGTGTCTTCTTTTCGCGGCTCTCATAAGTATAGACGGCGTCGTGAGCCTTATTCAGCTCCCCCACAACCTCTTCCCACGTACACTTTGCGGGGTCAAATTCCAGATTATGGCCTTCAACTTTGGTGTATTTCTCAAGAGCCTCCGCGAATTCTCTATATATATACATATGTATCAATCTTACTTGTCTCGGGTCTACACCGAAACCAAACTTACTGGTGCTTGTCTTTAGCTTCATATCTCAACTTCAACTCATTGAAATTGGTTTCAACAATAAAAGCATCGTGGATTGAAGGGCCTTTTTTCTCGATGAACTTAGTGATGTATGCAACTGGGGTGTTTTTCTCCCATTCTGCCATAATGTTGGTGACTTTAACACCTCCAACGTACAGAAATAACAAGAAACAAAATGCGAAGGCTGATGAGAGACGTCTCGCTAGGCCTAGGGGTTGGGGCCATGTGGCCATATCATCCTGTTCTTGGTGAGTTTCATTTTCTTCAACCCCGCCATATGCCACTCCTGAGAAATTGCAATGCTTTGAGTTGTGTGGCACAGCCATAACGATACAGCCTTGATCTCTCCTCGGTCAGCAAGAGGTCCCCAAACTACCAATGGTAGACTCCAAGCCTATCGCCACGAACGATCCGATAAGAATTCGCCCGACCTACGAACGTGTTCTTCTTTGATTCGATGAAACTATTGGTTTTTTCGATGAAATGGGCGAGGATACTGAGCTCTCGCCTGCATAGCCGGGCACCGGCGAGCGAGATGGTGTGCAGGAAACCGACCCCAATGTACAACCAGTGGGCCTAATCCAAGCACGTGTGTTGCAAAATCTTGACTGCAGTCGCCCTGGACATCTTTTTAACTATTGAAATCGAATCCGGTGTTGCTACGACGTGAACTGGAGCCTGATTGCGCAGTCCTTTGCATCAATGCGGACCGCTTCCATCTCTTGCTTTGCGGCTTGATAAGGAATGTTTATCACCGTTCATTATCCTTCCCTTCGGCAACGAGTTTTTTGACAAAAGCTATATTCAGTGCGTGTTTGACTAAGTCTCTGGCTCCATTCAAAGTTGATTAATAGCCTGCTATATCTTGAATTACCACAATCATCACTTTTGAGTGATTAGGATTTGTCATGTCGAGAATCGTAAGTCTGCACATATATAATTATAGCTGGTGATGTTAAAAAGCATAGCAGTCTTTTTCGGCGAATTCAGGCTCCGAAATGGTCGAAGACCCATGGAGTAGTATGGATAATGTTGCAAAAGCAGAATCTCGCACTGAGACAGATGACTTAGAACACCAAAGAGGCTTACCAGAAATGGGACACATCAAGTTCATCCCTGAAGTCCGGAAGTGTAACTTCGTAAATTTCAAGAATCAATTCAATGTGGCCAAGGAAGGGATATACGCAGTAGACGTCCTTGAGTCCGATGCCTCTCTCAAACAAGAAATAGCAGAGGAGCTCAAGCTACGTCAATTCCTTCCCATGCAAACAACGAATAACAAGGGCAGGCTTCCAGAGTCGACCTCGACACGCAATGTTCGCCTAGGCCAGTCAAGCACGAAGGTAATTACGAGAGTGCGAATACAGTCACCATCGCTCCTCCTTGTTCTTTCAAGAATAATGGAAGAAGAGTGGGAAAGCCGGCCTCGAACATTCTTGAGACCCTTTCGCCCTCTGATCTCCTATCATGCACAGATTTGTCAAGTATTGAGCGACCTTGAGATTAAGCTGGGTCAGCACGGTGACACCCCGGAGACAGCCCATACACCAGCAAGTCTTCGTAAAACCGGCGACCAAGAGGACGACGACGAGGCAAGGTCCTCGGACGGTGGGACTGCGGTTCTCGCAGAGTTGAGAGCTTATGTAGAGTTTATGTCCCGCGAAATCATGCCAATTTACTATCGATTCGAGACCTTAGATGAGACATCGGACGCAAGAGTACGCTTTGAAGATCTTTGGTGCCTTTTTAGAGTTGGCGAGACTATCATCCGTCCGTGTGGAGTAGGGGCAGACAAGGACATCGACAACCTGATTCTGGGCAATAGATATTGGCGAGTTTACGCTTTGCGTCCAGCCTGGCCTAAATACAGAGTAGCAGCACCAGACCAGCGGAGGTACGTCAGTGACGATGATGAGATGGCATCTTTTAGGGTTCAATGTTACTACATCGATTATACTGGAGATGAATTTTGTGCCGTGAGCGCGACTTTCGAGATTCAGCCATACGAGGGAGAGCGTCCTGTCAAGTCTCTCAAAGTCTTTCCGCAGCGCTTTCTGCCAAATCATGAAGCAAAACTAAAAGCTTCCATTGAAGTTGGCAAATTATTTCTACGCAATATCGAGACGAGACATGCATCATACAACTGGTGGACTTTGACACTTGACCCCCTAGGGGAGCCGACGACCGATTCCGAAGGGAATATTCTGAAGCGTCCAGAATATGTTGATAGTGAAGTCATTGTCGACTTTGTTGAGGCCTTTCAAGCATGCCCTTCATGGAAACCAATCCCATCTGTGCTAAAACCCATGGAGCAGAACAAGTCTACTACTATTGACGACTGCTACATCTGTTGGTGGTTTGATTCGAATAGAACCAAGCTTTTAGCAGAGACTTCGGAAATACTTGTCCTCGAGGCTGGTGTCGCGATATGGGAACGCAATAAGAATCTCTTAGAAGACAAATTCCTTACGAGCGTTCGGGATAACGACCGAAATAGCACACTTACAACGGCCAAATACCTCCTGGATCATGATCTATCACTGCTTCCTCTGCGACAGTTCGCGTATGTGCTTCGTGATCGGAAGTTTGCACAAGTCGCCGCGCCACGACTTACACCCGTGAGGGAATCGAACGATGCATTTGATTGCCTCAAGATCCACGACAGTCATAAAGATATGATCCAGTCGCTGGTCGAGGACCACTTCATCAGAAAGTCTACCGATAAGAAAGACGGCGTAGACCGCTTGAGCCTGGATTGGATCAAGGGAAAGGGCAAGGGCTTGTTCATCCTGCTCCACGGCGTACCAGGCGTCGGTAAGACTGCGACGGCCGAGGCAGTTGCTCAAGCAAGTGGAAGGCCCTTGTTCACCATCACTTGCGGCGATCTGGGATTAACCCCCATGGAGGTTGAATCTGCGTTGCAAAGGATCTTCCGTCTTGCAAATACTTGGTCCTGTGTGTTACTGCTTGATGAGGTCGATACCTTCTTCTCTCAGAGATCGAAAGGAGATACTAATCTGACCAAGAATGCGCTGGTTTCAGGTGAGAAATCGAGTTCTTAGACAAGAGGCAACACTTGCGGCACCCCAGAGCGCTGCGCTAACATGTTCTTGCTAGTATTCTTAAGGGTTTTGGAATACTACGATGGCCTTCTTTTCTTGACCACAAATCGTCCTGGAGCTCTCGATGAAGCTTTCCGGTCGCGAATTCATCTTACTTTATATTATCCCCCGCTCAATTACCAGCAAACGATGGATATCTGGAAGTTGAATATTGATCGACTTCGACAGGTTGAGAAAGACCGCTCCGAAGCTGTCAGCCACGAGCCTCTTCAAATCAACGAGAAAGGAATCCTCCGCTTTGCCAAAGAGAAGTTCCACCAAGATCACAACAGGAATCGCTGGAATGGTCGGCAGATTCGCAACGCTTTCCAGATTGCGTCCTCGCTCGCGAATTTTGATGCAAGGAAGGATGGGATCCAGCCCCGATTGTCCGTGGAACACTTCAAGATGATTCACACGGTGACCGACGACTTCGACAAGTATATTAAAGAAGCCAAAGGTAAATCCGACGGCGAGCTGGCTTTTGATCGCGGCGATCGAGCCGACCACTGGGATATAGACGAGGGCAAACATGGCAACTCTTCTCCTTACGAGCATACCTCTGCCATACGAGGACAACGATTTGCTGGTGGCGTCGGATTGGGACAGTGGAACACACAATCTCAGCGAGGTCCATTTGGCTCGAGGATCAACTCTCAAAGTCTACAACCACCATCGCCGCCCCCCTTTGAGCCACGTCCGACTCTGGTGCGTCCTCCTTCAATCACTTTCAATCATGGTTCACAGGCGTCCCTTCGAGACTGGAAGCGTAGTCCACGCCGAGAGTCCAAAGAACACGGTTCAGAGCCGGTTTATAACGACCCTAGCGATGAGTACATCTCATCTGACAGAAATAATGAGGACGACATGTCGAGTGGTAGATCCGAGGGCCCGAAGCGTGGACGTGAGTGGTGTGATCCTGAGACTCGGAGTTGGCGCAAGAGGATGAGGACTACAGAGAATAACGAAGAGGACGACCCAATTTCTTCTTATCCATAATCTGATTGATATTATCCCTCCCAGGGTGATACTAAAGCAATTACTACTTCAGTCTCTGCTATTCAGCGTCTCGGAGTTGTCGTGTTTCTCAGATTTGTTATGTAGCTGGCCACCGAGAGCGGTCACGTGCCTAAATTGTGGGGCAAACCCCGCCATACCATACCCCACTTTACTAGCAGTGTGAGCAACGTTGTATACCTTTGGAACAATCACAGAAATAGCAGATCTCTACCCTGCTCAAAACCCCACAATGATCACCGGAATTGCGCACGTAAACATCACCGTTCCTGAAGGGACCCTTGGGCACGCCGAAGCATTCTATGGCAAGACTCTCGGCTTGCAGCGGGTTGCGGTGCCCGTCTTGCAAAAGGATAGTCTGGCATGGTAAGCAAATCTCTACTCAGTCACTTCCGGAAAGAATGCGTCTTTGACCTATCTCAAATAGGTTCGACATAACCCCCAAAGGTCAGCAGATCCACGTTGCCTTTGGGGCCAACGAGCTCCACTCCTCAAGACACATATGCTTCCGAATTGAGTCCCCCGAAGCATTAGTGGAGTTACAGAAGCGGATATGGGATCACCATATCATCGGAGATGCTGCATCACCTAAAGAAGCAGACAAGCCGGGCGAGGAGGATTCAGGTATGTTGGTTGAACTGACCGTCTTCCTCCACCTGTTGAACCTGAAGTGATACTGACTTTCGTACGCCGGAAGGAGCAAAAGGCGTTGAATATCCAGTAAGGTTCTTTGCTAGAGACTACGCTGGGAACAGGCTAGAGTTTAGCTTGTAACTATGTGACTTCGATATCATCAAAAATTTGGTTCGGATGTATAGTAGTTATTCTAGAAAATCTTTTACTATAACCCAGGAACGCATTTTATTATCTCTGATCCATAGGGAACCAACGAGTACGTCGCGCAATTCAATCATGCAACGGTACTAACAAAACGCTACTTTGTATTATACGTGCAGAATTGTAGTTCTAGCTACTTTCTGGTTGATCAAATTTGATTGATCTTTGTATAAGGAGGCATATAAGTTCATATTTCGACTAGTCTGAGGAGCTTAAATTTTGATGAATGGAAAACCAAAGAGGATTATTAGACACTTTAAACATACTCATGAGCCGTGTGATTCCTGACAAACGTTCTTCGACTTCCTCTTGACTCTGCAAATCTAAACGTCTCATTATTTTAGCAATCTCGGCGGAAAACCAGTCTCTGTCGAGCTGTACCCTCGTTGCTTGCCCGCCTAAGAACATTGCCCACATTAAAAGTTCATCTTCCTCTTTGCTGCATTCGCTTTTATCTCCGCCGCTGATTATTGTTTTCATCAACCTCTTGCCCAGTCTTTCCAAAACCCTGAAAGCACTATCAAATTGTTGTAATATGTAATTGATATAGATTACTGCTGCTATCCGACAAGTCTTATAGATATATGGCTCTGAATGTAATTGCTGGGTTGTGGACAACAAACGATGCTCGAGCATGAATCTGGTTTTGCTGAACGATTGGTAGTCAGAAGACGTGCCTCCGCTAGTGCACTTTAGGCTCTCGTGGAGCTGGACAAGTTTGTGGATATCGTAGAAGATAGAGAATAAATCGCTATATGGACCCTCCTCAGATAAAGTGATGAGGTCTTTGGAGTGGACTGGGGGTTTAACGCAGCCTTCTTCCCTCATATAAGCCCAAAGCTCCGGAGAGTTAGTGGCCGCCAATACTGAAGTGTTGGCGTATTGAAATATTGGCTGATTGTTGGTATTTATCGACGAAATCAAATCTTGCCTGTAGAATGAGAGTGAGTGAGTTCTCAGAATAACCTGTAAAATATTCAACCTCTTCATCCAAGAAGAAACGTACCAAGATATGAAGTTATGTAGTGTCCCACTCCAGCCCAACTTAGACAGGCCGCCCCGCAGTGCTACAATCTTTCTAAGCCCCTGCGTGTGCAGAACAAGGTCATTCGTGTTTCCCTTTATATTCTACTTGGGAGGTCCTGATCAATACACGCGAGTCCCAAACCTTTGAAGATAGAACACTTTACCTCGTTTGCGATCAGCAGTGCGACGGCAGCAATTGTGGAGTCACTTAAAGCCATGTCTAGATTTTCCAAAGCTTTATTGAGGAGACTAATCGTCTGGCCCGTGTAGTACACAGCTTGCACGCTGGACTTGCGGCCACAGAGCTGGTCTTGATGAACTGCAGCACAGGCAAGGATTGCACTAGACAGAACAGGACTTGCTAATGACCATGAAACCCAGAGACTGTTGATCGGGTTTTGATCCAGACTTTTGTCGACAGGCAGGAACGAAGGAGCGAATGCAAGAATGACTAGAAACTAGCCCATCAGTCACAGCGACCTAGTACCAAGAATAGTTTGTTCTAAAGACCAAATAAATCCTATAATACAAGATACAATACCAGGTGTATTAGTTTTCGCCTGGATTTGAAGTAGAATATACGCACAGTGATTAACTAGCGGATAGTAATCTTGTCGTCCACCCGATGGGCAACTTATATAAGGCTCAACAACGACATTAAGATAGGTCTGTGAATGATGGAGAATATCTTGGAGATGTCTTGCGTGCTCTTTTTCAAAAATTTCCTCTTCGGTCCATATCAATCCCGCACCGGCTGTAGCTTGTTGTTTCGTGGAAGAAACGCCAGGGTCTTGTTCGGGCCACTGACTCGCCGCTCGATTCCAAGAACCTTCTCGTGGTAGTAGAGCTACGCCGGCAATACCAAGGTCATCCTGAGAGAGAGACTCCGTCACTGATGATGGAGATTTATGAATATCTTTCCAGCGCCGCCTCGTTTCGGTGTACTCGTGGGCTTGCTTCTTGAGCTCGGAGCGCCGGTAATCCCTCCTCGCATTTCCTTGAACACACTTCTGAAAATCCCGGGAGCGAGCTTGCTTGGGCTCAGTAATGTTCAGAAATTGCCACACCCGCTCCTTCGTTACCCGATCCATAAGGTGCAGTGGAACAAGTCTCTAGTCCTGTGCCAAGGCCGAAAGTTTGTCGGAAACGACTTATCTGGGGAGGAATAGAGAGAGTGCGGGACTCATCGCTGTCAGAGATTGCGTGCTCCGTCTTGGCATCTGCTAACTCGCGTGTAAAGATGCAAGAACTGCACTGCAAAAACATTCGTAATGAAATAAATATCTGATGTCACATAGAGCACTGAGGTCGCGGCAACAGCCATGACACCGACAGGAGTGGCTGCTCATGATAACCTCTCGATGTGCTTTGGAGCCATTCCTCTTACGGGCAGTCAACATCTTGGCATGATGACAAACTGCAGAGCACCGAGTAAGATCTCATGGGGTGGTGGTGGCCACATGTCCAACCGAGTCCAGTCAAGTCATCGCCAAAAGAACCGATGCTCGCTTTGGTCACATACAACCGTGACACATGCATGGCTGCTGTATGGGGACTGCTGGACTTTCCCCATCAAAGATCAATTATAAATACTTGAGCAGCGTACACTCACCTATCTATTTAATACTAGCTTTGGTTCAATCCTCTTTGGAAAGACAAGAGTTTACACCTCACAACTTTAATTTTTCATCAAACTCGGAGACTTTCACAACTATAAGATGGGTAAACTGCAAACTGGTGTGTCTTTTCGCTCTTTGTTAGGACTTCCGCCATCAAAGCCTACCACATCAGACAGCGTCTTGATTATTATCGACGCTCAAAACGAGTGAGAATATGCCTTGTTAAGACTTCCACGTTTGCCGACTGATTCAACGAAGATACGATTACGGCCACCTTGAAATTTGGGATCTCGAGAGCTCCCGACCAAATATCCTGGCTGTTCTCGAAAAATACCGCGCCGCAAATGGCGACGTGGTACATGTGGTACATGATACGCCGGCCGGTACACCTGTCTTCACCCCAGGTACAAGCACATCAGAAATCTTCCCTGAGCTAAAGCCACTGGAGAAAGAAAAGGTCTGTGGTCAAAGAGCTATTGATGTTTCTTTTTCAACGATGGTTGGGATATGAAGGGGCATGCTAACCAAAAAAAATAGATCGTTCACAAGACGCACCCCTCTTCCTTTACGGACACCGTTTTACATGGGCATCTTCAAAGTCTGGGAAAGAAGAAGATTGTCTTGGTTGGTATGATAACAATGCATTTCCCACAGTGCTCATGGTAAACTCTTACTAATCTGATATAGGGTATATGGTATGTATAAGACTCCCCATACAACAAGCGCTAAGATTAGAGCATCTAGGCCCATAACTGTGTCTCCTCAACTTCACGAATTGGCGCCGAGTTAGGCTACGACGTGACTGTTCTCCGCGACGCAGTTGGAGACCGAGACATCCCTGGAGCTTCAGCAAAGCAACAAATTGATGTAAGCCAGCTAAGATCATTTTAATATATGGACAAAAAGATTATGTATCTGTACTAAGCCGAACTGAAGGTGGTGATGGCTGAATTGGGAGACGTTTCCGCAACGATCCTTACCACAAAGGATTTGTAGAGGAACTACAGGAACCAATCATTTCTTCTTAACCAATAATAAGCCTCTGGTGGCTGAGTACTGGACGCTCTTTTGCTAGCTGGATACGAATATGAAGCTCTCTTCTCATTCCGTACTATTAAGTATTCGAGTTTTAATATGAAACTTTGCCTGGTACTCCATACTGTATTCGACCTCATGACCTTTATAAGTATCTTTTCACCTTTTTAAATGCTTTATAATCTATCATTAACCCGATATGGGTACACTATCGTGGACCTGCACTTTGAGGTCTATATCAACAACCTCAAGTGTTCCTCGCTGTGGCGCCGGAATCATACCATAAATGCGTGCCAGCTCGGATGGCGCTGGCTGCGATATGTCGGGTGGGACAAAAGACATTCTCAAGCAGGCTGCGACGGAGGGCGATCCTGGTCGATATTTGCTGGACCACGCGAGAGTCCACTAGTCGGCATCAGAGATTTGTCTGCGGCTCTTTTAGTTCATGATGCGGGACGGGGAGAACATAGACATCTCGATGAGTATGAGGCAGGCTAATGACAACGATGGTGGTGAAAGCAAAGCTTTGCCGTCAATGTGGCAGCGTTGGGGATCATGGGCATCTCTGGTCCTAGTCCACGTCCTATCCACCATCCTAGCATACTGCTTCTAACAGGCTAGGAGTCAATTACTTGCAGAACTTCGATTGCTAGCGACATGTTGCAACGAAGCATCAATCTTGCCCAATCGCCGTATTCTTTGTTCCTCCAACGACGTCAGCTCCACGGTCTCGGGGGTAACAATTTCCAGTTCCCTTAGCTCAGCCAACTTCTCCAACTCCATCTTTAGCTGCTTGGCCAGCACAGCCCATTGCCCAACATCAATATAGCGAACACTATGTAGTCGCTCGATCCGTAGTCTCTGAAGCCTCGGCAGTAGAGCCAGCTCTTGGATTGTAGACAGGGCTGCACTGGCCGCGGGTACGGAGACTTGTAGACTTATGATCGCAGCCCGGCGTTTCGGGTTGATTGTTTGGGGAAAGACTGCAGCGACCCCCCGAGGCGATTTGAGCGGATACTGAAAATGATTGACTGTGTAGAATATCAGCTCTGCTTCAGCGAATATCCTGTGACAAGTTTCCAGGAGCGCGAGGACGGATGGCTGGAGATTCCGAGTGTTAGCTGGGTGCCACCTCAGCTGTACGGTCGGTGAGTCGATCGCTAGAGCGAGCTCGTAGATGCGAATTCGCATCTCCACTGGTAGACCAAAGAGTCTACACTAGTCCTGCTCGAGTACTGGTTTTGTGCCGTCGTATTGGGTTAGTGCTGTGTTGTGGTCGTGGTTTTGGCTGGGAGGGTTGCGAGATCCTGCAGCACAATGTAGCGAGAACTCGCAATGCCAGGTAACGGTCGGGATTGTATTTGCATTCGACGGGATAGTAGGGTTGCAATTATAGGTCTCTTCGATTTTTATCATCTCCCAGTCCTCGTTATCTCTGTTCTTGGATTCGTTGGTCATATCTTGATATACGATATAGTTGAAGATCTAACAGAAAGTATAAAGGCCAACTCCAAAGTTGTTAAGATGCAGAGCAAGCAGAGCGTGATGGTACGTCATTTCCATCGAGCTAAAATCTGACTAGATAGATGCTGGCAGTCACGTGCAAGCAAGACCGCGGTTTTGGCCTGAGGACTATTGTTTTGTCACAAGAGACCGGAATTTCAAAGTTGAAAATGGTAGGCAGAGTCATGATCCTTCCGGAGACCTCGGAGATTGTCCTAGGTGTCAGGCCTAGAGAGCCAGACATAATGTGTAATGCGTCCACTTTCGATTCCGCCTCGTACTAAATGTACATATCTGCAAAAGCCGAACTTCCTACCTGTAATGACAAGGCGTTATGGAGTCAGTGAGTAAGACCATAAAAGTGAATGGGGCTGTCTGGTCAGGAAGGATCTATGCCGTGGGGAACTTAATTTGAAGTTGCTAGCCAAAATCCAATGGACTTAAAGTGGAGAGCCAATAAAGCTACAAACAATATTGAGCTCCGATTATCTCTGAGGAAATCCTTATCGAAATTAGACAAGGAGTAGGTTGCAAAAGTCTCCTTCAGCAGATTGAAACTGTAGACTGGGCGCAATAGTAGAGATACCAAATATCTAGAGCTACGACAGATTTGACAATATTTCATAAAGACAACATTACACAATCCTCTTAGGGCACACAAGTAGAAGTCTCACCTGCCCTTTGATCTCTGTCGTGATTTCACCATCAAAGGCTTTTCTAGATCACTTATACCTACACTGATCAGATCAGGAATCTTTCCCTTGAATGCACCCTGCTGCACTTCTCCTCTCTCGCTCGGATCAGCGAGCTCAAAATCAAACTCCCTTAGCAAAGTACTTGCTAGTTTGTAGATATTACCAAGAGCTACAGTCTTGCCGATGCACTGACGCCCTCCTAAGCCAAAATGCATGAGATATCTGGCAAGCGCAGCCGTTTGCGGGTCATCCCACCGTGAGGGGTCGAAGACATTATGATCAGTACCCCAGACAGCAGAGTTATGGTGGAAGGCGTGGTTACAAACTGCAACGGATGTCTAGTATAGTCAGCAAGTTCAAATGAAGAACATATGTTATTTTCTAGAGCAAGACTTACTCCTTGTTGAATATGGTGCCCGCCAATCGTTATTCCTTCAGGAGCCATCACGCGCCGAGCTAGTGGCATAGTAAATACTGGAGTAATGCGGAAGTTCTCACGGACACACTGCCGGAGATAAGGCAGAGATGTTTCAACGTCAGTAACCGAGTATGCCGGCTGATCTAGTGTTAGTGGTACCAGGTTCTCGTCGATTTCCTGGACACATTTGATCATGGTTTCTGGCGTATGCAGTAAGTGATAGAATAGCAGTGAAGTCGTTGCACTAGTGGTATGTGTTCCCGCGATTCTGACGTGTTGTTCTTAGCTGACAGCTTCTTCCAGGTGGGTGTCAATACTTACATGAAGCCAAACGCTTCCGTCTCGAGGTCAACTTGGGTCAAACGCTCCCCCGTGTCTGGATGCTCGGCCAAAATTAAATTAGTAAGGATATCTTTTCGCTGCTCCGATTCAGTAGCTGTATCTTTGATGGTGTCCAAAGCTGCCATTCTCCTCTGTACGCATTGTGATGCTAATTGTGCACATGCTGCTCGACCTTCGAAAAGTTTTTGTAGTCTCTTCAAAGGGATTATTGGAAGCCATCTCTTTAGCATTTTCGTCCTGGCCGGCCACGCACCTGTGGCGGCAGCAAGTAAACTGTGTTCCTTGACTGGCGGTACAAGTGATTCATCATCTGCAACCTGGACACCAAATGATTGGCCGAAAGCTAACTCCCCGAGCACATCAATGGTGTAGTATTGCAACACTTTTTTCAGGTCATAAGCTTCATTCTGGCAGCTATATCTGGCGATCTTCTCTTTCAAAATTCCGATGTTGAGATCAAGGTAACGTTCCATTTCTTTTACGTAGGAAATGGAAAAGCTATGGGACATGTGCCTTCTTCTGACTGAATGAAGCTGTTGACACTATTAAGCCTGAATATTCAGATAATTGGTAACGTACATACATTTTCATCTCGCATGCCGAAAACATTGGGATGGGCTGCACCATAAGCATCGTAAAACTCGGTTTTAGGCATTGCCTTCCCTCCTTTCTGGAACACCAGAGGAATAGCATCCTCGGAAGTAACACTAAGTTTATCAGGACCGTACCGAACGAAGGGGCCATATTTTTCGTGCAGATCTGTCAAGGTATACGGCTGCTTGAGAGTCAAATACTGGTAAACTTGCCAGAGATCTGTGACTGAGGCCAGAAAGGGACCTGGAAAGCAAGCAAGTGGATGAAAGAAGTATTGATACGTGACATAGCAGACCACATATGTAAACGACAGAAGCATGAGGGCGTAGAGCACTACGCTGGTAGAATCGAACAATTGGGATTTTGGGATTGCCATTGGGGGTTTTGTTGGGGTTTGCAGATTTGATCCCAGAAACAGAAAAAAAACCTTAAAGGAGGAAAATAACACAATTTAAGTAAAGATAACTTGCTTTCAACCCCCACACATATATTTGGCCCCTCACTCCTCGGCGGCTTCCGTCAGATGGATTGCATTGGGCGAGATTTCGGGAAGCAGCAACCCGATTCGTCATCTTGACCACAAGCATCATGACATTTAGTCGTAGCCAATGGTTATCCCTTTTCCTGCAGGTCGGGACGTTATTGCTTTTGCTGAATATTTGAGATTTCAACCGTGGGGTTGAGCTAATGCTGGTCCGCAATGCAATCCGTTTACGGTATGGAATGCGGCTACTTTCATGATTAAAACCCCTGAGATGCCTCGAGAAGAGAGGTGCTCATTACTTCGAGTTTGGTATTTCATTTCCGATCAACTAATTTCTTCGCCTAGCCCAGTTTTCCTAGCTTCTGCTGCGGGAAATGCGATGATCTTACCCACCACTATGACTATGGATGGCAAGCTTGAAGCTAGCCATGTCGAACCCGACAGAGTAAGTACTGGAGCATTTGACATTCATCTTTCACAATGAGATCCTCCAAACCGACCTGCTCCAAGAGATTGTTAGACTGAAACTCATCAGGTGGAATTGACCTCGCTTTCGGACGCCCACAAGCAGTATCTACTTTTCAGACATCAAACGCTGGAATTGGACCCAATCCCCGACTCGAATGATGCCGATCCCTATAACTGGCCTTTTCGAAAGGTAGTGCTTCAGTTTCAATCATAATCACCGGCTAACATCTTACCAGAAAATGATAAACCTGATTCTTGTTTCTTTTCATGCCATGATGGCAACCTTCACTGCCGCTGCAATTCAATCCGCCTTTGAAGACATCGCGGTTGATTTGAAGGTCAGCATCAACCGAGCTTCTTATTTGACTTCCTTGGCTATAGCTATCCTTGGTGTAGCACCTCTGATCTGGAGGCCGCTATCAGAGCGTTATGGAAGACGTCCTGTTTTCTTACTTTCATTGATTGGTAGCCTCGTAAGCAATATAGGTTGTGCTTGCAGCCCTAGCTATTCTACTATGGGTCTTTGTCGAGCGCTTACAGCCTTCTTCATCAGCCCAGCTGTTGCTCTTGGTAGTGCTACTGTTACCGAAACATTTTTCAAACGGGACAGAGCCCGATATATGGGAATTTGGACAGTCATGGTGACACTTGGCGTACCAATCGCCCCAGTAATCTTTGGATTTGTTGCATACAGAGTTGGATATCGTTGGATCTACTGGGTACTTGCATGTGTCAGTTGGTAATTAGAATTCCATATTACGAATACCGGCTGACCCTCGTTCAGATTAACGGGGTACAATTCGTTTTGTACCTTTTTCTTGGCCCAGAATCACGTTACATTCGTGGTCAAGAAAGGCAGGGACTATCTTTCAAGGAGCAGTACTTTGATTTTAAACGCATCGATTCTAGGCCCTTGAAATTGTGGGAATTTGTGTCACCACTGACACTTGTTACCCGACCTTGCGTCTTGATCCCAGCCGCAAGTTACGCTATGGTTTTTCTTTTAGCCGGTGTTTTTATTGCAATAGAAATACCGCAGTTATTTGTTGAAAAGTTCCATCTCAACACGGAGCAAGTCGGCCTTCAGAATATCAGCATCGTCATAGGAACTCTAATTGGCGAACAGGTAGGTGGGATTATGTCAGATCGTTGGATGTGGAGACGGCAGCGAAAGATTCCAGAGGCTACTGTGCCAGCTGAATTTCGCCTCTGGCTCAGCTATCCTGGTTTCCTTCTCTCCATTTGTGGTGTCATTGTGTTTCTGGTCCAAATTGAGCGAGCAAACGACAATTGGAACATCACCCCTCTTATTGGAGCAGGTATCGCTGCAGCTGGTAATCAAGCCGTTACGACAGTACTTATCACGTACGCTGTCGACTGTTATCGGGACGAAGCTGCAAGTGTTGGCGTATTTATCACTTTCATGCGCCAAATTTGGGGGTTTATTGGTCCTTTCTGGTATTCCACTTACTTTGTACCGCGTATATGTACTTCTTCTTACACATGGCAGGTTCGCTCCGATGATTGTTAGCGTAGGATTAGACGGAAGTGCTGGGATCGCAACCGCTCTTATTTTTGGAGGCAGCATTGTTCCAATCATCTTTCTTCAGTGGAGAGGAAATAAATGGCGGATATAGATTTGATCTGCAAAACTACGAATGCTGCTATGCATATATCAAAATATCACGAAGACGGACTGTTACTGATAAGATTCTAAACACATGGCAACAATAGGGCGAAGGTGGGCTTAGGAGGGTGTTAGATATATTGATCTAGAGGGCCTGTGAGTGCCTTAGGAGGGTTTTTAGACATATCGATCTAGAGGGTCTATCAGTGCTTACATCCTATTTGTAGGAGGCTTAAAATATTACTTTTTGACATTGAAGTTATTATCTCTTTACCCGCTTTATAATGAGAAGCTTGGAGGTTGATGGACCCACTGTCACCCTAAGTCTTCTAGCGATCTTCTCGCTTCCTTTGATGTCACCCTCGATACATATCTGAGAAACTAAACTTTGACAGTATGCCAAATTACATACACTCGTCTGCGGAACTGCCTATGTCTGCCTCGTAACGCAAGGGATTTGTTCCATGTGCAAATATTTCCTGGTATTGATATCATGCAGTACTTTGGATAGTTTCACCAATTCATCATTTTCTCCTAACCATTTCCACAATAGAACAGACCATAGAACAGAATATTTTCTATTGGAGGTGGAGAATGACTACGAGCGGACATGTGCTCAAGATGGGTGTCCCGTGCATTACTCCGACAACCCACACGCAGTTATAGTCCTATCCAGAATGATTTCAATATAGAAAGGGTGTCAAGGCGGGTCCAGGAGGGGCTTCTTTTCGCGACTTCCTCGCGAAACTTCTTACGTTGTGATCAATATATCGACTATGTGGCCACAGCTTGACGCACCAGAATGGTCCACGGGTGGGAGTGGATAATGATTTATATGCACAAGAGATGTCTTCAGGAGATGACTTGTAAATAAAACATTTCATATAATCTGAACTGTGATTTCGAGATGTTCTTCATGCCAGTCGATATTAAGTTCCCAATAAGCCTCCTGGTCGCGCTCCATCTTGTGAAGCTCAACAACTAAATGCCAGTTTTGATTTTTATGAGGTTTGAAGATCCAATGTTCGCGTTTTGCGAGGTCTTTTGGCTTGAAGGCATAAACACCTTTGTTGACTCGGATCACGCCTTCGTGAGAGATATCTAAATCTCTGCGATTTCTTAGTGGGTCAAGATGTAATTTCCAGAAATGTCTAGCACCTTCTTCATGGAACTCATCAAGCAGGTAATGCGGCTGCTCAAATGCCCGCAGCTCGATGTAGCGTGTCTGCTGGGTCCACCGTTGAATGTCAAGGTCGGTATCTGCTTCGTCCGTTGCGAAAAAGACGACAGGAAAGAAGTCAAAGTCAAATCCTGCTTTGATAGATTTGATCCCATGCACAGGTTGGTCAAATTATATGACACCTGCAGTGCCTGTGCTCATGAGTGGCATCTCTAAACTGCCAACAGGCTTTGTTGATATCGCACCATAGCTGTACGTTTGCTGCCGGGAAAATTAAGCATTTTCAGCTAGGTTCAGATTTTCCTGAGAAAGAGAGCTCCGTATGATGCATGGTCGCACGAGCCTGGGAGCCTTTGATAGCAGCGTGAGTTATCTGAACGGAGTCCGAGGGCTGGCTCTGGGCCACCCGAAAAGCCGCAGAAGTATCGTCATGTCCAAGGCCATGGCTCAAGGCATGGGACAGAACCAAAGGATCTGCCGTCTCCCGCCCCGAGTCAGACCAATGTTTGAGAGCGGGCTCAACTTACTAACACTCCGGGGGTTACGTTTGGTTGGTGGTAGCTTTCCAGCGCTCTCTATTTGTGACGCCCGGTTGCCATCCTCCCAGTCATGGTGAGCGACAAGTGCATACGGCCGCATGGTATCGCCGTGTCGCAAGAACTCAGGCGCATGAACTCGGATGCCATAGAGCTGCGTGTATGACTGATCTTTCTCCCAACCAGCCGCATTTTTCTTCCGGCGGTACTCGATATCTGGCGAGTGAACAATGTGCATCTTCTGCCATTGAAGGTTGGCAACCTGCGGTACCTCGACGAGGCTCTGACCTTTAACGGTGACTCTGTAGAATCTCGATGTTTTGGTGCTTTCCCGAGCGAGCAGGATTGCATATCTGGTCCAAATGGAGCCGGGTCCGCAATCGAGAAGTGCGGCGTAAACATTCAGATTGTAGGGCGTTACCTGTAGTTCGATTTCAAGGCCTATATTCGTCATGGTGTAGGCTCTGATTTCGTGGTCTTCTTCCATTGTCGATACATCACTGCAATCCTCAAAGCGAGCTAGAGAAGGGGCCAGTAATGGCAGCGCGTTGGATGGTCCAAGGCGCACTGGCTTGACATCTCTAGCTGTCCAAGCAAAGGTCGAATGGCCATGCGAGTGCTTGATTATTTCTTCTTGTAATTGAACAAACGCTCCGTCGCCTTCACCGTACAGTAGAGGCAAATTCACCTGGAAGATTCCAAAGAGGCTATAGGCAGCATCCTCAACTCGAGTCGCCTTTCGATGGGCTGCCCAAGACATCCTCACGGCCACAGGGTACAGCAGAATATTCTGTGGATCTGTCAGCGCTTTAGCTGGAATTCGTATCGGGTGCTGTGCATGGTTTGCGATATCGTGCTTGGATGCTAGTCGGAAAAGTGCTAGTCATAGAAATCTACATGTGCTGGAGCCAAAAGCTCCTCTAAAGTCCAGGCCCTTGTAAACCAAGCACTGTCCGCAATGCGTGCTCATACCGGTGGTGCAGCCTCGCCAACAGTGACATCGTTGAGATAGGCGTAGCACACTTTCGCACTCGCATACCACTCGTACATGCTGTTTATTGCTTCAGATAGCTCGGCGCTGCTGTTTTTGTCTAAACAGCATGTGTCAACCCAAGCATGCGCCAGACCATCGTGGAAAGCCTGGCGGCAGCAGAACAGGATTTTGGACCACCCAGGCATCCATTGGCGATGCGTGCCCTTGATGTCATTGAAGGTGACCTCCTCTCCATGGACCCATCGGTGCGATAGGATTGCGTAGTCTGGTCGGTCGTGAGAGGCGTTAAACTCTTCCAACTCTAATGTCACGGCGTTGATCAATCTCATACTCACCGGGGCATCGCTTGCTGCGGCGATAGGAGATAGGGATGGGGATTGATTGAGTGGCAACTCAAGGCAGAACGAACTGGTAGCTGCTCATGGAACTTTCTAACAGAATGCCATACTTTTTTTATGAATTCGGTATAAAGTATTAAAAAATGCGGCTAGTGTGACTGTGTTACTTGCCCTTGCTCTATATCGCTATTTGCCATTCAGTAATTCGGGGCGGTAGCAGAAGCCTTCACCAGACAAAGGTAAAATTTCAAGCCTTGATGACACAGAGCACAATGAAACCTGCATGCCGTATTTATCCGGATAAAAGTAGGAGGTACAAGGGTAGGATGAACAGAAGGAAGCATAGTACATAAAACATGCTGTGTCAC
Source organism: Coleophoma cylindrospora (assembly GCA_003369665.1). NCBI lineage: Eukaryota > Fungi > Ascomycota > Leotiomycetes > Helotiales > Dermateaceae > Coleophoma > Coleophoma cylindrospora. The sequence continues at coordinate 55,217 of PDLM01000002.1, forward strand.
ATGACTATAGAGTTGGAGAAACCCTGGTAACGTGATCAAATGTCAGCACCTCTGCTGAGGTGTGAAACTTATCAAGGGCCGAGGTATCCAGCTTTGATTGTCGGCCCATTAAAATTCACTGTCTCTAATCTGTCCGCGGAGGAACACATCACAGGTTAACAGAGACAAGGATCCCCGAATATCACGACTGATGCTCACACCTCATTTTTCAAGGCTGTAGTTCTTGCTCCAAAGAGACAATCTCGAATATATGGAGCACGATAAATATCGGGATTGGGACGCGGCTGCAAGTTATGGGGAAGTAATGATTTTCCCTGGGTGCGAAGATCGGACGATGAAAGCCGCTTCCGGGCTTCACCAGTAATGACCACTCTGCTCACCTGATCTGCCCTGTTTTGATGGGCATATCCCCTACAATGCATATTAAGTCAAACTGCTAAGTTCTGAGATGTAGTAGGGTCATATAATAACACTCTGGCTGAGATTCTGAAAGTTCTTGTTTGATGCTTACATCTTCTTGGATATCAGATTGTGCTTGTGGCTCTTCTTCTTCCCGTCTCAAACAGCGCTTTGACATAGACTACGGAGTAGTAGTATTAGAGAGGGTCCCGGTATTTTTAGAGGGTATCTGAAGTGACCAATAACTCTTCTCAACCAACTTTGTTCTCTCTTGAAACATCAGGTTGCTGAGCTAAGTCCAAGCCACAAGTACGTGCTCTCTGCTCCCCACAGAATCGGCTGAGGTGTGCCGTCTATACTTAAGTAGAGGCGTCAGACCTCCTTCGTCACTTTAGGAGATATTTGAGCCTAGCCTTCGACGGATTCATGCATAGTCAAAGGGAACTCACCTTTCTTGGTTTCTTTTACTTGACACACTTACCATTCGGCAGCTTCTCAGTGATACTGCGAAGCAATGGTGAATACAGGAAAGCCTTCAAATGGATGTTACCTGTGTCGCGCCCGTCACGTCAAGGTGCGAATTCTCATGTTCTTGTCTCAAACTAACCACGACTTTCAATCTAAAATTATTACTTTACAACAGAAGCTGATATATTCTAGTGTGATGAATCAAAGCCTAATTGTTTAAAGTGCGTGAAACTAAGAAAGGTCTGCCCGGGATACCGCGATTTAGAAAAACTCAAGCTCCAGAACAAACTGAAGTCTACACTGTTCGTAGATCCATACGGCCCGACAGCAATTTCCTACATTCCTCGAAACATCCCAACTCCTCTCGATCAGGAGGCTCGGTGCTATTTTCTTTCTAACTACGTCTTGCTTCCTGATGAAAGTACAAAACGAGGCTATTTTGACTTCATGATTCCGTTGCTTAAAAATGAGGAACCCGAATCAGTCTTAGACACTGCTTTTTCAGCTGTTGCTATGGCTGCTTTTGCAAGGCGACCCAACTCTAGGTCTCTGCTGCCTCGAGCTGAAGCTCTATATGGTAGAGCAATTAAGAAGATCAATTTAGTTTTGCGAGACCATAGACTGGTATTGAGAGACTCGACACTTGCCTCAATACTTCTTTTCGGCATCTTTGAGGTAAGATACACTTCACTGCACGATGAACAGATTATAATATCGTTAGACAATTACCTCGACGCATTTGGCTATGAGTGGATGGCTATCTCATCTTGATGGCGCTATTACGATATTAAAGTCTCGGGGGAAGAAACAAATCGAAACACCAGTTGGACGTGACTTGTTCTATGCAATTAGAGGTCAAATGGTTAGTAAACCTTGTCAGAAACTATGTGTAGTGGTAGATGATTAACATACTGATATCCTTTGTAGGTCCTTGCTGTCATTGCAAACTCAAGATATGTCGACGCTGGAATTGAATGGTGGATAGATATGATACCACAAGATGAAACCCAACGAGTTATAACTGAGCTCAACCTAAGACTCGGGAATCTCCGAGCAGAAACCGAGAAGCTTATGTTGAGCTCTCCGTACACCTCCGACAATCTGGAGAATGTTTCCAAACTTCTTCATGAGGCCAAATTGTTAGATGAACGATACGCCCAGTGGTTCGAAAACTTACCACCTTCTTGGAAACCTCGAACGGTGGCATGGATTGATTCTATACGAGAAGAAGACCTGCTCTTATCAGACTTCTATCCAGGGAGAGTCGATTTACTGGTTGAAATTTGGAGTGCTGGTCAATATGCCACGGCGCTCACATCAAGGCTCCTTGTTCAGAGAACCATTCTGCGATGTGCGGCAAGGTTGTGTTCGCCACTGGACTATCGCCTCACACCTGAGTTCACAACAGCAGCGCGTGTTTCAAGCCAACTGATCGACGATGTTATAGCTGCTGTTCCATACTTTTTTGGTTGGAAGCCCAAGACCGACGTAGGAGCCATAGTTACCGGTTCGAACTTCGCTTGTGGGAAAAATGATGGAATGACACCCAAAGCTCTGTCGGTCCTTTTCGTTATTTGGCCCATCATTGTAGCGGCCACATCCGACTTTACGACTGAATCTCATCGAGAGTGGCTGAAGGCCAAGCTAGCATATGTTTCTGAGCATATGGGTATCAATCAAGCTGGAGTTCTACTAAAGGTACTAATATCTGCTTTTATGTCCTGTTGTGGAGTTGACCTTTTCATAGAATGCGGCGATCCGTTCACCATCGATGTTGATATTTAGAGACAAAAATGGTCATACCAGTTCAATCTTCCAAGAACCACCAGTATAAAATTAAAAAGAGAAAGAAATATATCTGGGTGCACGGCGGCGAGAGAGCATGACATATTCATCATACCTCATATCCGGACGATCAAAGCAGAGGACTAGAAATTTACAGATTCTCACCAATAGTGTTGGGTCACACTCACCGGCCTTAGAAACAGAGTCCACCATAATTCTGAATGACGAGATGGCATCGTCGAGACAGAAGTAACGCAAATAACTCATTTCAGGCTGACATGAGGCACAAAATCTAGCTTTGGGGGAGAGAGGCCACGGTGGAACTAAAACTTTCTCTTTACTTGAGAATCTGCCTCTGTTACCAGCAACAGCTTTGTATTTAGTTTTTGGTGCTTTGTTGTGGAATAGGAATCCAACCAATCTCTATTGATTTTGTAAACCACTTTTCATTAATGGGCCCGCGTGAGAAGACAATAGGCCCGTCACGGCAGGTGCAAACCTTCCTTGCCACACCATCAAAAATTACTGTTGGTCCCCGCTTGACACTGATAATGTTTTATAGCGTTATTATATAGCATGAAGATAAGAAGACTTTTAATACATGTACTTGTAATAACATTGTCGGCAAGTGAGTTTGTAAAGTCTCTACCCCCGCTCACGTCAAAGCATTCTATGTCAAATCACTCTACGTCAAGTCACTCTAGAATCCTACATCACTAGATCGCTAGACTGTATCTACATAAAAATAAGGGATGTTTGAAGTATCAAAACGTATATGGATTCATGTTAAAGTGGTGAGATTAAGGTAATTCGTATTTTCGCAGTGTTTTATGAGATGAGATTGATGTTTTTCCCCCTTCACCTCACAAAGGAAACCTCTTGGCAAAAGGCTTGATGTGATGATTCAGAAATACGAGGGCTCCCATTTCAGCCAGAAGACGGATTCAGAAACCGAAGACAATATGACCACCAGTGGAGAAATTATTGATTGGACAACGGAAAAGTGAGTAGTGTTCAAGAGAAATCATCGAGTTAGGTCTCTTCGGAGGCCATGGCTCTCGGAAACATGTTTATTCATCCAATGTTTCATCCCCAGGCTCGCCATTCATTCCATGCTACCGTGGCTAGTACCCGTGCTCTCCTGCCGTCGGGTCGCTTCGGTCGTCTCAAGCCAAGTTTGAGAAACCAGAACGTGGCGTAATTGCGTCAAGGGGAACCACAGGCTGTTTGTCTGTGCACACTGACACTAATTCTCGGGGCAGCATATCTTTCATCGCAAAATCAGTTTTATATATCGAGCTAAACTTAGTCGAATCATTTGGGCACCTTGTTTGTCTTCGGTGACTAGGACCAGAAATCATGACTTGTTTTGAAATTGGCATGCTGTAAGTTCTCAATAGAGCCGGGATTCTGGTTTACAATGCCGCAGTAGACATTTCTATCTAGGTAGTTCGATTATGCAGTCTCAAGAGCTGCGAAATATTTTGATTTAAGCCCAATGCTCTTTCCTCATAATTTTGAAGAATTAAATTAAGAGGAGGTTCTCATCTTTTATTCATTTTTCTAGTCCCACAACTCTACTACATCGATGCAATGCGGGTCAATATTATACTCCGTGCCTTTCTATCGTCGCTAGCTTCCACAGCGCTGGCATCTCCTTTATCCTTTTCACAACTTGCCTACAGAGACACTTCAACTATAGAACCAAATCAAGATATATATCCATCAAAAAGTGCGAGCGATGCACCATATTCAGTCTCCGAAACAAATCTTCGAGCTGCTATCAAGATCCCCCAAGGATTTACGTTTGGACAAAAGATGCCGGTCATCCTTTCTCCAGGCACTGGTGTCACAGGAACGCAAACTTTCTCTGGAAACTTCATGAAACTTCTGGCAAACAGCAGCATAGCCGATCCTGTGGTGCTAGATATACCAAACAACCTCCTCGACGATGTCCAAGTGAATGCAGAATATGTCGCATATGCTGTTAACTATGTCTCAAGTGTTTCCAACAACAGAAACGTCAGTGTTGTAACCTGGTCTTAAGGATCCATCAATATGCAATGGGCAGCCAAATACTGGCCCTCTACTCGCTCCACTGTGAGCGACTTTATCGCTGTTTCTCCCGATATTAAAGGAACGAATATCGCCGACGCTGTTGCCGGTCTTACAGGTATTCTTCCAGTAGCACCGGCACTTCTCCAGCAAGAAGACACTTCGACGCTCATTGCTACGCTTCGGGCAAATGGCGGTGACTCAGCTCTAGTTCCAACAACAACCATTTACAGCTCTTCCGACGAGATAGTGCAGCCACAGAGTGGCAACCAAGCCTCTGGCTTCTTTCTCGATGCAAATAATATCGGGGCGTCCAATTCACAAGTTCAAACGGTATGCCCAAACCAAGCTGCTGGGGGGAATTTTACCCACGAGGGCATGTTGTATAACTCCCTGGCCTTCGCCCTAGCAATGGATGCATTTACGAACCCTGGACCTGGTCAAGTGAGTCGCCTCGATCTTCCAACAGTCTGCGCTGCAGCACTTGCGCCTGGACTCGATGCAACAGACAAGTCTACCACTGACTCAACAATCACGATTGCTGCTGGGAACGTACTCACATACCAAAACGGAGTGACGAAGGAACCCAATATTAAGGCTTATGCTGCGAAAGATACCCCCACGATGAAAAGTGCAACTTAAGGGCTGCAGGCTATAATACTGTGCATGAGCAGCTTTTGGTACGCTTCAGTATTCTTAGGCTTGAGTAATATATTCAACTGCTAGCCCCCAATAACTGCTATCATCGCTCTCGTATCCTTGGCCCTTTGTTGATAGATGCATGTTTTTTAAGCAGTAAACTTGGACTCTTCTCCTTCTCAAATATACGAGTAGCAGGATTTCCTACAGTTAATTTTTACACGCGAATTTCGACAGATGCCTCATACTAGAATGAAACCCTTCTACTAAACAGGATACAAATACATGCGGATAAGAATTTTCGTGGAACATGGTAATGTAAGCGTACCATCTGCACCTCCTTAAATGCACTCAGTTTATTGGAGAACTTGAGTATCATTGAGGGACAACAATAGCCACTTTCATCGGCTGACCAAATTTCCGATTATTTGGTGATTATCTCCGATCAATGAAGACGAATATTAATTACATCATCTCGTTTTGGAGCGCATGGTACATGACAACTTCACAACCATCATTATCGCACAGCTAAAAGGGGCCAAATCTCGGCCTCGGCATAAATATGGGCTTCTTAGTAATGACCAGGTCTTTTCTCAGCCACACTTGGAACCATGATGAAACTAATTATTTCGCAGCTAACAGCTTTTCAGACATACTTGCGTGGCACCAGAACTTAGGTGGACTGGCAGTGAGTGATCCATTCTGCTTATGGCCGTAGATATTGGTGTCATTGGTGTTATTGTTGAAATCAAAAATATCGAGCTGTATTTGACAATGCACGACATATATGGAATTGAGAAGTGTAAAATGTTACGAGGTTTCAAGCCAGCAGTAGCGCAGCCATTACCAGTGGCAGAGATATAATTATTAGTGGCGGACAAATTTCTTTTGGGCCTGAACCAAATACTCGGCAGATGCTGTCGGCGCGAGACCAATGGCGCATAATGATACAATGATGGCATATTTCCGCAGTCTGTTTTGTAGCATTAGGGGATACTGCCGAGGAAAGTGCCGATGGCGGCCAGGCAGAGAGATGTTTTGTGGGCCGGCTCCAAGTTGCAATTGTAGGAGGTTCTAATCCAGCACCTCAGGGGGTTGTTGGTCAAGTCCTGTGGTGAGCCTCACCGATCCTCATGGTCGCATTGGAGGACCTTACTCAGATGGATCATCAGTCGCCCCTTCGAATCACGTTTTACTTCTTGACTATGTTAGTTCCGATTCCTGAGACTTCTTAGAGTCAATAGCCCGAGATTCATCTGTCACAGCTGGATACCCCAAAATCTGAAATCCCTCAACAAATTCATTTCACAATAACCATATGTTGATTAATGGTTCTAGCGTAGAAGAACATCACCATCCCGTTTCATTGTAGATGCGCTTGATGATCAAAATTTAAAGGTATATGTCAAAAAGGCTTACGCGTCATATTTTCCTATGGATATTATCTTTCACTTGCAGGCTGGAACCATTAGAAATGAAACATGGAAAAGGGTCTGTACATCTTCAATGCATTGTACAGAGTTTAGCTTAAGTTGCCAAGACATGAAGCAGGAGGACTGCATTTAACGGCACAAACGGAACATACCATGAAAACTTGGCAACAGCCAGAAAAGCGATATCTACACGATTAATCTCGCCCTTAAATCTGTCCCTTTGTAGTCGAACATGGAAATCCCAAGAGATGAAGTTTGGAGGAAGTATATTAGTTGAAAAAGTCTTTCAAATACAAGCAGTTTGTGTATAATTTGGATACTATGAGGTCTAAAGATGTATCGAAAGATTCAGGCTAAGGTTTGGTCAACAGGACCAGGCCAGAAAGGAAATGCTGCGTGTTCTGACCAATCAACCATGTGAAAGCCGATGATGCTAGAAGAACAACGACCCGGTCCATTCAAGCGAATGGCATCAACTCGGCCTGTATGCAACGATCCATGCATACGGAGATATCTTTCAGGAGAAGCCAGTACTAGCACAGACGGTCGCATCATCATTATTCGGACACAATCCACTGATACACCCCCAACTGTCGATATTTGGGGTGGGATTTGTTGAGCCAATACAACTGACTTTCTGGAAGGTGGTGTTTAACCAGTTGCTCCCATCTGTGACGCCGTTGAAGAAAGTGCTGTACTGGGCAGTACTCATAGCGTCAACAGCGATATCGAAATGCCAATGTTGGCCCATGTCGTTCACCTTGAAATGTTTGAGTCAGTACAAATTCGGCTAGAGGACGTATCTTTGGTGGCGATTTTGGTATGCTATACCTCAGACGTTGTGCATTGGTTACAGTGGCTCCCCCCACTAAGAGCAATGGAAGCAGGGCACTCATCGACGATCATGAACGTTAGTGCCTGGGAAGACAGAGCTACGCCTGCTGACGAGACCGGCGTAATCTCGTAACAAATACCACAAGCTCCTCCTGGCCCACCTGCGCCTGCAGAAGGGTTTGAGCCAAAGGCAAGCTGATTGATAGCAGCATAGAGATAGCCAGGGCCACCACCCTGTCCACCACTTGTCGATTTGCCGTCTGGTAAAGAACTTACACCACACCCGGTTCCCGAACTGAGCTCTGTACCTAGAATGAATTGTGTAGTTGATGCAGATCCGGAAGATGGGAGTACATATCCAGCCGAGTCCGCGCAGACATTCACCGCCATAGCCGAGAGCAGAAAAAGAGACTTTGGGAACATATCTTCAAGGGAGTTATAAAACGAATCAAAACAACCAGTCCTGACTGAGATTTGTGCTGAACAGTGAGAAGTGAAGTGGGGTATGCCGAATCTTTTAAGAGGAGCATATGAGTCTTTTATTTCAACTTCTGTATCTGGCTGGCTGCCTTACTTTCCCTCTTCTAATTTCCAATCTTACTGATTCCTAGGCGACGCTTGAGGTTGTTGTATCAACTGCCTTGAATAGATTAGAATTTCCTTACAGGAGCCAGTGAATAGACATTGATATCTTCCATACCCCTACAGGAGTTGTGGCTACTTAACCATGTGTTTTCGGCAGTTGTCCCAAAAGTTAGATAATTGCCGCTCAGAAGTGATTCTGAAACGGCGACCTTGCCAGCCCAATCTACTTGCGATTGCTTTCCGGCTTTCGGGAGGCTTACCCTGATGGAATTCAAAGCGGGTATAGTGAGAATGTACTTGTAGGCCTGGAATTTTAGGGGGAAACTGATCATATTGAACCGGCCTGGAGGTTCGAAAGGAGACATTCAAAATCGTATGTTCTTTAAATTCTGTAGGCTGAGGCACAGTGCATGCTTTAAAGCCCAGTGAGAATAAGAAACAAAACTGAGGTCATGTGGCGGTATGGATCAAGAAAGAACCTGTTTCTGATACGTAGATGTTACATAATAAGCAGAATTTCTATTTCAAATCATTAATATCACAACTGCTATCATCAGCAGTCACACGAATTCCTATCACCTAACGCAGCCGCAATTCGATTGAACTCTGTGGTAACACTATATTCATTAGATATATTATGTTGTAAGGAATTTATCTTTAATATCAACAGAACTCATCATTAACTGTGAAAAATGAGTGTGGAAGGTAGCCTGGTGGTCTATTTACATATGTTTGGCTGTCATGGTATCACGTGACCATTTGTTCAACATATGAAGTAACATCAACACTGAAAGACATCAAGTTGTATGAATAGGCTTCAGACTACTTTGCTGCGCCTGCCAAACTCTGGCGCCTTCGTATGCACAGTTATATTCCTGAAACTCTGCTGGGTTGAGCGTAACCCGCTTTCTATTCATGTCTGTTCCAGGCCGGGCTTGCTGTCTACTATATGCTTGTATCAGAGAGGCACGCTCATGCCTGGCCTCAAAAACGTCGTGGAGGGATTTTCGAATCTGTGCTTGTGTGTGCGGTGTTGGGATGTCGTTCAAAAACTCCCTGAGCGCTTCGGCATCCTCAAAGCTCTGGCTTGCTCCTTGGCCTTGAGTTGGAAGCATAGCATGCGCCGCGTCGCCGATTAAGATCATACGACCATGGACCCAACTTTCCAATGGGTCAATATCCCGAAGCTGGTATAACGCCGGGCTGGAGCCGGACGCTTTGAAAACCTCCAAAATCCATTCGGGGAATGCCGCAAAACTCTCGAGAAGTTTCTTCATTGACCCATTGGATGTCCACGAATCGGATCTAGATGCTTCATGCATATGCTCGTCCGGAATAAGGGCGACTATCCCATAGAGCGAAGCATTATTACCAGGGCCCATGATGACACGCTTATCATAGCCCACGACCATAGTCGTGAATGGCTCACGGGGGTTGATGATAGAAGTGAAGGCCCTGGACTTTTCAACATCTTTCATATCGAGAAGTAACCGGTATGCAGATATGCCGGTGGGCTTCGGGCTTGAGACGTCTGGCCCAGTAATGATAGTCCGCATGGTGCTATGGATCCCATCTGCTCCAACTATCACATCACCAGAATAGTGTTCTCCATTCTCAAGCATGACCAGGCCACTTTCGGAGTCGCAGGACATGACTCGGCTTGAAGGAATTATCCTTACCGGTCGACCCAAGCCGTCGATTGCTGTTGCTGCCTGTTTGAGAGCGTCATGAAGATCAGCACGATGATAGACTAAGCGATCAGCTCCAAACCGTTCGGTGCTGGGAATTTCGGCTTGCAGCTCTCCATCAGTATTGTAGATGCGGAAAGCTTTGTCGCGCGTTGGTCCTTTTCCACCCAGATATTTGTCCAGTCCAAGTTTGGTGGCAATTTTGGAGGCATTTGGCTGTAAAGAGATCAGTGCGCCGACCTCCTTGTTCATCTGCGATGCTTCCAGTACAACGATGTCGCGAGACGATCCGCGCAGTGCAACAGCCTGGATCCTATCAGCCTCAGTCTCAAAAGAGTTGTGGTTTGTGGAATATCAATACGGTTACAAGACCTGCGATGCCACCGCCAACAATGATGATGCGCATATCCGCCATGCTAATTCAAGACAGTAGCTCTTATAAAAATGGTGACCGTGTTGAGGGGGTCTAAAGAAACCTAAGGTTTTATTCACTGGGCTGGGGATTTTCCCGTTGTTGTATTTGGTTTCTTCTTTCCAAACTGTAATCGAATGCTACTTGAACGGTGTCCTTTATGTACGAAGTGTGAGTGTCGAAAGCGACACCATCTCAACCCCTGCGGACTGGGTGGGCGTCGCCGGAATGGGGAGTCGGAAAGCAAAGTCAATCAAAAAAAACCTTTCCATGAACATGACTACAGGATGAAGGCGGATTAAGGGCGGAGCAAGTGGCCAAGCTGATGGTGGATATGCCAACTTTGCCTCAAGTTGGACCGAACCGAACCGAACCGAACTGGGCAATTCGAAAGACGCTGCTCAAGATTCCATCGTCAGAGGAACCAGTACTAAATCAAAGGTCTACAATATTAAAGAACAATCTTCTCGCAGACTACTGATGTTAAAAGGGCAAAGTCAGCTGGTCTTTAAATTCGTCCCGTACCCAAGCAACTACATCTTTTTCTGTACTTATCCTCTGGCCATCCAAAGACTTAACCATGACGACTACCGCTACAGCAGTCACTTCTCCTATCCAACGACTGGTTTCAGAGCCGGCTCCTGATCGCCTAGCTATGTCAGGAAGCAGCGTTCCCCTTGCTGATTGGCATCGTGATCTCATCCGTGATGGTTTTGCTGTCGTCAAAGGTGCCGTTCCCAAGGAGCGTGCAGAGAAATATACAAATGACATGTTTACCTGGCTCGAAGATTTGTATGTTATTCTCATAACTTAACTTGTACTTGATTGTTGTATTGAATGGCTTTTTCTAGCAACCTCGGATTCGATCGCAATGATGCTTCTACTATCCACAAGGACAAGCTGCCAGTCATCAACGAGAAAGGCATGTGCTTGCACTACGCTGTGACACATGAAGATTTTGTCTGGCAAGTCCGCTCTGAGCCTGGAGTTGTGGGTGCATTTGAGACCGTGTACAATGACAAAGATCTCATTGTCTCATTTGACGCGGTTGGGTTTGGGTTTCCTAATCGTACGGACCTGCCTAAGAACGTGCCGTGGCCACATCAAGATCAGGATCCAGAGAAGCCCGGATTCAGTTGTCTTCAGGGGTTAGTATTGCTGACCGACTATGATGCATAGTAGCTAATGGCCACCGCATAGTCTGGTGAACCTCTTACCCAATGGGCCGGACGATGGCGGGCTTATTGTCTGCAAGGGAGCATACCGTCTGAGCGAGCAGTTCCATCGTGAAATGGCCTGGGAGGACCGAATTCCTCAATGGACCAATGAGTGGTATGGGTTCACAGATAATGGCATGAAATGGCTCGCGGACCATGGCTGCGAGTGGGTTAAGGTCTGCGCCGAGCCAGGCGATCTTCTACTCTGGGATTCTCGCGTACCGCACTATAATCTTTCTTCAACGACCTCGCAGCCCAGATTCTGTGTCTATACATGCTACATGCCGGTCGCCGATGTCACACAAGACGACCTCGTCCGTAAGAAGAAGGCTTACGAGGGCAAGTATCATCAATTTTGCATAACATACTTGCTGTTGCTAATCATGCGTAGATCGAGTTGGTACTACGCACTGGCCAAATGCACGCCATGTAGGAGGGAATGTTGCAAAACGCGATGGGGAGATTGATATCAATAACCGCATCCGTCCACGCAAAGATGCAGTTCTAAGTGAGAGGGCGTTCCAGTTGACCGGAATTCCATATATCAAGCCTTCAACATGAATGGTTCAGGTTCTATGATGCCTCCGAGAATTTGCTGGGTGGGAAACAAGTCTTTAGAAATTACAGTAGAAATTTAATTCATCATTCATCCATCTTCCAGTGACTATGTTGCTTTATGTGTATAAGTGTGTATATGTATAGTCATTCTATGTGTAAATGTGTATATGTAACAAACAGAGAAGAAAGCCAAAAACTTCCCTACCAGTCTTGCGTCCATGTCATGTCTTTTGCCGTGGCACTGACTCAAGCACGTCAAGAGAAGACACTTCCGAGTGAAAATGCGATCCCTGGGATAGAACAACGTCAGAAAGGGCAATGAAATCTTGCGGAGATGATATTGAGGGGCGATGCTCGGCGGCACCGAGATGAGTTCGGAAATGGCAGACTCCCCCACCCCCACCCCCACCTCTCCGCCCTTCCCCGTCTTGCCCCTCGGCACAGAATCTGGGGTCGAAAACAACGGGTGGGATATCAGGTCCCCTCCGAACTATGAACGCCAGCAGAGATAAGAATGCACCAGCACTCTCGCATCATCGGTTCTGACATGACACCGCTTGCCAGACTCCCTATCCAAGATGGCAACCAACGATATCTCCCAGAAAGAAATCATCGCCCATCATGAGGACACTTCACTGAAGGATACGGCTGGCGCTAGCCACCGTTTGGCCGGCGATGCCCTCCTCGTCACGGCACAAGGCGAGATTTGCAGACTGCCCGTACCAAGCAACGATCCAAATGATCCTCTCAACTTCACAAGATGGGAGAAGGCTGCCATTATTGTTGCGTGTTGCTGGTTCTGTGAGTCCCGCTGCCGCTCATTCCGTCTCTAGATAGCTAGCAATACTGATCGTTGTGGTAGCAATCATGTCGTTGTCCCTGAGTGGTGGCTTAGGCGCTATACTCAGCACTTTCTTTCAACTATACTTGCCCCAGGGACATGCCACGGAGGAGGTCGTGAGACTTCTGACTTTCCCAGCTCTGTTTATCGGTGTGGGTGAGTAGGCGAAGCAGCATATGCTCTGCATTGATATCGTCATGCTGACGCATTCAAGGCAACTACATTATCCTTCCTATGTCTCTCGCATTCGGTCGTCGTCCAGTCTTTATCCTCTCGGTTGTAATCTTATTAGCTGCGACCATAGGATCTGCCGTGCAAACCAGCTACAAGGCCCACTTAGCTACACGCATCATTCAGGGTCTCGCCACGGGAGCAACAGAATCTGTGAGTCGAGTTGGCTTGTGGTAGCATATTTATTGACGAGAAAATAGCTCCTTCCTTTGATGCTGACCGACATAACATTCCTTCACGAGCGCTCAATGATTTTTGGCTTTTACTGGGCCACACAGAACATCTTTTCCAGCTGTCTCAACATCGCGAGCTCTTACGAGACAAGCATCAATTGGCGTCTCTACTACTGGGTTTATGTCGCAGCGATTGGTCTGGGCTTACTGCTGGTCATCTTTGGGGCATTTGAGACGCGCTTCGCACGACCGGTCTCCTCGCTCAGCGGTCAAGTGGTCTACACCGATGATTATGGAGTCACTCGCATTCTCTCTGATGATGAAGCGCAAGGTCATCTTCCAGAACTCCCTGCTATCACGACCTACTCTGCTGCACCCCCAAAGAAAACATACTCTCAGATGCTTAGACCATGGTCCGGCACAGCAACACGACCTGGTCGCTTGATCATCATGTCCTGGATCCATATGGCCGAGTCATTCACATCCCCCGGCATACTTTACGCCGTCCTCCTGTCATCTATTACACTTGGGTGCACAGTCGGTGTCTCTCTCACCTACAATACTGTGTTAGAAAATAACTATGGCTGGCCTGCTAAGAATGTTGGTCTTATCAATATCGGAGGCATCATTGGTGGCATTGTCGGTATGCTCTATGGGGGCTGGCCTGCAGATAAGCTTGTCATTTATCTTGCCAAACGAAATCACGGCATACACAAACCTGAGCATCGTCTCATCATGTTAGTCCTTCCAGGTTTCCTTGGGGTTGGATCTCTACTACTCTATGGCTTTACAGCTAGTGGTGGCTCAACATGGTGGGGGCCTTATATTGGTTGGACACTATTTCAGGTTGTGTTCGTAACAGTACTCATAGTGTCAACAACATTTGCGGCTGAAGCGTGGCCGAAAACCCTGGGCCAGCAATCGTCGTGGTTGTGGGCAGCAAGAACCTCATCTCTTTTGGCGCTACATATGGAATAACGCCAATGGTAACGGAGCACGGGTATCCATGGGCCTTAGGTGTGTTGGCTGCAATCTTCGGTGCGATCTTTCTTTTGGGGGCCCCAGTATATTTTTGGAACCCAAAATGGAGGGCATATGTTGCTAGGAAAGAGGAAGAGCACCGAGACCTCGGTGTTGGAACAACCACGTAATTAGTATCCGCTTATTTAGACAAACTTATTATTTACCCTTGGTGACAATGTAGCATTGGCTTCCAGAAAATCACAGTTCGTATTAGCTAGTCTATGAATTTATTTGTTCACTCTTTATCATGATAAATACATAATCAAATCCAAGAGAACCCCAGGTATAAATCTAGGATACGTTTCTCATTGAGGTGTTCTAATCCTCGACTATAGTAATAGTGCTATTTTTAGATATAATTGTAGCGTTCTGGGTCACCCCAACTTCTTTGCCATAGGAGAAAGACCCATTGAATGGTGGCACGAAGACACACACTAGACCATCGGGAGCATTTATCTCTAGGACTACCTTACCGTCAGAGTTATAGCCCCAAGCAGCATAGATAGAACCAGAGGGAGTCGGAACACGGCCATGCACCCACTCAGTCCTAAATCCAGGGAGAGGAGCGAACAGAAATTCATTGAATGCAGGCTTCAAAGCACGAATTCCCAGAACATAGTCTGTGAGAAATACAGTGGGATAACTACCCCAGAAGTGGCTTTGTCCGGTGAATATGTCGAGACCAGGGTAGACACCATCGATGCTCTACTCTGATTAACATCATTCTACTTTGCGTTCTAGAAGGGCTGATAACTTACGACGTACTCCCAATATGCGCCCGTATAGTTTCTATCTTTTCTTACCATCGGACTCCAAGTCCTGTCAAGTAGATCTTGTGCGAGTTCCGTCTCACCAAACTTTGCAAGCCCCTCTAGTAGAAAGCTCATGTAATAGGGGTTTACAACTCGAGGTGTATCCTCATAACGTGTGCCATTTATGTAGCCCGCGGCGACCTTGAGTGAGGCAAGCTTCTCAAGAAACTGTGCCCTACGTTCGACAGTTCCAACCTCCCCAAGAAGAACCTGAGCGATATCCATTACATCATATCCAGTGATGCCCACGGATGATGCATAGTATCGATCGGTCGAATTCCAAAGTAGAGTATCTATAGCTATCCTTGAGAGTTCAGCTTGCTTGCGATACGCATTTGCAGTTCCGTTGTCCTTGAGATACGATGCCATGATGGCCATCCTTTCTAACCCTAGAATCAAAGAGATCGTACTGGCTGGTCCTAGAGCTTGCCCCTTTTCACTGCCCAATGGGACATTTTGGGGCGCACTTAATGCTCCATAGAGCTGCGTGTCAAGATCCAGAGAACGAGAGATGGCATAACTCGTCGCGCTGACCATTTTTGGCCAATAATACTGCAAAAAGGTGTTGTTGCCTGAGCTGCACGGTAGAAAGCTCGATCAGTATGCTAGGCCGATCATACTTGGCTAGATCACTCACCTCATCCAGTAGTTGAAGATGACCTGCATGAAGTCAAAGTTGTAATCCACCAGAAGAGGATCGAGATTCGTTGTTCTGATGAGAGTGCCTTTCGTATCCAGAGGGCTAAAAAGAGTATTGATGGGAATCTGCCCCGAACTTACTTGCCTTGAAAATGCCTCTTCCGCAGGGCCCCAAACGAACCGAGCGTCTCCTGTCCCAGCCATGACAGCTCGTGCAGAAATGAGCCGATCTCCAAGCCAAGAAAAGCGATCTCGTTTTCCAGAATCTGAGCAAGTGTACATCTCGTTCGTTTGAACGCCGTACTCTACCAGGACATCGTCGGAAGTCATTGGGTTACTGTAAACAGTTTCGCCGGTGCTCAAAACCACGTTGGCATTTCGTACATACGCTGCTTGATCTTGCCACGGCCCGAATGCAAAGCTTTTATATGTGCCCCCAGGGATATATGGATTAGGATCTCCCACGCCATATGAGCTGATATTGAAGTGGGCAATCTCCAAATCGTCAAGAAGAACGGTATATGTGTTGTCACCAGGTGATGTCGTCTTAATGGTGTGCCATACCTTCTCCGTCACATTCTGTAGGGAAAAGAAATTAGGCGTTGTCCCGGAAGAGCGCGTGACGATTCACTCACAAATAATACTGGAAACTTATCTAGTATATAACCAGGTAGGCTGGTTTGGTTTTGAAGCGACCAACCTCTACCCACCACCAAAGTGTTTGGTGGAACCAGTGACTGGTCAATATTGGCAAATGACCCATCTGGGTACTCACTCGTCAAAACAACTACCTAGATGTTAACTTCCATGTCGAATTGGACTAATAACTCTTACAGATTGGACCTGTTGCTTGGATAGCGTCTATCTCGGTGTCAACTCGCCATCCTGTGCCTCCATATTCAACCATGGTCTCAAAACTCAGGGTGTAGTTTTTCAAATTCACAACTTGCGCTGTGGTTGCAGGCTTTTGTCCACGAATGTAAGCGCCATTCTCAGTTATCTCCCAGGTTGAGGTCTGCGTACCAGGCGCGAAGCAGACAAGTTGTTGGGTGTATGGTCCTAATGCCCATATATCGGTATATGTAGTATTACTTGATGCAAAGTAACCACCCCAAGAATCAAGCTATTGAGCAGGTCTTTGTTTAGTACCTAAAGGAGCACAAAATAGGCCGGGGCATTGTCTTACTGGAGTTTGCTCTACGCTGGATTTAAATCCTACACTTGATAACTTTAAGTATGATCCTTTAATCAATGTGATACTTTGCCATCTTTGAGATCCTTGTATAAAATAACTGGAGACGTTCCCGGTGTGAGTTAGGTTGAAAGTCTCAACCCGGAAAGTTCCCGCAAGACCATTGGCAAAAGCAAATGGGCCATCGCCTTGCGACTCAAGTAAGCCACTAGGATATTCAAGTTATAACCAGGTCATAACGTTAAGGCCTTTGACAAATCTCACTTGTATGCCTCGCTATACTTGACTTCGATCTGTGCATATCCCTCGACGACGGCAACTTCAAAGACAGGGTAGCCGGCAACATCTCGACCATAATCCACTAGGGGGTTTGAACGCACATCAATTCCGGGCTGTTTCAGTGAAGACATGGATGGAGATCTGCTTACGAGTGTAAGTTTGCCCAACTGTCGTAAACACAATTGGATCACCTGCGGAGCCGTTGATGTAGGCATCGGTCAAGGTGTTTGCAATAGATGTGGGGTACAGGTATGCGGCACCCGTAGGACTTGAATAAGGCTGCTGTAGTGGAATCGACGGCCAAGGACCAGCAGAAACAACCCTCATGAAACAAGCGGCCAGCAAAGTTAGGGGTCCAAAAATCATCATGAAACTAAAGAGCGATCCGCTGCTTTGCATGGCAAAACCAGCAAACTGGGAGTCTATTTATTCATTTTGGAGGAATAGCCTCCGCTCTTCAATATTCGGACCATGGTTTTCATAAAAGTGACAGTTAATGCCACTGCCGCATCAACCTGGCAAGCAATCCGATGTTCTAGAGTGATGAATACTAGGCATCCGAGGAGGGCGCGGAGAGGTGGGGGCACGACTTGACTCTCGGGGATCCGGTTCGGACTGATGAAGACTCTGCTCTTCAGCTCGACAGACTTATGAGGTTCTAAGAAATACCCTGGCTGGCTGGCCGCAGAGAACAAGAGTGGGATTGAGATTTTATGGAGAAGATGGGGTACAGCTGGCTGCATCTCCGGTACCAAGTAGACAGTGGCAGTGGAATCTCACCCGAACCGAACCGAGGTCCAACTGCACCGCTTCACTCGCATCCCTACAGAGGAAGGGTAGAGCATGCTCCATACCGCGACGTTTCGAATCCTTCCGAGAGGAACTCGAGACGGCCAATCCCTCTCGCCCACTTCTCCGCAGCATCGAGTACGATCCACTTCTGGTGGCTGGGGTTCTGGGGCCCCAACTGCGGGGTACATTGGTGGTCGTATGTGGCCTTGTGTACCGTCCTACAAGTGCAGCAATGGTGAGCATGGGATGTCTCTGGCCTGGAATCCTCGATTCGTGAATTGAATGCCTAAGATGGAGCCAATCGTGAGTTGCTCAACCAAATTAGGACGGTCCTGACCATCGTAGCCCGAACATACTCGCGGGGCAAAGCGTCAGCGCTTGGCTACCGCCTGTGACCAGTGTCGAAAGAGAAAGGTCCGATGTGATGAGAGGCAGCCGCAGTGTCGCCATTGTGCAGCCCGAGGAGATGTCTGTCGAACTTCGGATCCAAAACTCCCGGGTCGGCAGGTGGCTCGGCGACGAACCGCTGCCGTTGGCACTTCTGTCTCTCCGAGCAGTGCCGCGAGTGGACCGGATGCCTTGCCTCGAGTCGACGTGCCCGACATCCCATCGCTGTCTAGGAGACATGAGAGTATATCGCGAAGTAACCATGCTCCCTCGCCGCAGTCGTCCCTGGCCGGGTCATCTCACGCTGCTCTCGGCACTTCAAGTGCGCTCAACCATGGGGATTCTAGTGCTCAAGAAGACCCTAGGCAGAATAACATCGAAGGCTCTTACGAGGGACAAATGATCTTGAACACCGATAATACCACACACAAGAAGAAGTTCCTCGGTGGTGGTTCATTGCAGGCATTAGCGAAACACCTTGACTGCCTGTTC
Organism: Coleophoma cylindrospora; assembly: GCA_003369665.1. Classification (NCBI taxonomy): domain Eukaryota; kingdom Fungi; phylum Ascomycota; class Leotiomycetes; order Helotiales; family Dermateaceae; genus Coleophoma; species Coleophoma cylindrospora. The sequence continues at coordinate 74,151 of PDLM01000002.1, forward strand.
GAGCAGGCTGGATGGAAATCTATTGCTGATCGATTTGCTTTTGGTATGCAGTATGCCGAGGAACTTCTGTTACCACGGTATGGAACTATGCACCGATTACCTGCCCTGCCTGCGTTATCCGAGATGACATGGTGTCTCTCCGTGTTCAGACGACACATCTACCCAATTTATCAAATCATCGATCTCACACTTTTGGAGCAGGCTATGAGACAATTTCACCATACGGATCTCTCATCTCTCCCTGCAAAAGATGTGCCGGTTCTATGCTGCGCTTACTCCGTTCTTGCGATTGCAGTCGATGAGCAAGCCGGCTCTTATACTGCGATGGGGTTAGAATTCCTTACGGCGGCATATATGCTCTACGCACATGTCATTTCAACTCCATATCTCTCGTCAGTTCAGGCATTGCTACTGCTTACCATCGGTCTTAGAGCTCGAAACAAAGATGGAGCCGCCTGGCAAGCCCTTGGCCAAGCCATACGCATCGCACAGTCGATTGGGTTGCACCGTCGTTCAGAAGATATCGTACATACACCTGACCCCAGAAGTGGTGAGAGCAACTTTGACTTTGATGCCAGAGTTTGGTGGGCATGTTATTGTCTAGAAAAGACAATGGGCCTTGAAGTGGGTAGACCACTCGCCATACGGGACTCGGAATGTAATCAAAGTATTCCATGTTCACAGGCAGATGGCCTTCACCATGGGAATCTATTGCTGGCCCAAATACGTCTGGCACAAATACAGGGCCGTCTAATTGATATCATCTATAATCGGCCGCCGGATGCTAAGAATGCACCAAGTTTCCTGGGCGATATAGGGTCTATTGATGGCGAGCTTCGTATGTGGGCTACCGAGATGTGCCCGGAAGAAATCAGGTTCATGCTCTACTTTTGATATGCGAAGAAATATATAATACTAACGGCGGTCTAGACCAAGCTCCAACCTTCTGTGCGCTCCAGCTGACCTCCCCGTCGCGACGTTTTTATCGATGCTCTATTTCCAAACGTATATCACCTCTCACCTGTATTTTGCGCCAACTTCTGACATCTCGGCAGGCTTATCGCGGCTCATCAGATGGCATTTATGGTTGACAGTGGTCGTTACCAAGCGGCAGTGAAACAACACTGCCGTAACAGCTCTTCCGCTGCGAGGCTTGCTAACAGTGAACGTATCATAGTTCAATCAGCAAGAAGTATAGCGAGCCTTCAGATGGACCTCAGTGATAGGAGAATTGTAACCCAGCTACTCACAATGACGCCAATCTTGATGGCAATCATAGTCCTCGGGCTGAACATCATGAAGTACCCTACAGGTGCTCGAAGTCGGTCTGATTTGGAGGTGGGCATATTATTATATCATAAAAGATAGTATACATTTCTAACCAGCCTTATAGATGCTATTACCAATCTGTCACCTAGCTGAGACACAATATGCTGCGGCAGGACAAGATCCGGAGTTCATCAAAGGTAATCTACTCCACAGTTGCATTCAAACAAAAGCATGAATAATGACTGATATACCGACAGCAATTTACATAATTCGCGGGCAACTTGAGAGACACGTTCATGGAAGCTCTCGAAACAATCCAAATGACAACAGTCAACTACATCGATATTTCATAAGTCCACCAGGTTCGAGCCAATATCATTTGTCGCCAGGGAATGTCCGTAGAACATTTGACGGTCGGGACAGCAATACCACAGGCACCGCCCAGATGACCAATGCTAGTGTAGAGACATTCGAAGACCAATCTTTCAATCTGCTTCATAACATGCAACTAGATTATCCGTGGGATTGGGTCTTGTCTGACAAAGGATTTTCGAGCTCGGGGGACTGGAACCCCTTGGCGTATGGCATAGAGGATTTGCTATCTGAAAACACTACATAGCTCATTCTTGTACAATCGTCAAAGACTATAGATGGACCGGATGATGATAATTATAAAAACTTATTAACTTAACCTCACAACCACTAAAGGTCACCTCTTTGACAACTCATACTTGTACCATAATTTGAAGATAATTTATTACTGAAGAAATAAATGCTCTATTGGACCGAAAGAAAGAGTCATTGAACCGAATGTGAATAAAGTATTCTCAAGTATCGACGGATCTGAAGTCGCTGGTATAAAGGAATATGAGTAGCTGTTGAATTCGGAAGCCAGCGCCATACACGATAGAAGCTACCACTGTGTGAGGATTGAAGTACTTTTACTCAAGTGAAGTATGAGTGTACGTGTATGCGTGCCCCCCTTAAGTAGGCATACAAGCCCTACTTCAGTTGAGTCATCTGACCATAAACCGGTCGAAATCTCGTCAAGACAAGACCGCTAGGAGAGCTAGTAAGGGTAGGATGTCTCGCTGTAATTCCTGCGCAATACCAGCGACTGGCTATAGTTGGCATAAACTCCTAGCAACGACGAGGCAAGTCTGTACCTTAGCATACGTTGCTCAACAGGTACTTTGTACGCAGCCTAGGTTTTTTGTTTCGCAAAGATGCCAACCGATGCTAGAGTCTCATCACAAACATAACAGTAAGACAATAGTGTAAATACTAATCTCATAAATTATTGTTCGGAGCTTGTCCTTGAGAATTATATACACAAGTCCATTCCTAGTATCCCACTACGCCTCTATCATCCTCCAGTAACTGAGCCTGCTCTATTACTTTTGCACTTCCATTTATGCCTTGAAGGCACGCTTGGCAGCAGCTGGGGCAGCAGCTGGGGCGGCGGTGCCGGCGATTTGGAAAGCAACGTTTCCACCGAAAGGACCGGCGTTGTTGTTGTTGGCAATCTTCATCAAGCAGAAGTTGGTCATTCCGCTGGCGGCGTCGTTACCAGTGCAGGTGGTGCCAGCTGGGATCTTGACGGAGAAAGGCTAAATCCCGTTAGTTTGGATACTCAATCTTGCCGTCAGAAAATTGCCACTTACAGCATCAGCACCAACGTTGTTGGCACGCTTGAGGAGGCCAACAGACTTGAGAGCGCTCTCAACGGCACGCTGGACAACATTGCCCTTTCCGTTGCCAACCATGTCGGAGGTGGCAACAAGTTGGGTACCTTGGGAGTAGGTTCCGGTTCCGGTGGTGTCGAGGACAGCGAAGAGGTTGCCTTGCTTATCGTTGGCGGTACCATCGCTGGTGACGATTCTCCAGGTACCGGTGAGGGTTCCGGTGCCGTCGTTGGAGACTTGAGGAAGGGTGGAGCCGGAGGAGACCATGGCAGCCTTAAGGTCAGCAACCTTCAAGGCACCGTTGTCGGTGGTCTTTCCGAGACCATCGGTCATGGGCTTGTTGGCAGTGCCCTTGCCGAAGACAGTGGTATCCTGCTCGGTTTGAGCGTTGGCACCGAATCGGGCGACGGAGGCACCCTTGATACCAAGAGCAGTAACGTTGCCACCCTTGTCACCACTGTAGAGACCCCAGGTTAGTAAGATAGAAAGCGATGAGGTGGCAGGCTACTTACGTGACAACTTGGACGTTACCGTGGGCGCTAACCATGGTGGCAGCGGAGAGAGCAAGAACGACGATAGACTTGGTGTACATCTTGAATAAAAGTTGCTGAAAGAACTACTAAAAAGTAAATAGAAAGTGGCTAGAAAGTAAGACAAAGAAGTGAAGTTAAGAATGAATTGAATGCTGCTGATCGAAAGAAGAAGAAAACCATGACCGGACCAGATGTTATATACTTCTGAGCCCAGCAGTGTTCACGCTTCAATGTTCTCTGCTTGACGCCCAGCTCTCGGAATGTCACAGGGCCCTACACATCTTACACCTTCTTCTTGGCAATTGATCGTACCGTCCGTGAACCGCCAGTGCTTGTATTGATCAGGCGGACAAGGTCTTGGTGCTTTGCTATCACCGCCCAAGCATCGGATGTTACAGGGTTTGTAACACGGTCACTTCAGGGGAAGCACCGTTTCGTTTGCGCGCCGGCGAAGCTCGGTGTCCTGTGTCACGTGGTGTGGACGGGGGAACCATGATCCGGTGGTCTGCTTTCTCATGATGCCTCTCAGGAAGCAAGCAGTACTATTGGAATCAATCAACGCTGCCCTCTTGCAGCTCGATATCTGCAGTCATCTCACAATGTGCCTGCTCCTTCTTGGTAGTGGAAAGAGGCCGGTCGTCTGCTTTAGGTAGTACCGACCGCTCTTCGCCACTGGCGTATGTCTAAGGCATGATTCTACCCCAGTTGAGGATTCACTCGTTCATAGCCCGAGGCTCATTGAAACTGGTCTCGCTTAGGGATATTGGCTGATGCGGGTTTTATCTCTTGCCTCTACGGAGTACCCGAGGGAAGTCATACCCTTTGCTCGCAGTTTGGGCTCATGGAATTGAAACTGGCCTCGCTTAGGGATCGTGGCTGAGGCGGGTTTGATCGGTTGTTCCTCCGTACTAGAGGGAAGGCATCGGTTGTCCAGATGCTCCCAGGCTGCGCTCATTGAAACTTGCTTCGTTAAGGTATCGTGGCTGATGCGATTTGATCTCATGCCTCTACTACCACGAAGACAATATCCTTGACTCAGAGTTTGGGCTCGTTGAAACTGGCCTCGCTTAGAGATTTTGGCCGATGCGGGTTTTATCTTGTGCCTCTGCTCGAGGGAAAACATACCTCCGTACACTTGCTCACAGCTCGTACTCATAGCTCATACACACGCAGTGAAACCTCGGCTGCAGAAGTTTGCCGTCTCAAAAGGACCGTAGAACAATTTGCCTTCGCAACAATGCCATAGAACCTTGACTTATGTCTGACCACTATGCCTTGGCAGTATGTCCTAGCACCATCTAGCACTCACTACCTTATGTCTTAGCGTACTATCCTAGCGTAACTGTCGGTCTTAGCACCCAAAGGCAACCTAGGCTTATATACACAGGCATGGAAGCTGCCTTTTCGAAGGCTCTTCGTCGGCGCTTTACTTGTCAGCATGCCTAGATATTAGAGAAAACTAGAAACGTCTCGCTCTCTTTATCCCTGAAATCGTTATCAAGTATCAGCAAAACATTTTCGCAACATCAAGCGACAATAAACATGGGATTTTCCACTAAGTAGAGATCTCCCTTGGTGTAGGCCTCGGTAGTACAAAGGATCTGCTGTCTGAAACCCCTTCATGGATGAGCCCCATACAATCCCTGGAGATCATCGGAACAATGAACTGCTCCATGGAAGGATTCTGAAGCTTATCGAAGAGTCTCGCGATCCATAGAAGGCACTTTTATTGCAACTCGCTCGTATCATAACAGACTGCATTATCAAAGCAGAAACGCAAATTCGATTGAGCCGAGGAGATGAGCATGCAATGCCTCTTAGAATGCAAGGATGCCAATGCTCTTAGTATATCGGACACAAATCATCCCTAAGCACCAGGGTTCCCCTCCAGAGCCTAGATGCAGCATGAAACGAACCTCACAATGGTTATTTTATTATGCTAAGATGACTGCTCGCTTTTGAAATGCGGTGCCGTTTAGCCAAAATCTGTACTTCTGTTGAGATCATCAGTAGCTGTTTTGACATTGCTTAGAACACGCTAGTTACAAAGCTGATTCTAATGAGCTTCTCAGTCTTCAAGACGACCAGGTGTAAGTGCACCCATATGGTTAAGGTATAAACAGGATAGAGTATTGCATGCCCTATTCACAGATTACTACTAGAACAATAATCTGAAGCGTGGTTTCAATCCACGGACAGTTGCGGTTCAGAAGATGATGTTTTGACCGAATACATTAGTGATACCGAGATAACTACTTTACTCTGCGCAACACATATCCTGTTTATCTAAGCATAGATTGGTAACATCTATCTCGCTGCTGAAGTAGAAACCAGAGTCATTCCTAAGGGTACCATTACTATTAAATTTTATTTTCCAACCAAATCCCCAAAACAGTCAAAATATAGTTGGTTCAGCAGAGCCTGTGCCCCAACATGACAATGGTTTTGGTTTGCTGCAGAGTCTTCTGCCGTAAGAGAGCCACATGTAACCTTCTCACCCAGCGCATCTCGTACTTGTTCAGGCTGGCCCCGGAAGAACTAGTCATCTTCAGCCTGGCCCACCCATAGAGGGCACTGGATCCGACTCTCGAGACCTTTCAAGGTCATCTTTTTAGTCCGTTCCATCCATTCAGCTGCCAAGTTGACATGAAAGCTCCAGAGCCCTTGCTCGATTCCGCATCGCAGCACGACCGGGATGTTTGTAACAGCTAGCGCGCCATTAACCGCCCCGTCCAATTTCTCGCGGCCGCCCAAGTCGAAAATGGCTCTCATCGGCGGCGGCATGGCGTTTGCGAATGCTTCACCCACGTCATATACACCATCGATGGCCACAACCGCGGGCGGTGCTCGAATGCCGCTGCTCGCATTGCCAGATATCCCCCCATGCTTATGCCTATCAGGCCCAACTTGGCAGCTCATGTCACAAGGTAGTCCACCACGGGTGTGACGACCTTCTCCCATTCCGCAATGAAGCCAACTTTCTGTTGGCGCAGGACGCTGGGCTGGCCCGGGCCTTCGTAGGTGATGACATTATACCCGCGCTCCAGGGCGCGTTGATTCGTGGGTCGGATGGAGTGCCGTGCAAATAAAAATCAGCGGTAATAAGTTGCGGCGCGGAAGTGAGTGTCTCGCGCGGAGACGGGATGTCGGGACGAGTCGACAGCTTGGCCTTGCCCATCCACTCTCCGGGCGAGATCGTAGAGTGCTGCATAGAAGGATTCAAGGTTCCCAGCTTCGATTTTCCCATCCACACTGAGGAGCTCAGCGATATCGCGCCCTGGTATCGGGCAGCAGCGAGGTTGCGGAGGAGTTCGTAGTGGAAGGAATGATCGGTGCTAAAAAGAGACATCTTTTGTCGGAATTTCTGAGCAGGTTGGGTTTTCTAGTTGATCTGATATAAATGATCTGATATAGAAAGAATAAACGTAATTGTAGTAAAGTAATACGGGTGGGACAAATTGAGATGACTTTTTTCCAGTACGATACAAACCAGACCAAATTTAATTGTAAGATGGATTTAAAACAGAAATTCAAATCGCTTCTTGGGTAAGAACTATTTTTGTACCTTTTCCTAATCGTGGCTGTATTTAATTCACTTTTTAGCTCAACATCACTTCTTGAGTTTGGTGGATTGGTCTTATGGTTTCTTTATTCCGTGGGCTCTATATTGCCTGCATCTCCAACCTATTCTGGAAGCATTTCGCGCCAGATACAGGGGGGGAGGGGTTTAGTCAGGGGTCGAGGGCTGGTAATACTTCCAGCCGTTAGCGATTACTTATTTACTTGTTAAAGTGTAAGCCGGCGGCGCGAGATAGCCTGAGGTTCCGGTAGCAGGTGCGCATAGAATGGCGTTGATTTATTACATCACAACCCATCTGTGACTACAATGTTCTCTTGGGTCACGTTCTGTAATGCGAGGCCGTTTTTGCGCTTGGTACACGATCACGTGAAGCGTGAAGCGTGAATATCTGATATTTTGAAGATAATGTGACCGTGCCAAATGGAGCTAGCAAAGACGCTCACGGATGCTTTGATGAGACTTTTCACAGACTATGCACTGTGATCTATTTACTGTGCTCGAGGGTTATGGTTTTGTATTTGGGATGCTCAGGCTGCCTGACTCGCGATGCAGGCAGTATAGGCATCATTAAAAAGGACCCTACCCTCGATATTTGCCTTGGCGGGGGGTTATCTCCTTCTGCATCATTTTCGACAACTGATTCCAGCGATCTACTCAACGTATGAATCCGCAAGCTCAAGAGGAACTCCCTCACTGCAGCACCTCGTTGGCCTGCAAAAGTCGCCAAAAGTATTCGGCGTTCCTCCGATGGTTGATCCAGCGGCTCCTTACGAAGGAGGAAAAGCAGGGCTACCCCAACTGGAAAAGCCACAATGCTCATGAAAAAGCCTCCCATGTTGGGGTCAAGAAAATATGGCAAGAGTTGTGAAATTTTGCGGCAGTAGGTGCAGGGGTTGGTCCGTGGCAGGAGCAATTAGAGAGCTCCTGGACGGACAGTAAACCGCAGGACTTCATATAAGAGGATGCAGGCTGACCAGTAAATAGCCCCTAAATGCGCCGTGGCGACCTCTTCGGAGGACAAACTTCTATCTGGGAGAGTTTCTCCCGCTATTTGGGGCTCGATGAAGAATACAGTCAAGGCGCCTGTAGTCTTTGACCAGACCAGAAGTTCTGTGTCATACTGCCAGCATCTTTGTTCCAGATGTGGAAACATTAAAGATTGCTGCGCTATGGTTTTGCAGGCTCTCAGGGCGTCAAGCTCTTCTAATATCCCGGGGATCTCGGCGAGAATATCAAACAGCTTGTCCTTGGGACTCTTTCGCCTTACGGACCATGGAATAATCTTCCAAACGGGCTCACTAAGGAAGGAGTGTTTACGCCTCTGAATATCAGCTATAATCTGCCCTTGTCAGTACGGGATCTCGAAAGAGGATATAACTATGTTATAGAGTCTCACCAGATGTAACCGCCCATCGACAAAAAGCTGATGGGAATATCTCGTCATAAAGCTCTCTGGCGTCCTTGATAGGATGATTGCCTTCTCACCCAAAGCATGTCCCATCCACCCCTCCGACTGTGCCAATTTCTGCTTTGCGTTTGCTCCGAAGAGCAACTATGCACGTTTAGTAGAAATACCATTGAGCAAGCACGTCCGTAGACCATGGCCTACCTCAAGCAAAGCTAGGAGCATCGGCGCTCCCAATGACCCATCACTCCTTGACCGTCGCGGCTTCTACAGTGATCCTGCTGATTGGCTTAGTGCTTCTCCGTACATGCGCAACCCCTCCTCTATCATCCACCGCTGCCCATCTCGTCGGCCTACTAGTCCCATACAATTCGCCAGTAATGCAGTACGCAGGACCTCATTCTGATGATACAATCCCGGACGACGTTGGTCCACCCCGCGGTTGAGTGTTCTGCTGCATGAGCAGAGATAGATCGCCCATTGCGAAGATAAGTATTCTAATAAAGTTCGAAGTACCTCAATTCAGACGCTGTGCGTAGGAGAGACTAGGGAAGCGTGATGTCAGAGAGCTTCGTGGAGACTCCATCCCTACACGGGACTACGTCGTGCAAGGCCGATTTCGAGGATAGAGATGAACGTGAGCAGGAACAGGTCTCCGGTACAAAGCTTGAAGGATTGCTTTCACCGTTATTTTGCGTGCTGTTGAGGAAGATGCGCTGTCTACTATAGCCGCCACATTCAAGGCCCGCCCGCCGTCACTGGCTACATGATGGCTGCTGTAGGTCACACTTTGGAGTCAATTAGTTTTCCACCGCTCGAGATGATTTCCCCAAACACACATCGGGGATGGAATTTGTCCTCGTTCAAAGCACTCGCACCTTTCTTCCGTCTTAGGGACGTATGACACGCCTTGGACCTTCTCGGCACTCCAACCATGGTGGCTATGGGGTAAAACCTCGCTTGGTCAATTGATTCTCAGAATTTACATGCCCGTGCTCCCGTCAGCACATAGTGTATGGTTCGTGCAAAGAATCAGGCCACAGACTAGGGTCGCGAGGAATTACGCCATTCTGTGGAGATACGCCCCACCGGATGTAAAACGTGTGTGACGAAAGTTGAGTAACCTAAAATGCAATTATACCTGGGGTTTCATACACAGCGAGTAGAAAACGAGCAGTGCCTTCAGTACGGAGTCTGTAGTTGGTGAATGAAATCGTTCAAGAGAATGCAATACGGAGTACGCGTCACGCGATTCCGAGTTGGGAACCCATTTTGTGCTGACAACGTCGTAGCTCGAGGAATGAACACCCTCGTACGCGAAATCAGCATAGTATTTACGTACAAACAGCGATAAGCCACTGCTTATATTATTGTAATACCTCCTGGTACGGCTAAAGCTGCAGGTTCTTAGAAGTGAAGTGTATAACAAAGTAGGGTTATTTGCTAACTACCAACATCCCACCCTTGCTGTGCCACAACGGACGGAGTACCACCCGGTTGTACAACATGACTAAAGCTTACAGTTCGGTCCAGGTCCAAGACTAGATCCTTGTGTTCGAATTCCGATATTTTTCAAGTTGTAACCAACATGGAATGCTTCGATGCGGACTAATCAACGGGTACAGTAGCAGACACCTCCAGAATCCAAGAGACGTCTTGGGACGCTCAACTCAACTGCAGCCCTTGATACAGCCCATCAGTCAGAATCAAGGCTAGCAAGTAAGCTTGCAGAAGGCGCAAAAAAAGTGGTGCCCGTCAACGGCGTGGAAAAATCGAGTATACGATCATGCAGTCCACGGGGTTCTCCAACAAACATGCGTTGGAGCATCTTCTCAATGACCCATAGGCGCCGCGAGTACCCGATGAAGTACGTTCCAAATTCGCCGGCACTGGCAGAGCCAAACGGCATATTGTCACGAAGAATATCATGCTCGACACCGTCTTCATCTTCGATCGTGGCCAGTGACTTGTGTGACTGCTGTTGACCGGGGTCCGCATCGTCCAACTCTATGTTGTCGATTTTCGTGCGGCCGATGATGGCCTCCTGCTGCTCGGCCTTGAGGGTATTCCAAGCTTGGAGGTTGTGCACGTATTTCTGGATCACGATGTAGCTCCCACCCACGGCGGAGGAGTCTTCTTCCGCGACCAGGATCGAGGCGGGTACAGCGGGACCGACTGGATTGGCAGTCCCGTCCACGAATCCGAGGAGGTCGCGCACGTCAAAGTAGCGGAAGCCGACGGTCTCGTCGACGACCTTCACCGAGTCGCCCAGGAGATTCATCAGCTGCCGCTCAAATTCAAAGCACAAGTCTCGTCGTTCGGAACGGATGTGGAAGAGGAGATCACCCGGGGTTGAGACGGCGGTATGGACGTCCCCTTTTACTTCGGGGAAGGGATGAAGCTCGGCCGGCCGCGGCAGCTTAGTGATAAGGTCCCAGGCCTTGCTGCCGATGCCGACGGTGCATGCAAACGAAGCATTGAGATCGCGAATGGCTACATTCTTGGCCAGCCCGTCGAGGCCAGCGAGAGTCGACCGAATGGTCTTGACGGCCTTGGGGCTGTCGGTGATGGTTAGGACGAGGAAGGTCGCCGACTGTGTGAGGGGCGCATCCACGCGCTGCGGCTCAATTGGCACGCGGCGGCTCATGGTGGACTGTGTTGCGAGTTCTGCAGCTTGCAGTCGACTCACTCTCGGTCGACGGGGCGGTCGATCGACTTGAAGAGTTGGATGTCCTGATAGGTTACGCCGAAGCTCCCGAACCAAGGTTGCTGTCTGCCCTCGATCTATAGTCCTGAAGAGAGGGAGCGAGTTGCCGCGAAGAGCGTCATAGAACCTGGAGCCGATGGTGGTACGGAACTTGCTTATACTCATAGTCTCATGGGGTTCTTATACCATCGGAGCTGTGGTCTTATATCTCTGAGAGCTGCTGTGATTACCTATCTCGAGCTTTGTATATCAGCTGTTGATTGGCGCGAGGGGTCATTAGTCATCGTGAACATTCGACCAGCTCATGCAACGAGCTTACTGTGCAGGGCCTGGTCTGTCGCTGGCTTCTTCTGGACTTCTTGTGTAATAAAGGAGAGATCAATCGAGGCCTTCTCGGGATTATATAAAATCCCATGGAAAACCTTATCGTGTTTACTATCAGGGTTCTAAAATAAAGCTCACGAGGAGTTCTCGGCCAAGTATCCTCCTCTCTAGGGGTCAATCGAAGAGAGGCTTCGAGAGGACGGTTGGTGAGTCCACCCGTCCACTGGTGAAGTAACAAGCACCAGCTCAAGGTGCTGATGAATGTCGCTCAAGTATTTGTATTCAGTCGGTGTTCATTGGTTCCCGGAAGCTGTCTCTTACAGCGGTCGCTGGTGGTGCATTGCACGTGATGCGGAAGTTACTCGGTGTTCAACATCCTTGTCTTGCGCTGAGATCGAAGGTTGTGTCGGTGATATCAGATCTACAGTTTCTGGGCCCACTGAGTGATCTCAACTCATTTGCTATTAGCTCGAGGACTGGATTACTAGGGATATAATAGAGCTGTCTAAGGCATGGTCAATTGCTATACCACGAGTAGTCATGTGATGAATAAGAAACCACTCGGACGATCATTTGCAGCCAACTATATCCATGCTATTGGGGTAAAGACCATCGTCTTCTCCTTCTCGCAGTGCCGTGTGCGACCATTTGTCTAGAAATTCCTTCCTTTGCACTACCTATGGATATAGTTGGTCCACCGACAATGATGGAGTAAGTCTCCATACATCCCGATAGCGAGTTAGCTAAATGAATTATAAGACAAATTCAAGTCGTTATGATGTTCGAAATCGACAACGATATAAACTGACCCCGATACAGTACACTTGAGCAGATGGGATGATAATGAATCATTACTTGCAGTATCGGATAAGACTCCCGACGACTCCGGGGCTAGACCGGGGATATCATAATATGAGAGGCATATAACCAGGGCTCAAAGTATCACGATGGCGAAGAAGCACGCGCCCTCTGGGCACGCCAAGCAGTTGTCTTCCTGATTGGGCATTATGCAAACGTAGCTCTTATCAAAACAGCTGACAATGCGAACGTCTTTTCTGGTGTCCTGTTGTTCTTTGTTTTTTCAAGGGTTATATGAACATTTCGTGATTTTGCACGATTTTGTGCCAATCACGCTTTCAGTTCTTCCATCACTCGTTCTATTACAACTTCTTGAATAACTGTTTATCGAACAAGTCGAGGGTTCTGATGATCCCCCCTAGATCGTGAATGTCCAATACTCTCAGCATAAACAAACCCCTGCCTGGTCTTTCGCTTCAAGGGAATTTGGTCAAGAAGTTGGTTGATGAGCATCGTACTCGGTGGGTCCACAGGGCATGGGTTTGTTTATTCCAACTGTGTTGTAGATCCCGTAACGCCACAAGGAGGCCGGAAATATTCCCCAGTTCTCAAGCCGACATGGGCATCCCTTGAGGTCAATTAATATCTTTCTTATAACCAGAAGGAGACTGGCAGTCAATAAGTGGAATGATGAGAAGCTGCCCTGAATCGGACAGCGGAGCTTAACCGGAGTCGTCCCCATCAGCGCTAGTGCCCGGTTTTCTCTACGAGCGACGCGGCCTCATCGACTAGTCCTCCTCTCCCTGGCCCCCTGCAAACCGCAGTTGTCCAACTCTGACACGTACCCCACACGTAGAAAAGCCAGGATCTATAGGTCGCCAGAGTACTAGGCGTCCTCCTTAGCAATTCGCCACCCAAGATCGCAATGCCTTGATGTTTGGCGGGTATAGATGAAATTATCAAAAGGGGGACGAGTATGGGGTAAACACAAGCTGTGGTTAAGTTTGGATACGAAGAATAATTAGTTCTATAACTTTCCCTGAAATGGCACGAATGGTATCCATTGGGTACCATGTAGGTTATTGGTACAGTACATGGAACATAGGTGTGGGTCAACTGTACAAAACATAGCTTGTGGGTGTAAGTAAATCGCCTTGCACAGTGGAGCTTTGCGGATTAGTGGAATGGGATTCCGTACCAAGAAAACAAAGCGGTCGGAGTATTAATGCAATTGACAATTATACATCTGATCGTAGATTTTGAATGGTCGCCCTACACTATCTACTGGGTTGAAACCCGACCCCTTTCTTGGGTTCCCTCAAAGTAGAAAGGCGTTAGCGCCTCAACCCCGATGGCTGCTCTGTGAGTAAAACGGATCTGGTAAGCAAAATGCCACCATCTTCGTTAGGCAAAGACTTGGTGCTCTTTGATGTTGGGAGACCTCTGTGTAACTCCCTGCTCTTTTTGTGAGGTGCTTCCACTGCACCAACATATGTGCGATGCCCCATATGCTTTCCCTCAGCTGGCACAAGTATGTTCGAGAGTGGGATCTGCGACTCCTGCGACTTTACACTCTCTGCCCTCCTTCTGTCACTGTTCTCCCGGCTCAGTCGGTCTTCGATTTCGATGAAGTTTCTATCTCGGTCGAGATGATCGGGGCGTGAAGTGGTAGTCGATCGTTTAGAGTATCCAAGTCCGTATGAGGAGGATTTCTCTGTGCCCCGAAGACTCATCTGCAAGCTAGGGAAGAGATATCCAACAAGGGATCGGCAGGCCGGTAGACAACCGCAGATTATGCCGACACTCTGTTCCAAATCTGTCCAAACCGCGATCGGAGCCTGGTCATCTGTATCTATTAGATATGCGTTCCACAAAAGGTGGCTAGCCGTGGCTTACAAGAAGGATCGGCAGAAGATTGCAGTTTGAGTAGAGACGGTAGACGAATCAGACTACAGACAATGACGAACGAGCCAACGGAAAACATGATCAACAAATTTGCTTTCTTCTGCCACGGAAGATGCAATTGCCATAGAACAGGAAGTGGCAGGGCAAGAATGATCAAATCGTGGGTGATGCTCATAGCTGCAGCGACGAAAATTGCGGCATATGAATTGATACACTTTACCGGAGCCACTTTGTACATCCAATTAGTCCAGTTCCCGTGGAACGGTAGCTAAAAATGAAGTTAGCGACTTGTCATTTCTATCACGAGAGAATAACTTACACATTGGAAGGTTAAGGCCATAAGCAACGAAAAATTGGAGCAGATGACGAAACCAAACATGACCCATACGAGGATGTTGAACGTTTGGCTGGGGAAGATACGTCTGAAGAAAAGAAGAAGTGACAGCTTCGTCAAAGTAATAGTAACGATATAAAATAGTTCGCTGATGTAGAAGAACTTTTAAAAGGTCAGAGTGTACCCGAAATGACCGTTTGAAGTGATGATACTAACCTTTAACGATTCGGAAATCTGGGCAATAGTCAAAGAATATGTGTGTTCCCCAAAGCCATTTGCACAAATTACCAATCCCGTTCCAACGTCAGCAAAGTATGAGATTAGTGCAGCAATCATCATGTAGTCATCTGCCTCGATGCCGAGATCCAGTAAAGTTCTAGAGAGAATCCGTGCGACTACGAACAGGAATGCTATTACGGGCATGACAAAGAGAAGATGGAATTGCTCCTCGACCCGGGTTCTGTCGGTAGGGACACCACATGTGTCGGCTTTATATTTTTCTAGCCGGAAGCTCTCTGTGATGTTGCAGGCAGCGGAGACACATGGCGTGAGTTCTGCCATGACGGCTGCATTGGTGCAAAGGCAAGTGACATTAGTGAGTGAACCGCAGATCTCCGGCACAATTGTTCCAAGGCAGGCCAGCTGTCAAAGTGTGAGGGTTTGGTTTCGTGAGTAATTACGAGGGTACTGACAGAGCAATCGGGAATGGCAGACGTCGTTGCCGTTGTCGAAGTGAAAAGTGTGGCGCATGCCAGAGCGGTCTTCCACGGCACTCTCATCTTGCTCTCTTACGGATAATAATCACCCTGGCATCCAAGACGATCGTTCAAGGTGGTATCAACGAAAGACGATCTGCTGAGTTTGAAGGGTATCTCAAGTTATATGGTTTCGGCAGAGGCTTCAAATACCCCCTCAATTGCGCACAAAAATGGGACATATCCATAACGGCGATCGGCACTGCGTCTCTTCAAACGTTGAGTCCCAGGAGGTAGGCCACCCTGCTGCCATGCAGGTACTAGCACATATAAAGAGGGTCGATAGAGCATTGCCCCACGGTCAGCCAACGGGTTAACCAACGGGCAAGGTGCTTTCGAATACCTAAATGCCGTCTAGCGACGACGCATCCTCAGGCAGCGGCATGTTCATCTGGGATGGACCTGGATAGGTCCTGGTCTCCCCCGTCGTGCCGGAGCCCAAAGCGCATGTCAACTTCATCCCCCGGCGGCTTCGACAGCAGGGTAATATACAGTAATAGACTTGACATCCGGTGACAGACTCGACCTTGCTTTCTCCGGGCCTGCCCCCAGCACAATCGCGACAGACCCGCACGGCCGAAAACATTTCCTAGCATCGAATCCCTTTACTAGCGAATGGGAATGAAACTAACCCTCCCAATGCTGCATCTGTCACTGCCGGTCGACAGGGATTGCTCGGAAAATATTGGAGGTTGACGTACCAAATGAAAATACTCTGAGTGTGAAGAAACCCCTGGCCTGTCACTTGGTCATAAGCGAACACACAGGGCAAGGATTGTGGTGGAACAAATACTTTGCGGACTGATAAGCTCAGGAGAATCTCATGGCTTTTCGCGATGTGCCGTTCTTGAGATCTATTCGGAGAAAGATTCACATCTAATGTCGTACAGAGGTTTTCAACGACATTGTCAATATCTGAGCCCACCAGAGCCTTTTTTTTTCAAGAGCCTTGCTTTCTTAGACAGGAGAGATATTGATAGCATGAATGTAAGCATCAACGGGCTCTTTCTATGCTATCGTCGTTAGATAGCCTCCTGGATTACACGGACCTTATGAAGTAGTCCACCTGGGTCATTATTGATGTCGCCGACTATCCAGACGAAAACTACCGCTCAGATATATCACGGACAGGCCCACGGCTAAATTTGCTGGTACAAGCATTTGACTCGTTATCAGATCTTGCTAGTTCAGAAATCTGGCGCTTCCAAATCCTTCGATTTGATAAGCCATACGAACACCAACGACACCGTAGATGCTGTAGTGCAATCAATTGACGATGACATAATCTGTACCTAATCAGTGTAGAGAAACTGTAGGCAGGAGTCAACAAACTTGGTGTAGTAGGACAACATTCCAGTCTGGTCTTACAACAAATCTCAGAAATTAACCTTGCACATAGTCAATTGGAATTAACGCCAGATGTAGTTGGTTTGAAGGAGGTGGTCAAAGCTACGGAGTAGGGTAGACAGGAACAGTGGAGTCAGGAGTGAGCTTAAGTAGTGGCACCACTTCTGACTAACATCCCCCCATCTATTCAGAAACGTGTGTTCAATATGCAAATCCTGTCGCACGGCTTGCGCACTGGCGTGGCAGGTTTTCCAATCGACGCAGGAGTGGATTTGAGTTGCTGATCAGACTTGATCGATATCCTAGTATCAACGGCATGGTGTAGTTCTTTGCCTGAACACCCTGGCAACTAGCTCTATATCAGTCGTGTCCAGATATTTAGGTCATTAACTTTTTTCTCTTTTTGAGTTTCTCCCTTCTGATATGATAAAGGATTGGTCCAACACACTGAGAAGCAGAAGAGTGGGTATTGTTGTTGCAATTTTCTATTTATAGATAGCAGGATAGCTGTTAGGTTGGCACAAAGCCTTGTAGTAGATTTAGCTCCAACTGCAGTCCCGGTAACAGAAAGACTCACCTTCTTACGTCGAGCTCGGTATCGACAGTAGCCAATAGGAAGCCTTCGCAAGTGATCATTCCAGTTTCATCCGTATAGGGAGACATGATTGGTAGCGACTGGCTAATTTGACAGCATGATACATAGCTATTGCCAATCAAAGCAGAGAACAAACTTGAGTAATAGATGCATTTATCAATATAAGAATCTGGACAATATACCTTAACCAAACACAAGCTACGACGTGCTATGGTCTGTTTCAAGCCGTGTGGGGGTTAAGTTCATTAGATGGAAGGTGCTGGGCTTACCCAAATGAACGATGAATGCAATGGGCTTGTTGTGCCAAAGCGCGTATCTGTTCCATTTGGCGGTTAGAAACAGGTTTGATACGTTATTGATGGCCCCTTAGAACCAGGACAACTAACATAAGATAGAGTATGACACAGAGTGTTCCTCACAGGTACCCAGCCAGCCAAGCCGGCATTTGCATTATAAAAGAAGTCTGTGGATTACTTGCCGTGTCGGGCATTGTAACGCAGCAGCATTGTCTTTGCTATGGCCACTACCGGTTGGGGTGCCACGGTGCTTAGCAGGGTTTGGGCAACTAGTCGAAGCCGTGGGACGACGTGTCACGAGCCTTCGTTGATCAATGTTTTTTTGTTAAAAGTAATTCTGATAGGATAAAGTGACTAGAACTTCACGTAATATGTCGTTTGGTTTCCAAAAAGCTTCATGATGACTTCAATTGTGTAATGGCAAAGGCGACACTTGCTTCCTCGCGATGTCACGTGCGATGTTAAGAGCAGCATGCCTACAAATCCTACATGTAAATGAAGAAGCCGAGCACGAATACAGAAACGAGGACACATATGCAGAAACAAGAATACGGATGCGGAAACACGAAAACGAAGGAAGAAACAGTAGCACGGAATCAAGAACACGAACACGAAGGAAGGAAACATCAGCAAGAAACATGCCTCTGTCAAGCTGGGATCAGCTCTTCAGGGCATTAAGTATGGCATGAACTGAAGCTCGTCTGTGCCCAATTAGAGAGTGTTGCAGCTCGGTATGGCGTGTTCGATTCCGAGACGTTCCCGTGATAATTTGCGGAGTGAGTTAAAGGACTGTGCGCGAGGGATTATGCTCCCGCCCCCGTACCGCATTCAGACATCAAGAAAGTCTATAAAGACGACCAGGTAACTGACTTCGACCAAACCAATTCAATCCAGTTCAATTCTATTCTATTTCTTACTACTCTCTATTCATTCAATCATCCCACTTAACTCACCAAACTCCAAACACAATGGACAAGATCTTCAAGCACCTCGGAGATATTGAGCGCAAGGCCGAGAAGATCGATAAGATCTCTGGCAAGGGTGCCAGCTCCCTCGGCATGAAGGAGATGCTCAAGCTCTCCAGCAAGGGCCAATCCATCAGCTCTTGCATGAAGAAGACCGTTAAGGACTACGAAGTAAATCATTAAGCCGCTGACCTTATCTCACTCCCACTGACTAGTTATAGAATGTCACCCCTACTGAAGCCGAGGCCCAAAAGGTCATCACAATCGTCACCAAGATCACCACTCTCAATGAGCATCAGATGAAGACTGTTCGCGATGACAAGCCTGCCATGGAGAAGATGCACGTTGGTGGACTCGTGAAGAAGAACATGGTCAAGAGCGAGGAAACCTCCAAGGCATTCTGGACCACTCTCGTCGACAAGACCCCAGAGGGACCACTTAAGGAGGAAATCAAGGCCTTGGCTGCCAGAGTCCAGAAGGCATATACCGAAACCTACGATCTCTACGCCAACGCCACTGGAGGAGAGGACCAGGATATCGATGCCGTCGATGATTCTGATTAGATTAGGCTTCAGTAACTGTAAAGGTCCTGTAGTATTTTCAATTAAGTCTCGAATTTTAATCTAAGTTATAGTTAGTGATAAAACTGGGCTGCTGTGACGTGAAATAAGTTCAATTTCCTTTACAACTTACCATAAGAACCACCCGAGTAAAAGAAATTCAGACGTCCGCGATGCTGTAGCATAAGGATTACCTGGAAACCCATTCCCAATTCTGGAGTAAACCATCTATTTCTTTATCCATCTTTATAGGAAAAGCTATGTGATTTCAGAAAGATATACCAGAGGAACGTGTTATCATTGACCTGAATTTATACTTATATCGACTCTAGCTTCTATAACAATCAAATAATCTACTGTAGATTGGTGATTAGTCTTATTAGAGTTATGTACTGTTAATATATATTGCTTTTTGTCTCGAAGCCCAATTTTTGAGACATGAATAAGCCTTAGCTCTCCATCCAGATCCAGATAAGATGTTTATTCCCAACATTATTTTACCCTACTCATCAATCTCTCCTCTCGCCTTCCAAATGCATTCCCGGACTGATGATAACCTTTGGTTGAAACTGATATTTCATGCTTCCGAATCATTCTCGAGACACTTCATCTTCCGCTCAAGATATGTGGGATCGACCCCCACCCTCCAGGCCCATAGCCTTTACCTACCAAGGAGATTTATTCATGTTGGGGGAGGAAAGTCAGACAAGGTAGATTCCTTGAGTAGGATTGGAAGATTTGGCATCTGAAAACCCGACATCTTGATCGGATTCTCTGACCTTGGGGTTTCTGAACTCCATCTCTTAGCTCGCAACCCATTCGATATATTGCTTGATGACGACCGACTAGGCAATACCAGTGTGGCACTCGGGGTTGAAAGTGGAGGGGCCTGTTGGTGGAAGAAGGTATTTTCAAGCGGCGTGGATCCGTTTGATCCGGGCGTTGACTCAGCGTCTACCTCCTGGTTCAAATCCAAGACCACTTCCATTCCAGATCCATGCCCCTTCGATATATTTGTGAGGTCGACAATGGCATCGAAACTATATTGAATTATGTTAGTGGATCAATGACACATTGCAAATTGTGATATGATATGGGAAACCTGGAACTAGCATACCGGTGCTTGTGATTTAGTGGCGATTCTCGCTGTGGCGTTGACAGGTTATTCTCCGATGGCTTATTTTGCAAGTCTCCAAATATATGCCGTTTCCTCCCTGGTGGAGTGCTATTGCTAGGGAGTATTTTGAAAGCACGGTGTTGGGTAGTATATTGTGTCCTGTGGATGAAGCTAGATATGGCTTCTTGACTCTGCTGAGGCCGTCTTTGGGTAGTCCGCCCTCGGCCGATTTTGCGTAGTCTATACGGCACATACTTGGCGGTGTGTGGAGATTTGTGATTATTCCTGGTGATATCCTGCCGGCGTGTCTCAAATTTGAACAGATCGGCGGCTTCCCATTCGTCTGGGAGCTGCTGCAGCCAACTTTGTACGCTGGACGTTGGTATTGCAGTCGTAGAAGAGCTGCAGAGGCCAGGAATGCCAGGTTCTTCAGGGCCCTTATCACCAACATCAATTAATTGGTTCATTGTAAAGTACGTAGCGGCGTGAGGCCCAATAAACAAGAATAATTTCGAGGTACTATATCTGTCGATGATGTTACTGAAGATGCTGTATTTTGCGATAGCACCTAGCGGCATTGCCAGTTGGCCAAGAGACCCCCACATTCTCGCTCCTGTGCCACCCTGCGAGAGTTTTCTCCCTCAACGCCATTTCATTCCATTTCCAACACGGATCAACAAATATGCGGTTTTCAAGAAATGGGATTATAATTAATTCTCTGCTCGTATTGGTTCCATGGTACCCTTGAGTGCATCTGTTTTATTCGCGACCTTTTCATAGGTAGCTCATCACCGCTTTGTATTGTGCCGGTCAGAATTTATAAAAAAATATCACGGCTTTGAACTGTCCATTTATCCATGAACGCGATGAACTAAATTGACCGCGTCATTATTTCAAAATTACAGTTTGGTCTTCACTTGTTTGTTTGGTTGTGAGTTTTCCAAATGTCGTTAACTCAATTATCGTTCTAAATCCATTTAGTTCAGATAATAAACAAGAATCTCAGATACTTACAGTAATAAGTCTTGCAACCTTTATGTGATTAAAGTGAGCCAGTCCTAAGTTCTTAAACTTGGATATTTCTTTCCTAGACTTGTCTTTAAATATCGTAATATCTTGAGATTCTTCCGTAAGAGCCCCTCGTTTCTTATGATGGCCAGGTTCTTGGTTCATGTAGCTCACCTCAACTTATATAGAGCTTGATAGTACAGTGCAAATCACGACTTAGGTAAAAAACTCGGTGGGAATTATGGGCACTAGAATCATAGAGTTTAAACATGAAAATAGACTTGAGTCTTTCTAAGCTCTAACCCATCTATCTATCTAATCAAGTAACAGCCTCTATATACTTGTTGCAACACACTCCTCTAGATCTCGATAAAGCAAATAGGAGCCTGGCTCAGAGAAATCATCCGTTCGCACCCGCTCGGTAATGCCCTCTAAAGTTTTCATATCTTCTTCACTGAGTTTCAGTTGTGCAGCTTCAAGGTTCTCCTTCAATCGGTTGACATTAATACTCTTTGGAGCAAGGCTGCAATCTCGTGTTAGGCACCAGCCGATGAGCACTTGCGCCGAGGTTTTGCCCAGTTTACTTGCTACGCTCTTCACCAACTCATGCTCCCGAGTAATTGTGTCTGCCCCAGGCCATGGCGCTTGAATTCCAAGGGGCGTGAATGCTGTCACGTGGATGCCACGCTCTTGGTTCCATTCCATGAAGGCTGTTTGCGGAAGATATGGGTGAAGTTCAAACTGGTGGACAGCTGGTTGAATCTTGCAGTCGCTAAGGAGAGTAGTGATTTCCGAGCGGCAAAAGTTGGAAATACCAATATTTCGGACTTTCCCTGTTTCGACGAGAGCTTCCATTGCTGCCCAGGTTGTTGTCAAAGGAATCTGGTCGGTCAAGTCATGGTACTTGTGGAGGGCGTAATCGTCCTCTAGAGTTAAGGGTGCCACTAATTTGCTTGCACAGGGATTGTGCATCAGATAGAGGTCTAGATATGTGAGTCCCAGATCATCCAACGTTTTTTGAAGAGCCTTTGGTACGTCTTCAGGGGCGTGGCTATAGACTGCTTATCAGCAAATAAAACCTCTTACTGAGTTGGGCCAGAGAGCATACTCTGTATTCCATAGTTTTCCTGTCACCCATATTTGATCTCTCGAGATACCGCTGTTCTTGATACCTAGCCCAACTCCCTTCTCGTTTCGGTAGAGTGATGCGCAATCAATATGTCTGTATCCCATCTTGAGTGCCTCCGTCACGGCATTTGAAACCTCCTCATCGGTACAAAGCCACGTGCCCAAACCAAAGGCTGGCATTTTGGCCCCAGAGTTCAGGGTAAAGAATCCTTCCATCTCTGACATGATGAGGACTAGAACAATAAATTTGATTAGAACGTTTCTCACGTAACCTCGTCGCCTCGAAGTGAAGATGTAGTTTGGAATTTCGTGGATTCCAAAAATGGGGGGTTTGGTCATTGATACCAACAGACCCACATTATGTGCAATCCTCCTCTAGCCCAAATTGGTTCGGAAACCCGACAATCACTTCGCACTTCTTCACGCTACAACTGAGGTTTTTTCCAAGCTTAACACTTATAGATCAGATAATTGTTGTCCCTAGTTTGGGCGAATAGAGTCTCACGAGTTTCATGCTAAAGTAACACTGTTAGAATGTCTTTTGAGGTTAACAAGTTACTTATACTTTGACTCTATGGCAGCAGACGTAGTAGTACTCAAAGAGTTGTAGAACAAATGTTATATAGTTGAAGTTATCAAGGATCATATACGTCTTAATTGAATTCACAAAATCCATCATTATAAGTAGTAGAAACTATACAAATAACATAGAACGGTAAGATAGCTGCGACTCGTCTCTGATAGCAATCTGACAGACGCACGGCAAAGAGGCTTGGCGGCGTCAGTATTTACTCTCGTTATACGCAGACCAAACACGCCTGAGCGATAGCGTAATGAGTAAGGATGTAATTTGTGCCAATTCGGTGAAAGGTCATAAAAACAACTTACTAATTAAATAGCACCCAAGGAATAGCAAGGCATAATGAGTAGCTGGACTTATGCTAAAGGTCTAGTGTCCGATACCCTGAATGGTTGTTGGTAGAAACCGAGAAATTCCTAGTGAAGAGGATGTAGATCTTATGAGGTGCGGGGCCCCATGCCCGCTCAAATGTGGGGAACGAAAAGGCTTTCTGACAAAAAGCCGCCTTGCACCCCAAAGGGCAAGTGATTGCGATATGCGGCGAGTTATCCTTGGAGACCAACTGGAAGCACGCTTTGGAAAAGGCTATTTTTGATTCTGAACAAAAATGTTGGCGTTTGCTCCAAAGCGTTGCGGCTAATTAAAATTCAAGGAACAATTCGGACAGTATTTTGGTGTTAATTTCGAGCAGATATTATCATTCATCGCCGGTGTCTGCTTAGGAGTTGATGGCGGACGTGGTGTTTCCGAAGAAGCAATGCTGATGAGAATTCGGCTCAAGCCAATCAGTTGCACGGGCAGTTCTTCTTGCAACATAGCAGACTTTGTGAGACATCATAAGTCCAAATCCATAGAGCCATGTGCAAGAAACATACGAACTTCTCTAAGATTATTTCGCCTTTGTTACGGCGTGAAAGTACGACGATACTCTTTCTTCACTTTTCATCGGCTTTGATAAATACTAAACCTTTGCATGATTATTTTAATTGTCAAATCAATACTTGGATGTATACTTTATACTATTTAGGAGCTTCTTTAACATGGCTATTCTATATATGTCTTGTTGTCAATGACCCAAGAGATCGCTAAAAACTCATGCTGGTCAGGGAGCTGGGACTAACTTCCCCTAATGATGTACAAAGTCCTTGCCAGCTTCATGGCAGACAATTTCGTGATTTCAGACGAACGGTTTCCGCATGTTTCGACCAGGGGTGGCGTCGATGGAAGTAAATGTCCAACGAGAGCGCCGAATTTCCCAGCACAAGTACGTTCATTACAGGTCTCATTTGCCTCATGGTGTTCTGGAGGACCTGGTGACCTGATTGTGGCCAAATCCATACAGCTAACACTTGGTAGAATGTCTAGCATTATATAGCCATCGATTCACTGTAACATTACAAGTCCAAGTTCCTGTCTATAGAATGATGCGCGGACACGCGGTGCTGTCAGGTGACCGAACTAATGCTCCCTAGTAAGTCTGTTACTTTGGCGAAACTTGCAACACCTGGAAACCCATTGTTCTTGTAACCTATAATTTGTTATTGGACTTTGAAGCACGAGTAAGATGATATACATCGAATTTCACGAGAGAAACCTCTGAGCTCTGCTCTCGAAGTTCCGCATAAAACATTTCGTGATACTACACAGCGCCACCATGAAGCACCTCGTGCAAGAAAGCGGCCTATGAATATCACAGCAACCGGCACTTGCTTCAATACCATCGACAGCATGTCTAATTTAGAAACTGGAAGCTCGACCCGTTCCTCCCCACAGCTGATTGATCCGAGCATTTGTTTCAAGTCTCCACAGCCGAACAATTCCAAGTTTGAAACATGGACTTTCCAGACGACACGGGCCTGCGAAAGCGCATCCTCGGACGTCACTAGGCCCGCTGTGACTTCTTGCGTATCATCAAAGAGACGGCCCCAAATCAACTGCGGCGGAGAAAAATATAAACCTATGGATGTTTCCGCCGCGGACTTTCTAAACTTGATTCTCTGTTTCCTTTCCCGCCTTGCCGCAACATGGCTAAAATTTGGATGATAGTGAGCTCGGTCGTAGCTCTGTTTGCTGCGCTGTTTTATTTCAAATGGGAAGACGACGGAACTCCTGCCTGCACCACTAAAGCGGCTATGATTACGACGGTCTTGTTGCCAGACCCTCTTATTATATACATCGAGAACTTTCTTACGGACGATGATGTGGTTAAGCTCAAAGATCTAGCGTATGTGCTCCCTTTGTTCTTCAAGTACCATGTTCTTGTCTGTCTCGAGGCTGACTAAAGATTACAGCAAGGACCGATTTGAGCAATCCACGCTCATCGAGAACGGCGTAAAAGTGCCATCTCCTATAAGAACAAGCTCAACTGCAATGTTGTCTGACGGAGAGCAAATCACCAAATGCGTTGCGCAAAGGGCAGCGCGCTTCCAGAACCTTGCCGACACCGACTCCATTGAGCCAATCCAGGCGACGCGATATGTGAAGGGCCAACAATATAAGGCCCATCTTGACTTGCTGTGGTCAGACCTCACTGCTCAGCACCACGTCGACCGAAACACCACCATTTTCGCCATCCTCGACGATAACTGCACAGATTGCGGGACGCAATTTCCTAATATCCACGTGGATTTGTCGGCCACACACCAGAAATGGTGTGAATTCATGGATTGCACCAAAAGTGTACTTACTGTGAAGCCGAAGAAGGGAAATGCTGTGTTTTGGAAGAACCTATTAGACGATGGCATGGCCGACATGCGATCCGTACATTCTGGCCTTCCACTTACAGAGGGCTCAAAAATGGGCTTAAATATCTGGACAAGAAATGGAGGATTTCCAAAGGAGCTTCGAGAGTTGTAATTAGGTTTCTAATCACGATTCTCTATCCGAGTCGTTCTACCGACGGTCATGATCTCGATTTGAATATCCAAAATTTATACAAACTATTTCCACCCTAGGACTCAGAGACGAATTGAAGTCGAGTGGGAGTAGGAATAGAAGCGCGAGTGCTAGACAGGCCGGCCTACTCCTACGGCACCAACTACCAGCAACCGAAAGCACCTTCATGTCGCCCTCTCGATCACTCTTGCAGCGACTATTATTTATTAGTAAATATTCAATGTGGGAGTAAAGGGAACGAAGAGATGGCTGTACGAATATTGAGTGCTAGTAGAATGAAGCTGATGGTATCAATATTGCAAGTAAGAGCTTCCGTTTTGAGTCTGAACTTGCCAGAGACTAATATAATTGCCTAGCAGGGGCAATTTGCTAAGTATGAAATTCAACGTTACAATAACCCTATAAAGTAGTAGCGTTGCAAACGTAGAATATTTAATTCTTATAATGTAACATCTCAATGTCTAATCCGATATCTACAACTTGTGCGGGACAAACATGTCCTGAATATATACAAAGAAACTCGCATCCTAATATAAGGTAGGTGTACAGTCGTCTCAACAGATTACACCACTGGCCAGCCGCTAGACCAGGAAAGCTTGTTCCAGCCAAATCGTTTCTGGCTATCAGCATAACCAACGCTAGTATCGACATAGTGATAATAGAGAACCAAGCCATTGCTGGAGTCGGTGAAGACACCCCTGAACAAACAGTTAGCATAGTCGCAACCTTGATTAACATATTTCAAACTTACTGCCCACCGGGACCATAGACTTTACCATGGCTTTCTAATAGTACGGAGCCACCTCCAGCAGTGCAAGCCTTTCCGTTCTTGTCAACCTAAATCAATCGTCAGTACATACGACTTGTGAAATTGACTGCATTGGACTTACGAAACTACCGGTAGCAGACTTGGATCGGCACATGATGATCTTGTATTCAGCTCCAGCCGCAGGGCGAGTAGCATCATAGCCGCAGCAAATGCCGTTTGAAATCAAGAGGTAGTAGTATCCAGTACCAGAGTAATAGAACATGTATGACCCTTCCAAGGCATGGGTTCCAACGGTGGTAGCTGCGATGTTATATGAGGCCGCGCTTCCATGTGCGGATGGCCGGCTCAAAGGAACTTGAAAAATGTCGCCCCAGAAAGACCCAAAGTTCATCAAATAGGTACTGCCGACCTGGATGAGGTTAGGATCGATCGCGTTGTAACTCTTTCCGGCCGATGACGAGACCCCGATGGCGCCCTGGTCAGTCCAGGAACCCGCTTCCATGGTCTTTGAAGTCGCGAGGCCGATAGATGAGACTTGCGAGCCGAAAGACGAAATCGCGTAGTACATGTAATACTGATCGCCGATCTTGTGGACATCTGGAGCCTGCGAAACGTCAACACGGATCTGAAAGTTGATACTAAAGCAGGCGACGAACCCATAGATCGGAGCCCGAATTTCCGGAGACCGAGATTTCGGAGCCTTTGGGGAGCGCATATCCTAGGCTCGTCCAAGGACCCGAGAGCGAGGTGGCTTTGGTGACCTCGATACCACTGCCGGTGGAGAAGCGGAAGTATGCATTGTCGGACGTTCTTTGGATGACGGAAGGGTCGTGAGTCCAGCAAGTCCCTGAGCAGGATCCTGGATTTGAATAAGCCTGTGCCAAGGTCCCGAAGACCAATGGCAGTAATGAGAGGGACTTGTAGAACATGATCAAAGCTAGAAGTTGAAGACAATGTGTCACAGGAAAATCACTGGACGTATGAACACATTAAGTAGATTGCAGCTATGTGTCTAGGTCTGTAGAACATGGTAGGCGATTATGAGACTGAGGAAGTACGTTAAGAGTAGCGGCATATTAATTTAACGTTAATATAAGAGTGGCTAACGATCTTGGCTGCCACGATAGAACCCACTTTTTAGAATTCTAGAGTCACCACCTGACTCTGGAACTAACTGCATGTGCTTGTGCTCCGTAGGTTCTGGGGGGTCTGGCGGTCCAGTTACCACACAACACTGAGCATACTCGGTTATTATGGCCCGGATCAAAGCGCAGCAAATGCTCGTATCCAAGGTGGATCGTTTAATTAGCTGGAATTGTTCCGCCCAAGAATTATCGCGTTGATGAATCTAGTTGTAGGTATACAAGTCAAACCTATTTCAGCTTGGGGGAATTCTTTGCTTGTTTGTCAGCATCGCGCTGTCCTGTGCAGAAGTCGTGCACGAAATAACTTCAGTTTAACGGTAGCATCACACATCCTATCTCCTAGCTGGGATGTAGTAATCAGGCAGCCCATAAGCAATAGTATACGTTGAAGTAGAGAAATGCAACATTTGTTTCACCGTTATCACCAAAAGTCCTCGTCGTGATTAAGTACTCAATTAAGCTTATTGCTTTCTTTATTCCGCGAACTTAAATTAAAACCCGCTCTGGCCAATTAACCGAGGTGCACATGTCTACTTCTGTCCAGGTCCGAACAATCCCAGTCTGTAGATTCTGTCTTCTCTGAAGCTTTGTTACTCGATTTGGCTAGAATAATCAAGAATCTTCAGTATCGGTCAACAAAAGGTTTGCGAAAATAACCTGTAGATGTCCAAATGTTTGGGTGCCACTTTCGGCCTATACCGTACGTGGCTGAACAGCATGATCTTTCATGCCTACATATCCCCCCGAAAATACCGCAAGCCAGAGCTCTATCCTTTCTCTTAATCCAATAAAAGCTACAGATATCAACAAAGTGGAGATGGTCAGGTGGATGCTCTGTACGGTGTCAAGGTTTGGCTGATATAGCCCATGCTCGTGGCGGGCTTCCGGATAAACCGAACCCCACCAAGCAGCTTTTGACAGGTTTGGCCAAGCAACAGGCTTTATTAGGGCGTTTGGAATTGAGATTTCCCAACGACAACTTTATTCTTAATGCCATTAACGCTAAAGTTTAAAGTGAGATTTAATTTCATTCTCAATATCCACGGATAAAGATTCAATATGTGAGTGTATGCTTAATTTATTGCGTGCTGCCGTATCGATAGGGTCCAGCTCGGATTCCATACGGACTTTATTCGGTTCTTATAAACGTGAACAGGACAGCCGGCCTTCTGGAATCCCGGTCGGTGGATAGGAGTCTAGAGCTCGAAACTCCTGATGTTCCCAGTATTGACGAAGACAAATTTTATCTTCATCCAAATCTTGATTGGACTGTCAACTTCGCCAGAGTGCAAAGCTAATTCACATCCACATGATTTAACCATCACTAGGATTGTGTTCCAAAGTACCCAATACACATAGTATGATGTTTACTTGCGCTCTAGTTGAGCTTCATCTTCGACCTTGTATTGTTCCATCAACTCAAGTCACATACATATCCATCGAGCATCCAGTCGTAGCCCTTCACCTCTGTAATGTATATCTTCGCTTTGACTGGTCCAGCTGCTCTACTAGAGACCAGAGACGTGGAATTACCTCGAACAATATGTAGCCTCTGTCCCCGTCCCACACCCGACTGATGTATTGCTTCAAAGACATCCTCACGCTTCAATCAAAACCGCGCTGTAACGAATTCGTCCTATCGATCTTGTCACAGAATCACGGTATGCAACAAATACCCTGCCGGCAGACATCGATCAAAGAATCTAGCAACTATCTGCAAAATTCAATCCTCTTTTCTCCATGTCTTGAACTTGATCGTGGCTCTAACACCTTTGCGCCCTCAACAATTCATCGATTCTGGCCCTATCATGTTCAATGTGCCCTAATCGGTAGCTCCATAGACACATGTAAGTTTAGATCCCCTTTCATTGGGTGGTTCTCATGTACACCACTCCCCTTCCGATGCGCATGTGTTCGTCGTATTTAGATTTCCCATTTGTATTGGCTCCCTGATGGGGCCGTAACTGGCTTGACCGAAAGGGAAAGGCCCGCCTCACTTCGCGTTCACTAAAACCCGGTGTACCCTGGTAACACCATTAAGTCCGACTTATGCACCACCACCACTATGTCAGCTCCCTCTTTCTTCCCGCAAAATACGACTGAACCCAACCCCGGAACCACAAGAGCCAGCATTGTCCGGCTCACGCTCGGCCACCGCAGCCATGCCCTTTGCGTTCGTCGACAACAATGCAGCCATCGACCATGCCGCGAGGAGAAAGATTCGCAGCCACGTCGCGCGGGGGAGGAATGCCGGCAAAACGGTCGTGCGGCCATCACGGAAGAAAGCCGAGACCACTGCGGCCGCTCTTGTCCGGCTGGCTGGTGAGGCACGTGACCAGATGCTGCTTCATCGACAGATTGGCGACCGCTTGTCTATGGTCGGTCTCCTTTCCAGAGCAGCTCACGCCGGCATCCAAGAATCTGGTCCAACGGGGTATGTACCTCTCTTGCCAATTCTATTGATCGATGGTTAATTCTCCTCGTTAGCCTTTGCCTTTATTTGTGGCCCTCGGCACATCCCCGAACTGAGCAATGCCCTGGAGACGACGACTGGAAACTCGGCCTCGATGTGGGTACAGCTCATGTTCCTGGACAAAGCCTGTAGGTTTTATCCATCTGCATTGCGGCAGATCACTCCCTGATGATTTGATGAGTTAACCCTGCGACAGACTTTCATTGCGCCGTGGCCGTGTCCGTGACAGCTCTCAACAACCTGGTCATAAAACAAGAAGACCCCATCGAAGCGGTGCAACACATATCACATGCCTTCCGCCTGATCAATGCAAAATTATCCGGAGACGGGGCTGTATCCGACACAACCATCGCATCGGTGATCATCATGTCGCAGTATGAACGCCTACAAGGTCAATACCGCCAAGGCGTCGTCCATCTCGAAGGCCTTCAGCGGATGGTCGAATTGCGAGGTGGCATCTCCAAGCTCACGAAGAATCAGCATGGGATGGCCCAAAAGATATTTAGGTAATAGATGTCCTCCGAATGAATGAGGAATCCTGCTTTTCTCGAGGACTAAGCTAACACTTTGAACCAAGGGCCGATCTCGAATTTTCTCTCCATCTAGGCTCAGAGACGCGATTCCGCATCGAGGATATTGCTTACTGCAGCAGTAACAGCAGCCAGGCTATATTCAGGCTTTCCAGCAGCTTCCGAAGACAGGATGATTCAAAGTCCCCAGAAATTTTGAATTCTCGGCTCCTTGCGCGGTTGAGCGCTAATCTCCAAGACCTTCTGATAGACATGACCAACCTTGCCTGGCTGCTCAACGATGCCAGTGCCGGATACCGGCCCAAAGTTCAGGGCTACGCATACCATGATGCCCTTCTCCAACTTGGATATCGCCTCGTGAACATGAGTCCCTTGGGTGGACCTCGTCCTTCCAATCGTCTCGAAAATGCAGTTCACTTAGGTCTGACGGCATTCTTCATAACATTATTCTGTGGACTTGATTACAAGATGATTAAGAGTCCCCTTCTCAACGATCTGGCTAGCTCTGCTGCGCAAGAACCTTTCGATGGTGATCAGGAGAACCAAGAGGTGCTGCTCTGGCTCCTTTTCATAGGAGGGGCTTCCGTCTTCAAGCAACCGGACGATGCATGGCTGACTCCAAAAACAACACAGACCATGAAAAACCTAGATCTTCATACTTGGGAAGATGCAAGACAAATACTTGTCAGATTTCCATGGGTCTCCGTGATCCACGACAAGGCTGGCCGGTTACAGACATGCAGTCAAGGTCTCTTAGAATGATTTCATGGTACTTTCCGCAATTCATTGTCACTAGGAAACCTTCCTTTGAATGCTCAGATGAGCGAGAAGTGATTGTATTAGAGGCTGTCTTTTTGAGTTTATGACTCTCGGATATCCAGTGGCCTTTACTTTACTAATCTTGGTTGATCAATTTACCTAGAGAAATTGTGGGTGGCTAACCGGACCCCAGACGGGCTAGCTAGCCATCTCTATTCCTGCAGAATCTGCTTTACGCAACCAGGGGCAATAGACTCTAGCTCTCTTTCCACAAGGCCCCAGACACGTTTCCCGTCTTCATCCGTTACCCAGCTCGGCACTTTCTCCCTTCAATCACACTTATGTTAGCACGACCGGAACTAGAAATTTACGGGCTGGCCGGAAGGATATGGTTCAGACTCACTCAGCGATCTTGCAAGAATCCAGGAAGCATCCGTGGCTTTCCTTGCCGGCAACAGCTCCATACAGTAGCGTCCGGCTACCGTCTTCGGCCGTGCGACCGACCTTCTCATGCCGGATCGCCAACTCCTCGCGGAAAGCGGGCGGTGCATTCCGGCTGAGTTCCGTCTTGCAGAGGCCAGGACATACGAGATTCATCACCACTCCAGTGCGAGAAACAGGCAGCAGGGGTGCAAGATGGCGAATCGTCATGATCTCTAGGAGCTTGGAAAGAGGGTATCTTGTGAATTGGATGTTAGCTAGGATCGGGGGAAGGGTTTTGGCTGTATTCATGCTTGGAATTAGACCACATACGCTTTCATCACGGCCATCTCTTCGTCGTCCAATTTTACCAACGGATCATCCTTGATCTTGTTCCAGTCCTCCTCAAAGCCGAAGCTAACGCCGCTTGTGACGACGACAAGATGCGGCAAGATGCCCGATTGCTGCGCACTTTGACTCATCTTGGGTAGTAACAACACCGCTAGGAGGAATGTACTGATCACGTTGACCGTGACGGTCACCAAATGCCCTTCGGCCAGAGTTCGCTGTCCGGCGGCGACCGCTGCATTCTCGATCAACGCGTCGATACGGTCCAACTTTGCGATGGCTCTCTGGGCGAATACCTTGACGGACTCGTAGCTTGACAGATCGAGCATCCACACTTCGGCGACGTTGGCCTTCCCGGTCGCCGCCTCAATCTCCGCCCTCGCGGTCTCCCCTGCCGTGATATTGCGGACGCCCATGATGACTTTGGCGGCTCCAAGGGCTACCAAATGCTTCGCGGCTTCAAGGCCCAGGCCCGTATTGGCACCTGTCACAATGTAGGTACCGCCCGAGCATGTCTCGACGGTGGCCAGGAGAGGCAGGTTGCGAAGCTGAGGGTGGACGGCGGTGGCCATAGCTCGATAGGTGGTTGATATTATCTGGCTGAACAAATGCAGATATCGGCGGAAGGCTTATTTAGTAGTAATGACGATGCAAGTATAAGAGTTGTTGTCTCTTGGTCTTTGATGAAGGAACCGAGAGGACGACGCCGTTATATATATATATATATATATATCCCGTTGGGAAAACTCCCTTGCCTTGGACAACGCAAGGCGATGACGACGGCATATTTGTTCCTGGCCGGTGATTAGAAGTAAATCCGAGCAGGAAGAGTTGCAAAGTCCGGAACATTGATTTATTTTGCTAGATATGCACACGGTTCTCCGACCTGACGATGTATTCAAGTTGGTGGTGGGTGATGCAGCCAATCAGAGAGTGATTTCCTAATCCGGACGCTGTGGAGGGGCGCCGGCGATGACACACTGTGCCGCGCTGGACTAGTGTTGGGACGCCCTACCTTGGCTTGGATCCCGGGCAGGACTCTCGTGCGTGCGTGTCATGGTATCTCAGGGCCTTAAGAGTAAGCATGGCTGGTTACAAGCTGTATTCAACTTCAAGAGCTATATAACACAAACCTAATTCGAGACCAGTCGTCGTTTGATCCAACTCGCCCACCAGCACCCAAGGAGACACATTGCCAGCCCCCTATGCATAATTGGCCATCCAGAAAAGCATCGAGTCCAGCTCCGTATGACTCGGGAACCGTTGGACTATGAGATGGGACCGACTGTATTACTATCACGTGCACGTGACCTGTCCGATTGTGGATGACTAAGCAGACGATTTTGCCCACCTTGTCAGACGCTTAACCGGCTACCTTAAGTAGAGACCGGGACAGGGCTTGGATGTAAAGAACGCAGTTTATAGTTTGATTATATGGCTTACATCTCTCTTGGACGCCGACAACCACAGACTTCCACGGTGAATATTCCTTTACCATCGTTGCCTGCTTTGCTTGTTTTACGTGACTTGACTTGACTTGACACCCGCGTGCCGACGTAACTCCGGTACGAGCGGGAGAACACGGTTGGCGAATTCCCGCCGCGACGATCGATGATGAAGAGAACCTGACGTTCGCAAGACAAATGGCCGAACCACACGAGCTGATCATCCTGGGCACCGGTGAGCTTCTTCGCGGGGGGGTTTGTGTATCATCGGCGTCATATTGACCTCGATTAGGCACAAGTGGCTGCATCCCCGTGGTCGGGTGCCTCACGGCCGAACCTCCCACCTGCAAGACCTGCACGTCGCCGCTCCCGGAGAACACGCGCTTCAACACCAGCTGCATGTTCCGCATCAACGACAAGAACCTCCTCGTCGACTGCGGCAAGACCTTCTATCCCACCGCGCTGCGCTGGTTCCCGCCGCACAAGCTCCGCCGCATCGACGCCTTGCTGATCACCCACGCCCACGCCGACGCCTACTTCGGCCTCGATGACCTGCGCAGCTGGACCATGCGCGCCTTCGTGCAGGAGTACATCGACGTCTACTGCACCGAGCGCACCCTGGCCGAGATCACGCGGACCTTCCCTTACCTCGTCCTCAGCGGCTTGGCGACCGGCGGCGGGGACCTGCCCGAGTTCCGCTGGCACACGTTCAAGGAGACGGAGAAGTTCACCATTGAGTCGTGTGATGGCGTGGAGGTCACCCCGCTGCTGGTCGAGCATGGCAAGTTCTTCTCCACGGGCGAGCCGTTCATGAATCTCGGGTACCGCGTCGGCGGCTTTTCCTATATCTCGGACTGCTCGGCCATTCCCGAGAGCACCACGGCGCTGATGAAAGGGAGCGACGTGATTGTGATTGATGGGCTGAAGTGGGAGCCGCACACGAGCCATTTCGGCATCCCGCAGGCCCGGGAATATTGCCGAGATGCTTTTGAGGCGTCCGAGAGACCCAAGAAGGTTTGGTTGACGGGGTTTAGCCATCAGGTCGAGCATGAGCATGCGACGGCCGAGTGTGAGAAATGGGGGAGTGAAGAGGGCAATGGACTGTGGGTTCGACCCGCGTGGGACGGCTTACGCATGGGCAAAGATGGAAGCGTGATCAAGTCATAGATTTCTCAAAGAACAGTTTGGTAGATAGAACATAGAATTTTGATAGAGAAAAATGAGAATAGCATCAAAGTAAAACAACGTGCCCGGAGCAGTTCTCGAGAGCAGTACTGATCGGACTGGATTCTGTGCTCTAAGATGCTGTGTTAACATCTTGCGGATGATTCGATGATGTGAATAGACTCGACAATTAAAGTTTCATCGGAAAATATGGGTCTGATATAGAAACTGAAAGGGACGAAAGAGCGCACTGATATTCATGGGACCAAACTCTTCCCACATGCGTCTTATTTGGGTCAATCATTGCCTAAACCAGGTATTAATGAAAAACTATAATACCATATGAATGGCTCAGAGATAATTTGAGCAGAATAAGTGTGTCCTTTATATGTCTCTACACTGATCGTGGCTTCCGACTGTACAGTTGCGTCCTATAAGTTCTTGCGTTTCCTTGTTTTCCTGCCAAAGCTATAGTTATCTATTATATTATTATAGATATTACTATTAAGGATTGTGAGTTGCACAGGTAGAGTCAAGCACGATAGTAGCTGCGATACCATTGTGGGTTGATTTCGAGTACAAGTAAGTCCTAAGTTGTTGAACATTGACCTCTGTCCAGAGGTCTAACCCTAAAAAGTCCATCTCGCGCTTGTTGTAACACAAGTAGGTCCCGGCCTTTTCTTGTAGTAACCCTATTATAAGGCCAAAACGTGTCGGGAATAACTTACTAGTTAGGCTATATTAAGTTATAACCTTTACCATCTCCTCATCATCCTAAAGGGCTCGCGACTTCATAAACAACCTACTCCTCTCGAGGTTCCATTTATAGTAAATCGTTCCTTTTGATTTATCTAGGCAATTCATATATCACATTTCATGACGCCACTCCTATCCGTACGTTGAATATATCTCTAACCCCGTAGCTCACAGTCTCAGCTCAGTTTGAAGAACTAGCTGTCCCTTAGGTTTTCCTCCATCAACGCACAATGCTATTACACCAAGGGTGAAGTAACCCAGAACGAGGACACCAAGAAAGATAAAGCAAAAATTCTCCAAAAGTCCTTGCCGATCTCTAGGTACCCAGTAATAGATAGAAGCCAGGCATCCAAGAAAGAGAGCCAAGCCTTCTACCAAGCCGTCCAAGATACCCATCAGGACCTTGCCCCAGTACTCAAGCAAGGTTATAATCCAGGTGTTCCACTCGTCCCAACTAAGCCAGCTGAACCACCAACTATCAACACCCGGGACCTCCTGGATAACAAGTTCAAGAAGGCCCTCGTCCTTTCTTACCTCTGCAATATGCAATGGTGAAACCCGGTGCACACACTTATTTTTGGGATTCGAGCCTGCCCTTAGCAATAGGCGACACACCTCCATGTCTGGCAGACTCCGGGCCAGCGCGAAATGTAATGGCGTATGTCCCTGCTTGTCTTTGGCTCTCACTTTAGCGCCGCTTTCCAGACACAAGCTTACCATCTGACCCGAAGATCGCGCCGCTGCTATGAACAGAGGCGTGATGCCAAAGTAGTCCCCAAGGTTCATGGCTTCGGCCAAGTTCGATCTAGTGACCCGAGGGCAATTCATGATGGTTTGCAGAAGCAAGGGTTTCTGAGATGAGACAACGTGATGCAAGAGTGTTCTCCCGGACGTATCACTTATCTTCAAGTTTGGATCATGTTCCAATAATAAGGACAGTGCATTGCTATGACCATGCTTAGCTGCAACAATGCTAGCATGTCCGAACCAACCACCAGTGAGGGACTCAGGTGTTGGGCTTTCATGTTCGGAGAAGACGCAGCGAATCCAGGAGCAAAGGTCGTTTTCCGCTGCATAGTACAGCAAAGGAGTTCCGACTTCAATGTCGTCTCTAAGGAGGTACAATCGTTTCCAGCAACGATCGTTTAGAAGTCTGAAGATCAAGCTCTCAGGACTGGCACCTTCACGCTCCGCATATATGGCATGACTATCGAAGTAACTCGTTACATAGTCAAGCAGCACAGGGAGCTTGGCGAGCTGGCGGGTCGACGCCGCCAGAGATGATTCAGCGGGTGACATTAAACGCGCTGGCACTGTAGCTACGGAGTCGAGTGGGCTGATCCAACCCAAGCACCCTGTCAGGTCTGGTTCACTCTCTTCAGCTCCTATGGAATTCCTTCTCGGTCGAAAGGTGAGCCACGAAGCTACCGTTTTTGGAAGAAAGGGCTCGGGGTTAAAGTTAAAGAGTCCGGGTCTCTCTGCGGATGGGGAATCATCGGAACGAGTAGACTGCTTTGAAGATGTTCCTCCCCTCCTAAACCTGAAAGAAGTGAAGTTCCCAGCCGAGGAGCCGAAACTCACCACGCTGGCGTTGTCGTCCCTCTGATAAATCATTGTCTGCCTCGCCTGTGCCTGTCGCTTTGGGAATTCCTCATGGTAGTGTGACGAGTGACTTAGAAGCTTTTCTTTCCACGACACCAATGTTGATATGGCCGTATCTTTTTCTGCAGGGTGTGTCAAGAAGGCGGATTTCTTCCGCCTTCGTTGAGCAAGTTCAAGGCGGGCTGTCGTGAGCTGTATCACTTCTGGAAGTCCTGTGTATGTGAGACAACAGTTTAAGATATAGATATGTCCATAACCATAAATATGCGTCTCGGTTAGCTTCAGAATGGAGGATCCCTCTCCATGAAGAAAGAAGTTCCTCACGGAATCATGTATAAACTGGACCACTTTTTCCTGGGAAAACGATCCAGCTCCAGCCATGACCGAGTCTTCGTCGCCTACTATGCTTAGAGGAGCTTCGTGGGTCATCTCAACGTCTCTGACTTCAACTAGGCCGCACGAGACACTTTGAATTCTGGTTTCTAGTTGCTCCAAATCCTGGGTAGCGTATTGGGACGACGGCCAAGCCAGCAGTCCTTCTTCTGTGGGGTCATAGAGAAAAGGAAGGATTTCCACCCATTCAGATAGCTTTAACGGCCGTCTACTAAAAGCAACCCACTGGAATAAGCGACTCGAGGTGTCAGGCTCTATTCTTTTGAGGAT
Organism: Coleophoma cylindrospora; assembly: GCA_003369665.1. Classification (NCBI taxonomy): domain Eukaryota; kingdom Fungi; phylum Ascomycota; class Leotiomycetes; order Helotiales; family Dermateaceae; genus Coleophoma; species Coleophoma cylindrospora. The sequence continues at coordinate 112,011 of PDLM01000002.1, forward strand.
TCTTTTGAACAGGCTCGTGAGCTGATCGGGGATGCCATCCAGCTCAGATGTAAGAGATTCAAAGGCTCTACCAGTGTCCCAGGTGCGGAGAAGACTGTCGGTGACGAGTACAACCCACAGAAAGATGCCGGCGGATTTTTCAATAATCCGACTTTCGAGATTTGTTACAACATTTTCCTTGCCCACGTTTTCCGCAGCCGTTCGCACGATAGAGAGCTTCTGGCGAATATAGCGCACCACGTCCTCTTTGTTATGTTCCTCTACAATGACTTCCAAGTATGGAGACATGGAGACCTTGAGGACAGTCTGGCTTGAAATGCAGACATGGAGTCGTACGCCTGCGCAAGACGCAGACTCGGTCATGTTGCGGAAGAACAACACAACGTCCCTCGCCGCATCGCCCTGGCATTCATCAAGTCCGTCGATAAAGAGGTAGATCTTACGGTCAGTCTTTTGTCGGTGGGTGAGGACTGAGAGGAGATAGGACTTGAGCTCCTCGTCGTGCCACTCAAATGGAGCCTCTTGTCCGTGATTCAGCTTGAGACGAAAGCGTTCGTATATTGGCAATAGTTGTTCTGGGAAATACGGAAGCAGCTGGTATGTAAGAGATCTGAAGAGTCCAGAAGGCGTTTGGTCCAGTACGGAACCTCGTGCGTTGAAGAAGAAGCCGGCTCTAATCGAGGACAAGACCGACTCTTTCGGGTGCAGGTCGCCGAGGGCGTGTTTCATTAGCGTCGACTTGCCAGAACCTGGCTTGCCCTTGATCCAGAGAAGCCCATGGTGCGTGTCATTCTCGTCGCCTTGAAGCCACATGTTGTATTCTTTTGTCCCTTTCAGCCACAGACAGGTCTCATCCAATGGTGGGTCGATGGCTTGTATTCGTCGGTCCATTTCGAAGAAGGCTAATGATTGGCGGATATCTTTGCATAGTCTCTATTTAGCAGGCGTATCCTTGCTTCATATAGACTCGGTCACATACCTTTGATCTGTCTCTGAGCTGTTTCTTGGAGTCTTTGGTTTACTACATCATTGTTAGACTTGGTTACATGTGTTTGGGGTAGGCTCGGTAGGAGCAAACCTTCATCTGGCTCCGATGCTACGGACAAGCAGATTCTTTCCAGCTCGCCTTGGACTTTAACAAAATTGGAGTCCGCTACCGACTCATACCGAGCCATGCCCATGTGATCGGCGTGGAGAGTTTCCGCATGCTCTCTATCGTCACCCAATGTTGAGGATTCCGCTGGTACGACCTAGAAATGTCAGAACCTGCCGGGGCATCGGTAAAAGTAAAAGACCTACGGTCTTATTCAAAACTGTTCCTGGGACGTTGATACCTGTTAAAGGCAGGCTCTCCTGAAAGGTTTTTACTTTGAATGCATGCTTCCTCCAGGCCGTTGCAAAGTTGAGTTGACTTCTTTCAAGATCGGAACTACGAAGACCCAGTGAGTCAAGAACAGCAGGATTGGTATCGACCATGAACACGCTAGCGATCGTCCTAACGAGTTGTCCCAGGTTTGCGTAGCCGCCTCCCCCTCGATGTGGTGTGCCTAAGAATACCACGGCCCGAGTCGAATCGACAATACTTTTGAGGCTAGGCTCATCGGAAGAATCTGAGAGATGTAAAACCTATATAATAGTTAAGGGTGCTGCGTGGACGATAATACTGGAACAACGATCAGAACAACATACCTCCTTAACTAAGATACCTCCAAGGGAATGGGCTACGAAGATGATTGGCCGTCCTTCGACTATAGACCGCTCGAGTGAGTAGAAGAGATCTTTGGCATGCCCGAAAATATTGTTCTTATTCACCACGCTTCCGGGCTTCGCTGCCACAGCAGATTTATAGCCCCAGGTCATCATGCGACAGCGTGAGCAAACGGACGACTTCGACAGTAGATCAACAGGCCAAAAAACATCATTGGTAGACTTCCGAATTTCGTTGGATACCGCCGTAGCTTCGAGGGAACTAATGGCCGTCTTGTTCCGAAGCTTGTTGAATCGCGTGCGCCAAAATTGCCGACCGGAATCGGATTTCTTGCTTGGGGACTGATCTGTTGGGTGCCCATCCTTGTGACGACTTGTCCAAGTCCAGGTTTTGCGAGGGTGGCCTTGCAGTCCATGCACAAATATGATGCTGACACGGGAATCAGTACAGCCGCAAAGGCAAAGCAGGTGATCACCCCAGCCTTTTCTCCCTCATTACAAGGCTGAAGAGCAGTAGTGGTAGTATGAGACAATTAAATGTTCGACCAACGTCGCTCAATCTTGGGTGTAAAGAGCGTCAATCGAAGGTAACTCACTCGGCAATCTGTGTGGCAGCTGGAGGCTCATAAATGACTGAGAGACCAGTGTCGCGAACGGTGAAATCGCTCATTGTGCCAGTCCAGTGCAAACGAAAGAGGGACGAGGAACCGAAGAATCCGGTTACTTAATCGTTGATTGCGGGTCGATGGCCCCAGTGCAGATCTGCCCCCTCTGCAGCGTTCGATGCGTTCAGTGCGTTCAGTATTCGAGAAAACAAGGCTCTACGAAGGTATAGCGGTTAAGTATTCATAATGGGGGGCCTAGGGGGATCCCTGCTAGCATTCCAACTAACCATAATAGGAAACTAGTATACCAGGGCCAGGGTCTCGTGTTATATCCCGCCCCTGGAATTCACATGACTTTCAAGTCACTTAGTATAACTACTAAATTCCCAAGAAACATAACTATCAGATTCACGTAAGTGATAACTGATTAGCTGAAGTAAATAACTATTCTACTATTATCTATCTAGTATATAAGAATACAAAGTTTCTAAGTAGATAGGAGCTTCGTACTTAACTTTAATTGTTGATTTTAACCTTAACTTATGATAAATGCTAAATACCACTACGTTTCTACTATCCCCTAATAACCCTAGTTTACTTATTAGTTAACCACTACCTAACTATTAGTTTACTGTTAGTTACAAAGAGTCCATATCTTTGCCTCTAGCTAGGAAGCGCCCAACGAAGCGAGTCAAAAGCTGAACCAAATAGAGAAAAATGAGAATAGCATCGAAGTCAAACAACGTGCCCGGAGAAGTTCTCGAGAGCCGTACTGATCTGACTCGATTTTGTGCTCGAAGATGCTATGTTAACATCTCGTGGATGGTCCGATAATGCTGATAGACTTGACATTGCGACAGTTTCGATATGAGATACCGGTAAATATGGGTCTGATATCGAAACCAAACGGGACGAAAGACCACACGGACATTCATGGGACTGAAATCTTCCCACATGCATCTTATTTGAGTTGATCATCACCTAGACCAGGCATTGGCCACAGAAATTGTAATGCCATATGAATGGCTTAATCATAATTTGAAGAGAACAACTGTGTTCTCTATATGTCTCTACACAGATCATGGCTTCCGACCGTACACAACAAACATGGGAGCATATAGGTGAATACTCTGCTCTCCATCTTTATTGATATCATTCCTCACATCAACCAGAAGCAGTTCGATCTCGGCGACTGTCATACCCAACCCCCTAGTCAAAACCATCATACTCAGCGCCCCCAAGCCAGAAAGAATGTTTTCCCTACCCCAAGTACCCAACACCTTGTTTTTCTTGCCTTTGGCCCAGGTGCCTAGTGGACAGTTGAATCTGCGCTCCACGATGTCGACAAAGCCCAGCTCCTCTAGATAGCCCTTATATCTGGGCACTCGATTCCAATCCTTTCCCAAAGCCTTGGATCCATCCATCAAGAGCTTCATCCAATGCTGGAAAGCACTTCCATTCCACCGATCATCAGCTCCAAGGAAAGGGAATGAGGCGTCTTGCAGCTCAATGTATCCGCCTGAACGGAGCGCGTCAAATGCTGAACCAAATACTTTCAGGTGAGACTGAAAGCAAGTGACTAACATTCGCCCATGAATGTAGTCAAACTTCTGGGCAAAGTTCCATGTATCTTCCGCGTCCTCGACCTCGAAATGGCAGTTGACCGGAACATGCTCGGGTTGGATGGGGGAGAGGTCTGTGCCGACGACAACTACGTCGGGAAATTGAGCCGCAAATTCTATAGCCCATATGCCGGTTCCAGTTGCAAAGTCAAGGACATTATGCAAGCCACCATTTAGGTTCTCGATTGGTGCTAAATAATGCGATTCAAATGCTAAGCAACACAGGTGATGCTGAAGGTCAAGTCTGCTTTTCTCAATCTATAAATCCCACTTGTGAGTAAGATGGAGTAGGGTTTTCAAATTGAGGAGCTCACTAACTTCATCGTTAGGTAAGTGATATTTTCCCTCCTTGAATCGGTGATACGTTCGTGCATTTCCCTCTAGACCATCAAATTGCCTACTACGTGCTGAGACGGTTACGAAATCGTCGCTGGTTTCAATTGCAGAATCGCTATTGCTGTTGTCTGTCTCGCTCAGGTCAGAATCCACCTTTAGGTCTGCTACAGATAACGATGTAAAGTAGCTGGGCAGAGAGTATTCTTTGATCTCTTTATCGCCAGAAATGGGGTGCTGAATCTTATCTGGCGGAGTTGCAAGTGCTAGGTCATTGTCTTCGGAGGAGGTGAAGGCCATGTCTGCTCTTATAGGTTCTTTGGACACTTGAGCACAGCTGCAGGTAGTGCAGAAAAAATGAGCTTTGATCTATCGTTCAACTCCTACTTTGCACCTACGCCACGGATGCACTATTGATGGCATAGTTGACCCGTTAGGAAGGTGCTTACCGATAGCATTTCCCCTCGCCTGGCAGGCACGTGCCTCGGGTACTTCTTGTGGCTCGAGATGAGCAAGAAAGAGCAATACTCCTTTATAATTTAAGTAAAGGAAGTGTTAAGTTGAATAAGCTTTCGATAACCAAAAGCATTATTAGGTATACAAGCTACCTCAGCTGTTTCTTTAAACGGGCTCTACCACGTTTACCACGTAAATGTCAAAAGTGGACGTCACATCTTAATCTCCTACTGGGTAGTAGGATAACGCATGGAAGCCTCCCGTTCATTAGCTTCAATCAAAACATACCCCATATGTGTCACTTAATGTGCTGCAAGAGCCGTCAGAACGCGCAGGATCTTAAATAATATTATATCCTCCTGGTCTCCATTTATGTACACTATTCATGGATTTTAAAGTCTAGGCTTAATCAATCAAGCATCAAGAGAAACGGTAGTAGTTCCATAAGAACGTCAAATGGCGTGCTTTAACATGGATTCGGTCATGAGTTTGGTTTAAATAAATATAATGTACTACATATCAGGAACCCATCAACCTCTAACGAGCAAGGCTTGCTAGAGAAAGTGAGTTGCGGTCTACATTCAATCGGAGTTGGTGGTCACGCCTTTCAGTACAAGCAATCTTCCTCCCTCAACCCGCACCACCTTTCCATCCATGAATGAGCCAGCTTTGCTCGCCAGCCATAAAGCAGTACCCACAATGTCTCCTTCGTCACCAGCACGTCCTGCTGGCGTAGCTTTGGCTAGATGGAAGTTTGATTCTGGGTCAGTTGGGTCCGTCATTGCTGACGGAAATATTCCTGGTGATATCGCATTTACGCGGACTATCGCTACGTGTTAGATAACCCTTGGCTAGAACGAGCATACGGGCAGCAACTGACTATAGAAATCCGAAAACTCCATGGCCATAATCCTGACCATGTGATCAATGGAAGCCTTGGTAAGCTGGTAGGCGGGGACAAATTGATGATTATGCACGCTGGCCGGGCTGCTGAACAGTATAACGCAACCTCTTCCATCCCCTTTGGCAGCCGCTTTCCCAAGCAGAGTTAGAAGTCCGGCGGTTAGAAAGTATGGTGCGAAGACGTTTACGCGGAAGGCGCTTTCTAACTCAGAATAAGAAAGAGACCCGGTCGCATTCTCGAGAGATTGCAGATCCTGTCCGTGTGTATAGGGTATCTTGTTCATGTAGCGGACTGCAGCACACTGTATGAGGACATCTAGCGAGCTTATAGTGGTCTTGACCTGGTTGATGACGGATTGCACGCCGATTTCAGAGCCAAGGTCACCGCATATTCTGTTGTCAGGAATGTTACCACCATAGTTTTATAGCTATGACGTCTAGGTGAAATAAGAACTAACGTAATGATATTTGTGGGAGACTTTCCCAGACTACGGGTGATGTCCTCCAACTCGGCTTTGGTCACTGCAAGACCTTTTTCGTCGATATCTATGAGGATTGTGTTTGCGCCATTGGCAGTGAATCCCTTTGCAAGCATTCTACCTAAGCCAGAACCTGCAGTTGTTAGCCCTTCTAATCACGAGTCGACCTTGTACCCTATCTAGTAAAAGCAAGCTACAACTTGTCTTTTGCCTCATAACTTACTGGCGCCAGTGATAGCTACATTGCGATCTGCCACATCAAACAGGAGGTTAGATAAAAGATGCGACATTTCAACTATTGTCTACGATACAAAGTAGAGCTTTTGTGATCCTTTTTCAAACAATGTGGCCGTCCCATAAAGAGGGTTCCGCGAAATTGATAAGATCGCTCTTTTCCGCGTGTTTGCGCAAGTGGGACTCGCTTTTCCGATTCTTAGGCAATCCACCACCACTTTCCGTGCTTTCTCTAATCAACAAAGAAGATGGTAGCACATGGTATTATGCCAGATTTATCGTAATTCTACAAATTTTTGGCCAAAATACTTGGCGCCATCGCCATCGTTCTCGGCCCTATTTTCCTGCTGTAATTGCACTGGAACATTAATGTAACTTGACCACAAAATGTATTCAGTGGAGAAATTACTTGGTTGAGTTCTAGGTAGATCGGTCTCTCCTTTTCATCACCTAAGACGTGCACGTCTATGAGGTTGTAAAACACAAGAAACGCTCCATCAGTTACATTCGAATGGACTGTTGTCCACCTTAACCTAATTTTGAGTCCCATAATATTCATTTTGCTTAGAACCAACCATGGCCAGAATTTCTCCTAAATCATTCCTAATGGCTTTCCATCCTGCTTCCAAATCTTCGCATCCTTCATGACGAATCCAATCTTTCTCAACGCACCAGCAGAAATAATTGGGTCTTCATCAACTGCAATTAAGTCTGCTTGAAGCCCTTCTTCAAGCCAGCCAAATCTTGCACCGCATAAGTCCCCGCCACAGGCATCCCAACCGCCAACGGTACAAGCCTCCAGGACATCAACAACCGGGATACCAGCTTCTATCATAAGCTCCAATTCTCGCACATTATCTCCATGCGAGAAAGTTCCAGTATCACCACCACATGCAAGCCTAACCCCAAGCTCATGTGCTCTTTTCACCTGCTTCAATATTGTCGGAAATCTCGCCTTGTGTAGCTTCTCCGCAATCGCGAGAGTCGGCACGAGCACGACATTTTTCTTTACCATTGCACGAAACATGTCATCTGTGGCAAAGTACACATGCTCGATGGTGTGAACACCCGCGTCAATTGCAGCCAGTGCGCCCTCTAATGTGCAACAATGAGCCGCCACAGGGCACCTTGCCAAGGCTGCTTCGGAGACAATCATTTTCATCTCCTCGTCAGAGAACACCATGTAATCCGGATTTGGCTCTCGAGGCGGGTGTAGAACACTTGGGATGTACGGATGTTGCTGGGCAGGTGGGGAACGCATGATTCGCCGACGATAGTCGGCAAAGAACTTGATAATATCAGCTCCGGCTGCAATACGACGGCGTACCGCACGGCGGATTTCGTCGATTCCGTCAACGGCTTCTCCTCCGGCAGGGAGACAGTGGCCCCCGTTGGAGTTCTCGGTGCGTGGTTCATATGATCCCGTGCTAGCGAGGACTCGTGTTGCAACGAAAAGTCGCGGCCCGGGGGTGAGGCCACGGGCAATCGCATCGCGCATGTTGGCATCCGCTTCTTGCATACCTTCCGAGCCAAGATCTCTATGCAAAATCAATAGATGTTCGAATACATGCTCAGTCATACTACCTGTATGTTGTATAACCAGCTAGTAGAGCAGTCTTGCAGTGATTCACTGCCCGAACCACCCTCTCAGCCATGCTTTCATCTCTCTTCTGCTGCAATGCTGGAGTTTCACTGCCACAAATTAGCACAGAACAAATTGTTTACAATGCCGAAAGAAGAGTTTACTCATATGAGTGTAAAAATATGTGAGTATGTGCGTCAACGAAGCCAGGCATTAAAAATTTTCCTCTCAGGTCAACGTCCCCGTCCATCATAATCTTGGACAGAGGCTCCTTTTCCACATCTCGCACGAAAACTCGAACTATGAGACCAGTGGTGGAATCCACCGTGATTGACAAATTCTCAACGAATTTCTTCTGCTTCGGATCAAAAGCGGAAGACGTATGAATAGTATATTGTGGCATGGTTGTGCCGGTTATTGTTTCAGATATCAGGTGAAAAGATGTGAAGAGCAATCGGAAAAATTTCTTAAGCCGTTGTCGGTTTCATATAGTATGGAAATTGGTTGTTCTGTTTTAGCAAGATATACGGATAGAGTATGTGTAGGTCATGTTCGCAAGTGGGATACCAGGATTTCCCCGCGTTTTAAGATAATAAGTGCGGGAATGAGCGAAATTTCAAAATAGCACGTGAAGTTATATTTCAGGGTCACTAGGAAGTTGTCAGGTTACGGAAACAGCACAACGAACTGGAGATGAAATGCCTAAATAACTCCCTTTTCAACTATGTGTCCAAACAAACCGCAAAATTATTCAAACCATATCAAAAGGTTGGAAAGTCAGTGAATAGAATGATAAAACAGTCCTGAGAGTACAGCATGAACTATGCACTAGCCCATCCCTAAGTTTTAATATGCACAATTATTGGTTCTTTGTTCCAATTCATTTCCAAAATCCAAGTTCACCTTCGTAGCTTGGCTTAGATCTGTTGAGCAAAAACACATTAATGCACCTAAAGTGATAGCTACGCTTCTTGGCTACAGGCTATACATAGCGGAACACTGCTTTCACAACTCACAGTATTATATACCGAATACACCTACCTTACCTTACTGAAGATGGTGGCTGAAATTATTATCCCACAGTCCCTGTCTTTCTCTGTGATTTAGAAGCCGTTTAGTATTTATACTTGAAGTATATGTTTTCGAAATCAGTCATGTCAGCCTCGGCATTCAGGTAACCCTGGCGAACGTGCTCTTCAGCGGTCGCCCCAAGCTGTGCAATAAAGCGTTCTCGGCGCTTGTTCTGCCACATATCTACAAACATATTAGAGTGGTCCTGAAAGACGATTTTGGTCGCTTACAATAAGTGCGCCATAATCCCATCAGGACGAATTCCACCCCGAACATTATAGCACAGACGGTCAAGCCTGGAATGTACCTAGGAGCATCTTTGGCTTGAAAGACCTGCGCACCGACGGCATTCCCTGTGCAGTAAGCAACAAAAAGCACCGTAGCGGTAACGGACTTCTTCGTACGACCAGCGACGTTGGATGGAAGCATTGTCCAGATCACTGCAAGATGTGAGAAACGAACATGTTGCCAGATCATTCTGACTTACGCAGTCCTGGTAAGTCTCCCGTCACTGTCATTAGATACATCCCCCATCGCAACCACAGGTAGCCATTTTTGGGGAGCAAAGCAAGTGTAAGCATACCAGCAAATGCAGGAATAAGCGATATCATCATGAAAAAGACTGGGAGGCATTAGTAGACGCATAAGTGGTATCATGGACACCTACATCGCATATTTGGTTTCTTGAGTGTGATATATCCGACAAACAGGAACCAGACAATAGACACGGCGCGCTGAGGGATTGTACCCTTCAACAGAGTATCCAGCGAGGAGAATCCAAAAGAACTGTACACCAAATTTCCAAAAGTGGTTGTCCCTCCGTTCGGTAAAGCATTGGCAACAGTAACAAAAAAGAAAAAGTACGTTTGCGGATCTTTGAAAGTTGTAGTCACTTGTTCCCACCTCCACGGTCTTTTGATGTGGTCAGTGCCGGTTTGGTTGTCCATCACACGGGCAAGAGCTGCCTTTTTCTCTCGGGGTGTAAGCCAACGGACTTCATCGGGTGTCCCCAGAACAAAGAAGACCATGACACCAAGTACCATGGTAAGTACGCCGAGGAAAATTGAAACCCCTTTCCAAGGAGCAAGACCTCCAGGTTGCTTCTCCGCACGGAGGCCAATACCGTAATTGATCAGTCCGGTTAGGATGGCCATTCCTGCATTGGATGTTCCCCAAATGATAGATCTCATTGCATGCTCGTGAGACTTGTACCAAGCTCCCGTGATGAGGAGAAAGGTTGGCGAGATGGTGCACTCCGCTACTCCTTGCAGTGCTCGCAGAACCATCAGTCCGGCAAAGTTCTTTGCAAATGCAATACACAAGACGATGACGCCTGATCATGAATCAGCAAAAAGCGGTTGACTTTCATGTATTGCTTACCCCAGATCAACATGCAAATGCCCAGGACGCGGCCCAGCTTAAAACGCTGCATGAGTGCATTTGCTGGGCCTTCACTTACAAGGTAGCTGATGTAGAAAATGGTTGTAAGCCCTGTAATCATGGAGATACAAGTTAGCAAATAGCCAACCTCACGTTTATTTGTATCAAACTTACACGAGAACTGTTGACCCACAAGTCCTGTATCCTGCCTCATTCCAAATACAGCCTGAATACTAACTGCTGTTTTATCGGCCTGCTGAGTTCCATAGCAGAGCTGATTGGCTGCAATCAGTTTTTGTACTTATCCGTGACAGCCATCAATATCGTCAAACTCACCCACATAAGCGGAAGTAGCCAGAGGTCAATCTTCCAGAGCAGCTTGCGATAGCTCGCAGTATCATACTCGTTTCCGACTGCTAATGTCTCGTCGATGGTCTCCTGGATTTCATTGTCCTGTTTGATAGAGACAATACTGCCTAACTGTGGCTCCAACTTGACACCCGGCTCCACATCCATTTCGATATCTTTTTCAGCCGATGAAATATTTGCCATTCCGAAATTCGAAAATATTAACAAGCACTCTAGGTGTATATTTCTAGTGTATTATGAGAGCGCATGGAAATACTAAATAAGATGTTTTCCTTCGGGTAACAATACATACCAACGCCCCATTCTACCCCGATAAGCTCGCTCTGACAATACATATGGCATGCGTTTAATAAAGATTGGAACCTAGCCAGAGCTCGAAACGACTGATAAGACACCCAATCAGCTGATTCCGGATCTGATCCGCTCACCGCGCAGTCCAATACAAGCAGCGACAGCGAAGCTAGAAATGGGCTTTTAAGAAGCCAACAGAAGTCTCTTGATGAGATTTATAGATCATTCATATCTCTGAATATCACACCTCTAATCTTTTTTGGCCTACCAAGTTTTGAAAGTGACAAATGTCTGCTGAATTCTGCAAGCTACATGCCATTTCAGAGATGATCAGTTTATCAGGACTACTTCCGCATTTGGCATCTTCACGATTCTTCTTATCCGGTTCCCTGCAAGAGAGAAGCGCCTGTAGATAGACCCCGGCTTTTCAATGCCGGTGGCTGGCATAGCTTCAAAGATGGGGTGGAGACATGGAAGGTGGGGTATCTTGTGGGTGTATCAAACTCCGGTAGATTTATTCTTAAATAACTGAAGACCTTTGATTATGATAACTAAACAATTTAATAAATGCACTAGAGTCTTAAGTGCTTAGAAAAGACCTTTAATACTAGTTGACAAACGAACAACCAGGAAATATCCACATATTATCTCAGTTTTATAACCTAATATACTAGTAAAAAGCCAGCACTATACTAGAATACTTTAGAATATTATATTATAACTTATTAGAGCCTTTTATCTACTTATATACGACGTCAAGTCTTTGATAATAGCTACTATTAGATACTTCTTATCCCCAAAACCAAGTTATTATTGTCCTTAATTTAGATTTTGACTCATCGATCACAATAACACTTTCCCTGCTCCCATTACTACCGTATTCAATACTTTCTACTCCCATTTCTACACCCCTTCCTACACCCCTTTCTACCCCCTTTTCTACCAATAGAAGCCTTAGTTGATACGCTTCTTCTGGCAAGACACTAGAAAAATACTTCGTAACAACTGTCCAGGGTGAAAGTCTCGGATGGCCTGGTAATCTGGGATGTCTCTCACTGAGCGTGTTAGGATCAGCTCCGTGCCTAAGAAAACTGTCAAAGACTTGCGCCCAAGCTTCAGCTTTTTGCTTCCACTCGGAGCTTACTAGATCAGCACTCCTTCCACTACTCTCGTCATAAGACAGTAAATGGGATGCAGCAGCGACTAGAACAGCCTCCCACGGTGTCGCCCCTGTATAAGAGAAATTCGGATCCGCGCCAGCTTCTAGTGCTCGTTTGACCATTGTAGGATCAATGGCTCTGTTGTTACCGTTCGAAAGACTCCCAGATGCATAGGGGATTGCTTGCGTTAGCAAGTGCTGGTTGACATCTTGGTCAACAATGATCCCGGATTGGTACTTCATGCTAACATAGTGCGAGAGCCCTATGTCACGGGCAATCATATAGAACGAACTTGCTTGACCCAACGGCTTGATGCCCGGAATTTCTAAACCGTATGACCAGTGGTGGAGAGAACTCTCTGCTGGGACTGCGAAAGAGATGCGTAACGAACCCTCTTGCAGATCTTCGGGACTATTAAAGATTCGTTTCTGTTTCTGGTGAAACGTTGATGCATTTTTTGGAGAAAGGCTCAAATTATAGAAACTGGAGACCGCATCCTCAAAAACATCATCTTCCGACTCAGAGTCGAGAGACCGTGAATTAGAAGAGGAGCCGCTTCTCCATTTTCCAACGCGCCATTGATATGAGGCTGCAAAGTCCAGTTGATCTAACAATTTTGGAAACCCACAGTTCAGGTCTCCTTCGGCCTCCTTAGCGTATTCAAGGGCATTGACAATGATGCTCGTATCGAGCGGAAGTGCGTTGGATACTTGCGAGCATTTGAGTCTCAGAATGCATGATTTCAACATTGCGAGATTGGGACTGAACCCAGTTCGGGCAGTGCGAGAAAGAAGCTGGCCCCACACGGTTTCTTTTTTGAACCAGTCAGCGACGGTCCGGTGCATAAACATGACCTTCGCATTAGGAGCAATCGAGGAGAACCTCACGTCGTTTGATTCTAGTAGGCCAGCGCACACACTCTTGAGTCGAGCATCCATTGTTTTGCACCTCGTTGAAATCTCCTCTTCAGTAAGAGGTCGAATCGGAGCATTTTCGGCTAGATTCTCATCTTCTTCATCCGCCCAGGACAAGGTAAGTAAGGTTACTTTGTCTGGTGAACCTTTTTGGGCAGCTCGCATAATCTGGAATATTTGGGACGCTTGCTCATCGTAGAAAGGGTCTGTGTGCTTCAGCATGTGTGCATACAAGGCTTCAAGATCGGCTGGAAGGTGTCGGACTCTCTTCTGAAGATCAGAGATGCGGTTGTGATCTCGTAGGCCGTGAAGCAACGACTTCACCACAAGCTTCACCCACAAGAACACCCCACTCGCCTTTCCCACAATCTCATCGACCAATTCCGATACCGCTGCTGCATGCTGCGCAGAAAGCACTATCATATACTTATTTCTGTATAACCGGTCCTTGACGTAGTGACTAATATCTCCGTGTGTCAGGTTTTGCAACTTCAGGGAGGGCAACCCGGCGAAAGCCCGTTCGAATACCATCAGCGGCCGGCTAGACAGGCAGATCTTAAGGTTGGGTGATTTGGAAAACTCTTCAAGGAGACTAAGAATGTCGTCATAGTCATCGCCGTATTCGTGGAGACCGTCAATAAACAAGCTTAGCTTGACTTCATTCTGCAGAGTTTTCAGCAATTTTCGAAAAGCGCGTAGCAGCTGGACTACGGTCCAGGGCTTTGGCTCCGGAGGCAGGAGCTGTGAATCCAGCGGGAGCTTACGGGAGATGAGTCCTGTCGCTCGGGCAGACCAGATCTCCCAAACTTCAGGCATGATTTCAGAAAGGAGAGCGCGATGGCGGTTTAAGATCTCGAACAACAGTGATCTCAAGAAGCCACGCTGGGATTTCTGCTCTTCATCCCCACTGTTCCAGAAAAAGAAGCCACACATTTCTACTGGCATAGAACCAGCCCAGTTCTGAAGCTCGTCTTTTGTCCTTCTGTTTTCGAAAATATACCTCATCAAAGTTGACTTTCCGGACCCAGCTTTGCCATTAATCCAATACACCCCATCTTCCTGACGTAACCAGTTAATAAAACTACTCCATGGCGCCTTGGAAATTTCTGAGGGCTGATATATCCATTCAAATGTCTGGTGGTAGGCGATCTCCACGCTCTCTTGTCGATCCGTCAGGGTTGCGAATGACAGGCTTCCTAGAAGACCGTTCTCAATCATCAGCAGCCGTAGCTCCTCTTCGACTTGATATTCTCTTGCGTCTTTTTCAACAGTATGGTCCTCGGGATCCGCTTTACTAGAGTGAAACGTGCCGACACGATCCAATTCACCCTTCAAAAAGGTTTCCATCTTCTGGGCATCATCTAGTTCTTTCTCCTTGAGAGCGGCTTGGATCTCGAGAAGCTTTTGGGCTTGGAGCCGTAGCTGATTAGCGAGGTCATCCCGACCATTCATGAAAGTGTCCAGAACCAGCTTGGTGGAATGAGAGAGTTGGCGGGACGTCTGCGATTGCTGAACAGCAAGATCCTTGAGACTCCCGCTGTTGGTGCATTAGCTCTTCCAGTCCGCCCGAAGCATACGGTGACAAATGCGTACCGGAACGACACCAACGTACGAAACTCGATTTCGCTTCGAAATTCCCGGAGGGTCGTGGCTAGAGCATCAATCTCCTTCTTATCCCACGAAGCCTCCAGCGCCTTTCGGAAGCTGTCCCACCTTCGAAACTGCAGGAATTCAGGTTGTTCAGATGCCTCCGAGCCATCGGCTAGAACTACCGTCCGGAATCGACGACTCCGTGTTTTGGTGGCTCGCAATTTGGAGAAAGGTGATGGTAAGTTGCTCTCTTCCTCGTGTGCTTTCTCCTCGCCCTCCCCTTCTTTTCCTTCATTTCCCTTAGCTTCGATAGACTTGACCTTCAGTTTACTGAGGCGCTTCATCAATTCCTCTGCGATCTCCACGCATCTTGCGCACAGTACGTCTAGAGCCTCGTCGTCCTCTGAGGCTGGATTGGCATCGGACCCGACAGTGCCCAACCTCCGGTTCTGGGGCAGTTTTCTCCTCAGGCCGAGAGTAAGGCTTGAGAGATCATGTGTAATTATTTCCACGTCCACATTCTCAGTCAAGACGCCCTGAGAAGACTTGTACAGTTTCCGAGTGTTGGACAGCAATTTGCTGCCGAAGTCCACAAATTGAATGACGCTACTTGCGACAGAGAGGGCTGTAAGGGCTTCCATTTCAGGGATGGACAACAATGAATCGTGTCAATCCTGACAGACAAGCTGCCACGGACGGACGCTACTAATTCACTGACAAGGCTCTCGGGGCTTTTGGGGAAGGTTGCAGGCTTCGATTGAACTTATCATGAGCGCAGCCTTACAACCCCGATAAAGGTATTAACGCCAGTCATAAGCACCCTTTGCTGCCTAAGGCATAATAGTGCGGGGTGTTTCCTATCAAAAGGGATTGCTTGTCAGCACAGGGTGGCTTATTCATGTGGGTCTATTTTACACGTGGAGTGTTGGCAGAGATTGACGCGGCATCCAAACTGGAGGCTCCATGGCAAGAGACGATCAGAACAGGCATTGGGAAGATAGGCTCATAGAAATTTCCAATGAACATCGCATAGCACCACGTATTTGAAACCCACAATCGCCCAAAGTCGCAGGCCTCAATCTGTGAATCGAGAATTCGCTTACCTCACCTACTCCAGGCGGTTGGGTGCTGCGGCCTGTCATAACAGAGCAGCTGATATATAACGTATTCGTAAGGACACTGACTTGTTAGCAGAGAGAAACCTTAATTGATCTTTCCCCTGCCAATAATGACTTGCCATATCATATCACATTTGCTTAAAATCTCAGAGTTGTCTTTAAGGGTTGGAGGCAATGCTTGGTTTATATCTTTCTCTTAACTCTATTCTACCATTGGGTGGGTTTAGACCTTGCCTGCCTGGCAAATATTCCCTCCAATGATATAAATAAATCTTTTCGTATCCAGTAATCTGTCCAAGTAAATAACTCAACCTTAACTTGAAGAAAACATTGATTCTGATACGAATGAACTAGAGTCGCTTTTAGGGCTGACTTGAAATGTGAATCCGTGGCCAATCATGAATATGTGTACCTCTAAGCAGAGGAAGCAGGCTCCATCTCTGACAATTATCGAACCAGTTCACATGGATATCACAAGGTAATCAGAGGAAATTTGTTAGAGGCATGACACGGAGACACACCGCTATCCACGACGCAACCAAGAGCTAAGCGACACCCATTCTTCTTGGACAGAAGACTGCATGAAGGTGAAGACTACATATCCATCTAGATAACATCCACGCTTTCTAACCGTGTACTTTGTTACTTCTTCAACCGCTCCATCCGTTCCAGGGTGATCTGGTAGACGTCCGGCAGTTGAGTTTCTTCCCAAGATTTCCCATTCATCAGCTTGACTAACCCGGGTGCTGCGGTGAAGATACGGGCCATGCCACTATGATGCAAAATTTCATTGTTAGCCAGGTATATCTGGGATTTTGGTAGGTGAGAAGAGTCTTGGAAAACGTACTGTCCTGAATGTCCAGCACAAACCCATTGGCCAGGGAGGCCGGGCAACTCTCCTACAAACGGCACACTATCTGCGCTCTACATATCACGTCAGCATCTTCTCTGAAGCACATTAGCGGGAGCAAGACTTGCCTGTGCAATGATTCCGCTCCAACTAAAGTCGTAGCGCTCGCCAGCGTCCTTCCACCCGGGAAACTGGGATCCAGCAAACTCCTTGACAGCCTCGGTGACGGACTCAAAGCCAAGCATGCTATCATCGACGCACCGCTCGGGGTGCGCCTCCAACCACTCGAGAAACTTCTGCTGGCCGGGATTCGAGCCACCGAACATGACCATGCCGTCGGAGGACGACCGCGGGTTGATGCTGAACAGCACGCCGTGGGACAGGAGCACGCCGTAGGAGTTCTGCAGGCGCTGCGAGCCCGCGAACGGCACGGGCGGGACGACCTTGTTGCACATGTGGGGGGTTGGGCGGACGAGGCCGCGGAGAGAGGGCTCCAGCGCGGAGCTGTATGCGTTGGTTGCGTGGACGACTTGGGAGCACTCAATGTCGCCGCGCTCGCTTACCACGACCCATTTCTCGGGGTTGAGCGCTGACCGGCGGACCTGCGTGACTTTGGTGCGTGTCTGCAGATTGACGCCCTTCTGCAGGTTCGCGCGCATGATGTGTGCCGTGAGCTTCCACGGCTGCAGCGTGGATGCCGGCCAGCCGTAGCATGCCTTGGCGTCTTTGATCCGGGAGACCTGCGTGGATGTCAGCGGGAATGGAGGAGCTGGGCGAGACGCTGCGAGACCTTGGCTGCTTCGGCGGGCTCTGGAGTGACCTCGATATGATCAATCTTGCCGCCAGCCGCTTTGAAGCGATCGTAAACATCCTTGGCGATCACCGCTGCTTCGGGCGTCACGGGGACGTCCAGCGTGTTGCCGACCCAGAGATCGCAATCGACGTCGTTTTCGCGGACGTATTGCACCAGGTCCGACCAGGTCTGGCCCTCGTTTTGCAGAATCTGTAAGGGCATGTCAGAGATATCAAGCCGGGTTGGACTGGCGTGGAAGCGGTACCTTGAGCGCCTGCTCGGTGCCAAAGGCGGTTTCGTAGCGTTTGAACCCGCGGAATTGATCGGGCTTGCAGTGGCCAGCATTGCGGCCGGTGGCTCCCGAGCAAAACTCGCGGGCCTCGAGCACCACTATGCTTTTCTCTGGCCAGGTGGTGAGGCAGTGGCGGGCCACGGATGTGCCTGTAATCTGTTTGGAATGAGCTCGTGGCCAACCACACAATACTTTCGTGGCTGTTGATGGTGTACTTACGCCCGAGCCTATGATAACAATATCTGCCGAGGGAGGCACCTCCGGCGTCGTACGGTGGTTCAGCAGAGGGTCACCTTGCACACCCTGCAGCCAGTACGACAGCGAGTAGCCATCCGGCTTGGGAAAGCCGTATCGTTCCTGGGGGATTGCCGTTGACGAGGCTGGGATAGGAGGTTGTTCTTCCATGGCGACAAGATTAATATCAATGCGTTGGTACACTAGTAGATAATGGCTCTATGTTCCGGCGATAAGATAATGCAGAGATAAATCCAGAGCACGAGGCCAACTATCTCACAGTTAGCATCCGGGTCATATCCGCAAATGGAGGAGAAAGACTAAGTGCCATTACCATCAAGCGCGCGAGCTATTTCCAATACACAGCAAGAGGCGGTCACCGACAGGATCTTACATTTGCTGGTGCACTTTTGTGTAAGGTATACAACAAGGTGATCGAACGATGTGTTCAACAATCTCGAGCTTTCAAGTACAGTGGGGGGAGGGCCTCCACGTGACGGGTCGGGCTGCCGTGCCGAATAAAGTACCAGCTCCTCGCTAAAGTTGTAATTCGATGTCCGCCAGGGGCAAGTGTTTTTCAAGGTGGTTATGATTTGGTGTTTTACGGGTTCACATCCTAGTTGGTCGGTGCCGCAGAGATACTCAGGAATATTTACGTTGGTCGAGAGGTGCGGTAGAGTGGGAGGGCTCGGGCCGGGAGAGAGTGGCGGTTGACAAGCTGCGATCGAGTTGGACAGGAGTGCCCACCTTAGCGACGACATTCGCAATACGTGCCTTATTGTGAGCCCATGTCACGAATTGTGCTGCTAAGCCCACCTTCGAATATGTGGGATTGATCTCAACGCCGTTGTAACCGTTTACTGACGGTTCGACTTTATTTCTTTACCAATGTACTGCTATAATATACTTCGCCGATTCATATGAGGATGTAAGTTTGCCTCTGGAGTAGATCATGCTCTACATATACAAAGGTCTTACCAAGGCAGATGCCATCAGATTTGTAGATTTACAGGGTGCATTTCTACTCTATAAACATTACATATCTACCTAGTCTATTTCATCCAGGTCTTCTCTCGCAGTTAAAACACATCCCCCATCTCCAACCCCTCAATCCTTTGCTTCCAAACTCTGCACATAGTCATCCCAAACCTGCTCAATATCATTAAGATATACCCAAGCGAGTCCCTGCCCATCAAACGCCTTCAATCTCGCCGCAAGGTTGGCATCGAAAGTTCGCCGGGAGGCTTCATCCGCAGATTTGGCGACGTTCGCTTTCTGCTGGTCGAGAAACTCGTACCTGCAGCAGGTTAGCACCGCACTAGGGTCTTGACCAGACCATGCGAAGATGTCAAGAGACGCAACTGACATTCGGCGATAATAAGGCGATCGAATCTGGTCGAAGATCTCGAGAGCGTGCGTGATCGCATCCGGCGATAAACGCGTGTATTGAAGAGCTTGAGCCAGGATCCAGCCATCTTCCAATGCGAACGCAGCTCCCGACCCAAATGCACCTAGCAGCAAAACAACATCAATGAGCTTCTTGCCCAGCATCCAGGGGAGCAAAGTAGCTCGGACGAACCTGAAAGAGGATGGCTCGCATCACCAATGAGCACCACCCGATCCCAACCCACCAGCCGCTGCAGCCTCGGGCCCGCAAAGGCGGAGAACTCTCGCCATCCGCCTTCAGGGACCTGCTTCAAAGCGTCCTGCACTCGGGGGTCATAGTCCTACGCGCGGAAACATCAGTACGGCGAGGGAAAGAAGGAGGAGCGCAACGGACCGTGAAATGCGCAAGCACGCGGGCGTTCGTGGCCGGCACCCCCCAGCTGAACCGCTTCTCCTTGGCCTGCTTCGGATCAATGACGTTTCTGGCCGCGATTTCAAACAAGAGGTCGTCTCCCGGCGCCGCCTCCGCGGGGTCGTCAACTATCGTGGTGTAAACATGGCCCGCGGTGCCGTGCCA
This sequence comes from Coleophoma cylindrospora, assembly GCA_003369665.1. Lineage (NCBI taxonomy): Eukaryota > Fungi > Ascomycota > Leotiomycetes > Helotiales > Dermateaceae > Coleophoma > Coleophoma cylindrospora. The sequence continues at coordinate 131,957 of PDLM01000002.1, forward strand.
CCAATTGGTATGGTGGCCCATGGTATCAATCTGCGCGACAGACGACAAGGGAATCAAGGTCCGCCAGATGGTAGTGCCTGTCCGACATGAGCCCAAACGCTCGGAGAGCAATTGCAAGGAACGACATACCCATGAACTGGATGTCATGCTCGGGGAAGAGATGCTGCCGCACCACGGAGCGGATGCCATCGCCGCCAACCACCAAGTCCGCAACGGCCACCGCGCCGTTCTCAAACGCAAGCTGGACCCCTCCACGCTCGAGTTTCTGCAGCGAGACGAGACGATGGTTCAAGTGAATGACCCCCGGGGGCACCTGGGCCACCAGTGACGACTGAAGCCGCGTTCTTCTCACACGCCGAGACAAGTACCGGGGCGGGAGGGGAGATTTGGGGGCAGTCGTGAGCACATCACCGGAGAGACCATTACTGCAGGTACGCATTTAGGTTCGAACTACCTAGGCGTGATACAAAAAAACAAAAAAGGAGGCATACCGGTGCAAGGTCCCCTGGGCCAAGTGACCGCGGACGCCCTCAGCGGCACCCAACAGCTCGAGGATCTTCCAGCAGTTGAAGCCGATATTGATCCCGGCGCCAATCTCACGGAGCTCGCGCGCCTGCTCGTACAGCCGGACCTGCACGTTCGGCAGGCAGGACAGGGCAATGGCGGTGCCGAGCCCCCCGGGGCCGCCGCCAACGATGGCGACGTTCAGCGTGGGTGGTTCCGCGGATGGCATCTTGGGGAGTTTGGGGAGGAGACAGGAGGATCACTAGATCGCCTTTTCGTCACTTCGCACTACTTATGTCTCATTGTTGAATATGCGATTGGGGTGGGATGGGAATAACGTGCTTAGGCGACATATTGTCGTGCTCTGCTTTAAGCGACGGGTGGCGGGGAGTCACCTCTGCAATGAAGGTATCGTGACGAGCCGACCTGCAACCCACACTTGTGTGTGTTGGAGCTGGGAGGGGGCGCTGGCACAATGGAGAAATTGGAGCTGCTTCACTCATGATGAAGGGACACCCGACTCCGAGGATCGAGAGAAAGGGGAATCGAAACAAAAATGACGGGGAAGCAGAAAGCCACTCACTGCACCACGTCATCTGTACGCCTGGGGCTATTATGAATCTGCGTTTTATTTTCCATGTAGAGATATTATGCCTTGTGAGGTTCGAGGATCCATGAGTGCAGCAAGACAAATGCAAAGATCAACCCGCAACCTAGCCCCGTACCTGATGCTCCACGTCAAAAACGGATTTCCTGCAAGCCGGAAAGAAAAGTGAGTGAATAGAAAACCCCAGAAAAGCAAAGACGCCGACGAGCCGGTATATAACTCGTACCACCACAGGCCATGTGGTTAGAACTCCTCATGATTTGTCCCCCTCATGTCATATTTATATGTTCGACCATGTGCATCATATCCATCCTCCCCTTCCAACCCCGTCGTTTTCATGTAACCATCCTGCCGTTTATCATACTCGTCGAAGGGTCGGGAGCCCGGCTCTCGATTTTATGCCACAATGCTTCGTGCCACACCCGTTCCCCACTTGAATCTTCGGAGGGTCCCCGTACTGCGGACGGCTTCGCGGCCACAGGAGCTGCCATCGGCAATCGCCGAGCCATTCAGACCCGCGAGCGCCTCCCGCTGTCCGACCTCACGACCGATAACATATCCCGCTCCAAAGCCCACGACCGAAACCAGGACCACGACGCCCGCGCTCATGGCCCAGGCGAGGAGGGTCGGGCTGATGAGCGTCTCTTCCACCATGGCCACCTTCTTCTTCTTCGTTGCGCGGGACGGTGGTGCGTTCGACTTGGTTGTCGCCGCCTTCCGCTTGCTCTTCTCCGCCGGCTCGGGCGAGGAGATGGAGGGGCTGCTGCGAGCCCGGGGGCTAGGTGACATTGGTGGCCGCGACGCGGTGGAGGGTTGGCCGCCCATCAGTTCCGATTCGGGGACCAGGCGAAGCCCCATCGGCTCGTTGCTCGTCATAGTCGGGCCCAGCGGGCTCTGTCGTTTGGGTAACCCTCGAGCCGCGGCGGCACAAGAGAGAAGGGTTGTTAGACTGGCTCGCAGAGCTGCATCATGGTCCGTTGGTTGCGCAGGGTACGTGCGCGAGTTGACCCGGCTGGGATACGTGGGACGGGAGTATGATGACGGGTGGGCATCGGACGGGAAATAGGAGCCCGACGAGGGTCGCCGGCTGTTGGAGGATGGTGGGTGCGAGAAGGCATTGGGTTGGGGTGTGAAGGTTGGCTCATCGCGGACGCGGCCCAGGGCGGTCGCGTTCTCGTCGTCGTCGTCCGAGTCGGAGCCATCGTCGTATGGGGGGTGAGAGATGGTGGTAAAGGGGGCGACGGGGTCGACATGTTCGTTGGAGCTCGTCATGACATGATCATCGTCGCTCTCGCTCTCATCATATTCCTCCTGGCTGCTGGTGCCAGCGTGTCGGGCTTGGTCCACGTGCGAAGGGAGCATTGGGCGGTTGCGCCGGCGCCGGGCAGGGTTGGCCCGATTCTGAACGCGCAGGCCGGTGGTCACGATCTCGTCGCCGATGGAGGAGAGAGACGACGAGGAGGGTTGTGAGGCGATCTCGACCCAGGATTCTATGCCGGTTGTCAGTATGCGGTCCCCGTCCACGCTCGCTGGCCGGGGAGACTCACCATCGTTGCGCATGCGCTGGGGAATGGCGGCGGGTTGCATGCTGCTCGTCGCACCCGGTCGACTGTCGTCGCTGTTCTGTCGCGGTGGGAGGGCGTTTCGAGTGGGTGGTGGTGGAGGAGGCATAATGGCGAGAAGTGGTGACGGAGTGTCGTTGGTGATTTACGGCGGGGTCGTTTGTTGTTGGGGGAGTCTCGATAAGAGATAGGAGCTGGCGTTTGAGCTTGATCCCGTACAAGCGACCGAGGGCGCGACGAGCGTTGGCAAGTATATCAGAAGCCGTCAGATCATCTACACGAGAGATACCATCGACATCTACGATGCAGGATTGCAGGAGATCTAGAGAGCAGCAGGGAGCTCCGAGTTAGGCATGAGTGGAGCGCGCATACACGGAGGCAGAGGATGGGAGTGGATGATGATGACGAGACTGGCAATGGTCGGTGTGTGTCGGATCGGGGGGGAGAAGTGGAGAGGTTGGGCGGTGGATGAGAGGGGAATATGAGGTGATGGCCGTTGGAAGTCGAGGACGGTGTAAGGGGATGGGGATGGGGAAACGAGAGGATTGTTGAGGTTGACGGACCGGGCTGTGCTGGTCGGTGTTGTCGTGTTGTCGTATTGACCAAGGCAGAAGGAAGCGCTGCAAGCGATACGGCAGAGGCAGAGGGCGAGGGAGAGCGAGAGGAGGAGAGACACAGAGAGAGAGAGAGACACTGATGACCTGATCACGACCCCACGGTAATCATGGCTTCAGGGCCCTTGCGTGACCCTTAAGACACTGCCATTCCACGCTGACTGACTGACGGGCCCGGCACTGGGACCCCCCGAGACGGCCTGGGCGAATCACACCGCTCGGCCTCGGTCACTGCCTCTGCTGAAACGGGCGACGATAGTAGTAGTGATGCAGGAGCGAACAACTTGAACGCTGCACTGATCGTACGGTAGGCACAAGAATGGGCAAGACGATGCCCGTCTCATGCCACTTCATCATCATCATCGGCGGACGGGCAGCTTTCCTTGCTTGCTGAGCTGCCTCCCGGATTCACATGTCACTTGGCCCTCACGTGTTTCCCTGCCGCTACGGTACAGGACTGTGCAGTACTGTGACTTCGTCCTGATAAGAGCTGGCCAGGCGTGGACCCTGATTTCCCTTCGATCCACTCCCGCGCAGACGCACAACTCGTATGTCGTTTGGGTATATCATATATGCAGATGCCGTTTCCACTGGCCTGCCGCCACCTGCCCATTTCCCGGCGGGTCTCCCCTTGGCTATCCGCTCCGCATGCCGACGCCGGTCTGCTGCTGCTGATCACGCTGTGTCGGGAACATGCTTCCGTTCGAACGTTGGGCTCACGTGTCTTAGAGCGGGGAGCCGCCACGTGACAGCTGCGGAACTCGAGGTGGTCGATGGGAGAGGACATGCCAATGCTAGCGCAGCCCCGACGTTGCACGAAAACACCACAACCGGCGTGGATAGCTTCGCACGTTGTCGGCTTCTTCATTTCACGTCGATGCATATTTACCCGACGGGCTCACATCCGCCATCATTCGTCGCGACAACCCTCCAATCACCATGCCATGGTACCAACGCACGTGGGAAGAAGGCCGCCGGATCGTAGGGCCTCCAAGTCTTGCGTCGTGGGCTCTGGGCCGCTCCACGACGCCGGCGAGTCGTCCAGTCTGCGAGAGACCCCCGGGCCGAGTTGGGATGGGGCTGCGGCTGCGGCTGCGGCGCCCGCCATCCAGCCACACTCTCGTAGAATATATGAACATTAGCCAGCCAAGTTTGAAGCTTCTCCCTTCACCAACCCCACAGTGTACATTTCATGCTTAACGAGCCTACCCGCATAAGTCGGTGGAATATGGAGGCCTCTTCATGGTCTTAGCCGGAGACGATTTTCCATCGTCTCAACCATGGTCTGAAATATCTCGAGAGTTTGGTTCAGACAGGGATAGCCTAGATTCGGTTGATATGAGACGATTTTGGTGGTGGTCGTCCAACAAGAGCTTACCCAAGGAGAGTTAAGATATATCGGGCAGAAAAACATCGCTAAATTCCACCGACTTATGCGGGTAGGCTGGTGAAGGAGGAGCTGGCCAAACATGCGCGGGCTTTGTCCTTGCATAGCTGCAATCCAAGCATCTATGGAAGATGTGCACCACCAAGGAGGACTTCGAGGAATCGTAGAACTGGATGTTCATAGAGTCGAGGAGCGAATGAACAAATTGGTGGGTCGACGTGGAGAAACCTATAACCCGTTAACGACGTCCCGGTCCTTGGGATGGTGACAACCGTGCTCGTAACCTTTGTGTCGGAGAGCAGGTTAATCCGTCCTAGGAATGTCTTCTTCTCCATATCAAAAGCAGGTTCTTTGTGGAGGGTTGCTGCTTGGCTCACCTCAATCGACATGGAGTTTTCTAAGAGCTCAGTTGGAGATGGTCCTCAACTACAAGACCATTCAGTCAACAAGGGCGACTCCTGTCCTGCATATTCGGCGCTGATGGTCGATCCTCCAACTTGGGTTCTGCTCCAAGTCCCACTAGTGAGTGCATGGCCATCGCAAGGCAGAGGTAGGAATGGCAGGTGCGATGAGCATTGCGGTTGACATTGCTCTCGTTGTTGACTGTCCATCGGCCTTGTTCCTTTCTCCTCTCCTCTTCTTTTCCTCTCTCCTTCAACATCTTCAACATTCGCTATCAACATATCCATCCCCACATTCGCTTGGTTTCCATACTATATTCATTGTTTCCTTGAGTTACCTATCAGCCCAAGTGCCATCTAGGACAATTTCTGCTCAGAACACGACAATACCGCTTTGCAAGCGCTCACCCCATTAGTTTGCTGTCGGAACCTTTACTTTGTGTCCATTCCAAAGAACCATTGGTAGTAGGCCGGACGAAAAATGGGGCTTCCAACCACGACCGTCGATCAGAAAACCGAAGAATTACTCACGGTGAACGAGCTGCAGCGGAGACAGGAACTCGATCGTGTATATCAACAGATTGGGTCCGCATATCTCGCCGCGAGGTTACAGCCCGCTGTGTTTCTTCCGTCGAATTCCAACCCAACCGTTCTTGAGTTACGAGTGAGTGCTGAAGCACCGTTAAATCTACGGGTACCAATGCTGATCCTCCAGGCCCGAATCAACTCCCAGTTCGAAGCTGCTCAGCAGACCTTCCAACGGCTTGACCTTTCGCGGGAAGAAGCTCTGGCGGTGTTTGACTCCGTTTTGGAACACCAGGAGATGTCTTTCTTTTCGAGCCATTCCTCTATTGAACTACGTCAATACTTCGAGGCGGCAAACTCGGGCCACATTGATACTCATGGACGGCGCAATGCTGTAGCCACAACTCTGCCTGATCTTGTTCCAGGAGATTCTACAGCTGAAAGTATTCCACGCAGCGCCCATCCACCGGCAATGGTACCTCGAACGAGTACTTCAGGTGCAATTCAAATCCCGCGTCCGAGCCTACAGACTTGGGGGCCCAATGGAATTGGCACAGCTACTCAAGTCTATTCGTTTGTGCCTGGTATACCGCCCACAGCAACGTCATCGACGGACTTGGGCCATCATGCCACTCCTCTCTTCTCTGAGCACCATCAATATCTCGCCGGCCCATCGATAGATGCACCTTCTAGATCTGGTGGAAGGGGATCTTCAACCTATTTTGGAAGAGCAAGCTCATTTGGTCAAGCTCCCTCATCTACAAGATTATTAACCAACCATCTGCATCGTGCTACTCCTACACTATCGGGGCAGCAACAACAGTCTCTGACTGATTACTCAACAGAAGCTCCTCTCAATCCTGCCAGGAGTTCTTCGAGCCCGTTCGTCGTGCCAACTTCGTCTAATCGCCCTCCGCCATCAGCAATGTCAGCGACAGATCCCGTTCGTCATGCCAGTCCTCCCTTCTCTGAGCAACATCGATCTTCCGCTCATCTGTCATCTACATCCCGACTTGGGCTGGCACCACAACCAACTCGATTCTTGCACAGGCAACCAGGAGGGTCTTCGTTCGTACGAGGTTCTACTCGAGCAATGACATTTGTAGATCCGCTCCGTCAACCCGCTCGAGCCGCTTCTTCTGCACAAGATCCTATGTCAACAATTTCATCCATCAACCCTGCCCATCACACTTCATCTCAGTCCTCAGGGCAAGGCATAGGACCACGATTGAGTGCTCGTTCCAGATCCATTCGGACAAGACGAGGACGCTTCCTGAATTGGTCCAGCAGAGCCCATTCGTCTGTGCCGGTTCCGCCTTCTGCATCATCTATAGATCCCATCCGTGGCATTTCACAGCCGTTCCCTCAGCAAAACAACCAATCATCTACGCACGCTCGTCTCGGGTCTAATCAGTCAAGGCGAAGCATGGTTTCGAATGGCCCCGCGGAATCACCTTCTTCTGCGCACATCCCGCCGTCGGTAATTTCATCCCGGCACAATTTTCACCATGCTTCTCCTCGTCTTTCTAGGCAAAGCGTGTTTGATGCTCCTTCCCCAAGTCCTGTAGGATCCCGCACCGAGCCTTTGTCTGCATACACTCTTCCGCAAGATCATGTATCTCAAAGCCTGCCAACAAGTTTGTCGGTCGCCGCCCGTGTGCCAGTAGCCTTGCTGCACTCCTCTCCTCCGGCTTCCGAACTTCATCGACCTGCTAGCGCCCCACCAGAATGCGGATCTCATGCTGGTGCTCATCGAACCTCTTCCTTCAGCTCAAATACGACAGTATTCCATAGCATTGAGGAGCGAGTTGACGTAGACCCAGCAGTATCTGCCGAAGGAAGCAACGATGAGGCCGTATCAAGAGATGGTAGAAACACAATCACAAACCAACAAGCAAACCATACTTTATCTTTGCGAGACAGAGAACACCTGGAGCACATCCCACAAAGCACTCCAATCTTGGCACGTGTTGATGATACAGCCTATCGTGGGAACACTATTCAAACCCCAGAGACGGGATCTATATCAGTGGTCTTGGAACAAAACGATGCATCACGAGCACCATGCAGTCCTCCAGTTTCTGTCGCTGTGCGTCAAACGGCCCCGCAGCGAACTCCATCTCCTGCAATGCAACCCGGTGATATGACGCAAGGAAATATATCTGCTCGGTTTAGTCATGTCCTAGGTGGCCACTCCTCGCCGGAGATGCAGGGTCCTCTTATGCATTCTGATGATGAAATTCATAACGCTGCAAAAACTCCGCATTGAAATGTCTGCTCTGCACCCTTGGCGGTTCACCAGCGGACAGTGAATTTGGATAAATCGTATCCACATGCTCTCATGGTGAATATTTAGGGCCTTTGATATTTTGCTACCAGAGAGAACCATGTTGGACTCTGGATCCCGACAGATGAGTATACTGGATTCGGTGGAAGTAACCAAGCAGGATCTACACTAACGGACGTAAGCTCGCTTAATTTTGGCTGCACATTCCGGGTTTGAATTCTCTTCGAATTCCAAACTTCTCATCATAGATTTCAAGAGCGCTTCTCGATTAATTTTGACTGGTAAGACTGCCAAGCGTCTGTGTTTTCTTTGGTCCGTCTCTCTTATACAAGAACACTAGTATATGAGTGAGCCGTTGTATGATTAGTGTTTTTTTTTTCTTCAATACAGCGCTTATTCACTTTTCTGCCATACAAACGGTGAAATTAAATTTGGAAAGGATTCTCCAAGTCTTGTATCGATGTTATATGTCGCCAATTTGCTAGCATAAACCCGCTTAATTTTCCAAAGACAATTCCGTAGGCAGGTGATCTGTCGCCACAGTACCAAGCTGAGATAGGGATTTCAAGGTACTCACTTAGATACCTACTTAGTAACTTGTAGACGATATACTGAGGCATTCGGATCTGCGCTATCTATTGGCAGTATATTTCTGCTGAAGAACGATTATCAGACCGTACTCATTGCCATCTTGTGAATGATAGAGCGTCCCAACGTAACGTAAAAATCTATCTCCTGCGTTCCCAGTGACATTGACCCACGGACCACGAAGCTCTCGGAGGCAGTCAGGGCCTGTTTTCTGAATGTGAATCTTTCAGATCATCCTGTTTGACTAGCTCGCCGAGTCTTAAGTCGTCAGCGAATGAGAGAGTAGTTCTCCGCTTTTTGGAAGCATACCCACGTTCATCGCTTGACTTTCTTCACCACCCTCCCTGCTCGCGTAACTTCTCTCATTCATCCACCGCCATCCAAACTTTCGTTGTCACTCACTTCCCACACTCTTCATCGACTTCATTGAACTCAAATCACAATGGAGGAACCTCTATTCACAAGGGAGCAGGACTACTATGGCATCCTCGGGGTTCCCTTCGGTGCCGATGTCGCGACCATCCGCACTCACTACAAGCGCTTGGCTCTCGTGCGACACCCCGACAAGAATGGCTCCACCGCCGAGTCTGTTGCCCAATTCCAAATGGTAAGGTTTCCTCTGCTCTCTCTCTCTCGTATCTAAGACCGTTCGCACATGCTAATCCCGCTCCAGCTTCAAGAGGCTTACGAGTGCTTGAGCAATGCCGCGCTGCGCGAGGAGTATGATGACTTTTATTCCAAACTCCAAGCCGCCTATGAGGCCCGCACCAAGCACCATGAGACCGCCGCCCATGAGGCCCGCAACGAGCGCCATGAGACCGCCGCCGAGAGGTCTGCGAAGATGCAGGCTCGTGACCACGCCTTAGCCATTGCTCGTGACAAGATGGCCGAAATAGAACGTGACCGGCTTTACCTCGAGAATCCCAACCAGCGCTACCGCTGGATCCAGTGCTACAACTACTTCCACCAGCTCGGCCACGAGATCAACAAGTGCAAGCACCACTACGAGATCATCGACGAGTACTTGCAGTTCTGCTTCGCCGCCCGCAAGGAGAGCGCCATCGAGCAAGCCACCCTGCTCCGCGACGTGGCCAAGATCGAACGCCTGCTGGCCTTGATCCGCGACCAGAACGACTTTGAGAACCGTCAGGTGCGCGAGATCGCCAACCGCCAGCGCGACGTCTGGGGCCGTCTCATCGCCACCGTCACCTTTGCGACTCTTCGCGAGCGCCGCTTCGTCGCCGCCATCAAGTTCCGGCAGGGACGCCGCAACCGCGCCCAGAAGATCAAGGCTGAGGAGCTCGTCGAGATGAAGGCCCGTCTGGTCAAGGTCCAGGAGATCCTCCCCATCTACACGGCCGAGATTGAACAGATCCGCGCCTACCGCAAGGCCGAGGCGACGAACCCGCTTTCGCGCATCTTCAAGGAGCAGGAGCAGGCTTTGGCGGACGACGAGCCCGATCACATGTCCGAGGAGGAGGAGTTCTACGAACGCACTTTCAATCAGCTGTGCCGCCTTGGCTTGACGGGCGAGGCTCTCCAGGAGGAGATTGCCCGTGCGGCTGCCCTGTTCGGCTTTGCTCCGCCGGGACACTTGTAGTCACTGAACTCTCCTTGGGGTGGAGATGTAACGACGGCATGGGTTAAAGAAATGGGGAGTTAAATGGCTCGGTACGCTTGTTTGTAGCTCGGGCTCATCAGGAATTAAGGTTCGGTCTGCATGAATGGCGTTTGTTTTTTCCTACTTGCTCTGGGGTCATGGGGATTATGTGAGTGGTTGTGGAGGGGTTAGCAGAATGGGGTTTCTTGCCGCTACTGGAAGATCTGTATGTCAGCTTGAGTTGAAGCTATTCCCAGATTTGAAGGCCATAATCGAATATGCAGATTTCACTTGCTTTTGATCACGACGATTGTGTAAGTGGCTGTGAATTTTCGTGGCGGAGTTGGTTCTGTTGAAGTGCTTCCCGTCCTTAAGGCCATACTCGAATCGGTAACTCTGAAGTAGTGATCCTTGTTATCGCCACAACCATAGCAGCGCTTCTTACGACCACGGGAATTTCTACATGTTAATTACTATGGAGGCCATTCCCGTTTGTTAGTCTGTGCTCGAATATGCAAATCTAAGGCGCATTTGCCTGTTATCGTTATTACGATAACGGAACTGCAAGCGTTACTGGAGTTAGTCCGTCACTCAGGTTCTGCTCATCTTCATCAATTTCATTAGTAGAAGTCCCCGCTTTCAGCATTGCTATAACGGAGTTTCTTACGACTACCGGATATATTGCCTTGGCTTTTCTGAAGTCAATCCCTTTACGCAGGCCTCGCTTGAATTCAAACACCTAAGCGAGTCATCGAAAGTTGTCGCACGTATGCACTGATCATCTTCTTAACAGGCTTAGACAACGCAGGTGGCTTTCAAAGCTATCATGATCGGTCACTAGTCTGTTCTTCGCTCTCCGCTGGTGAAGATAAATGGTATAACAATAGTCAAAGCACATTCATGGTTCATTTCCATGGAAGGGGTATAATATTTGTGTTTCGCTAACTAGACAGAGTGGACAATAAGGGACAAGGTCAGGTCTGGCCATCACCGTTATTGGCAATTAATGTCGGGCTGCCAGTGCCTGCCTTCAGAACAGTTGCACCAGTTGTGTTTGCTAATGAGATGATCTTGTTCGTTACGGCTGCGGGAGTTGTAAGATTTGTGTTCAAAGCCATAAGGTATGCAGCAAGGCCAGCTACATGCGGTGATGCTATATAAGTCGTTAGCAAATACATATCTCTAGACACCAACACAGGCAAGCGAATATAGAGGAAGAGAGTGCATACCCATGCTTGTGCCACTCAAGACAGTCGTGGCAGTATCATTAGCGATTCCCACGCTTTGGATATTCACTCCAGGCGCGAAAACATCGAGACTGGCTCCAAAATTGGAGAAAGTCGCGCGAGTATCAGTCTTGGCATCGATAGCGCCCACAGTGATTGCAGATGGCGCAGAAGCTGGAGAGGAGTTTGCTGCGTCGACCTATAGCGGACGTGAGTAAAACAACTTAGAAGAGGCGGCTCTATGCGACATACATTATCATTTCCAGCTGCCACAACGGCAACCACGCCAGCTCGAGTCACGCCAGCAATTGCAGAATTTAGAGCTTGCGACTTTGATCCTCCCAGAGACATGTTCATAACGGATTTTCCAGAAAGGCGCATGGCTGTCGCGTTGGAAGCAACTGTGGGATTCTGAGTTAGCCTAAACTTCCGTGGCACATGTCTTCGGGAGAGAGTTGCATAACATACCGAAGTTGATTCCTGCAATCACACCAGAATTGGTTCCGGCTCCGTCCGCGTCGAGAACTTTAACAGCAACAAGCTTCACTGATTTCGCAACTCCATAAGTAGCTCCACCGATTGTGCCGGCAACATGACTGCCATGGCCATTCTCATCCGTGTTCTGGTGTAGCGTAAGTAAATGCTCCTCAACAACGGTAAAGGCCGCACTTACTACAGTGTTTACCATATTAGCTGCAAAGGTGGCTCGACCTTCAAACTCCTACTACTTGTTAGTTTTGGACTTTGGCAGAGGTCTCGAAGTATCTTACCGAGTGAGTAGTTCGGACACCTGTATCAACAATGAAGACAGTAATGCCCGCACCGGCAGTATCATCGAATATATATGCCGATCCGCCCTTAGCTGTGTGTGACAAACGCTTCAAGCCTGTCGGGGCATTTGCTTGAGAGACCAGAGCCTGCGTCTTAACGTATGTGTCTGCCTCAACATAATTGACCTGTTGAAAAAATCAATGGTTGTTTGATGCTTATTTCCCACGTTCCCGCTTACCATCTTGTTGCTTGCAATTTCCAAAATCATATTATCCTCCGCATCAAGTGCCATTGCCCTCCAGCCGGTCATCGAGAAAGTGTTCATCTTGGGCGAGAATGATGTTCCATCCCTCTTACGAAGAGCCGCACTACGTTTTCGCATAGCCGTCATGATTGTCGCTTGGTGTTTTGCGACTGCCGTATCTGAGGCATTGCTGTTATAAACCACGATGTACCTGTTTGCAATGATGTTGGCGGCATCTGGGTTGGAGACTGGGACTCCGATGCCGCTCACTTCGGCACCATGCTTCGTTCGGGGTGCTGCAAGAACCACGGCAATAAAGAAAGCAAAGAAGGAAAGGAAGACCCGAATGGAAAGAAACATGTCTCCGCAATGCAATGAAAAATCCTCCGCTCGAGATCAACTACGAAGCGACAAAGAGAAAGAATGGAGTAGGTCGAGAGAGAGAGAAAAAAAGTAGCACGAACGCTTCCATGCTTTCGGCGTGGGGAAGTATAAGTATAACACCCGAACAATGCTCGTGCTGAGCTGGGCGCATCTGGCTTTGCTACGGACGGTCACTGGAAGCATCGCGGTACTCAACTAAGGAGAAGCGCGGACAAGGCTGAGTGAGAGGCGAGGAGGCCGCAGGTACACTCCCGCCAAGTCAAACACTCAAGTCACACATCGCCAAGGTCTTGGGCTTCAATGAACGCGAATCAACCAAGGAGGAGCAACGACGACGGCACAGAAAAGGGTCTCTCTCCTGCCAAGTCGATGTCACGCCTCTGGCAAGCATGGCTAGATGCAAGAAAGTCCATCGCATGGGTGGCTCCTATGCGTGCAAGATGGACACAACGCTATGCGATTGTCAGCGGGAATAGCCTCATTTACATCTGGGCTCGAGGCCATTTCATAGCTGCAGTCGCATAGACCATGGAACGGCGAGACAGGATGAAAAGCAGAGATTCGACGTCCATGAGACAACTCCACATTGAAGATAGAGGGCAATCTTCGTGCCACCGTCTCATGTTTGCCCCTGCCCCTGCGGGCTTGTGGGTCACGTGCCTCATTACGAGGTGGAAGGTTTCCGGGAGATGGAGAAAAACGAACAGCGCGACCACGGCAGGCTGTGCCATGTAGGGTGTGAACACTCCAGGGTACAATAATGGCCACACACTCTCCCGCGCATAAAGAAGTCCCTGTCAAGAGATGACATCGGCGCCGACGGTCGTTCTGCTTCTTGTCCTCCGGCCTCAGCGGTCGTCGTAATCCCTGGGTCTTGCTGCGGCCCCTGGACGCACTCGAAAATAGAAATGTCTGGCGCAGATGGGGACTTGGCTCAGATGCACCGGCTGCCCACTGATATCTGGGGTTCGGTCACTGCCATGCGACTTGGTGACAATGGTGTTGTGCACGTCTATGTTCTTGTCTGATCAGATAACTGTGCGTTGCACAGGACGCGGAGGCGGACGTGTTGGCTTGCAGAGGCTTGTTTCATTTCGTGTTGAAGGAGGTTGGATTGAATGGTCTTGAGGTTTTGTCTTTGTATCCGTGGCCCTCTCCGCTCCGTTCTCCGGGCTTGTGTGCCAAGAGTCCCGCTCCGCCGCTTGCACAATGCTCACCTCTTTCGGGTCTTCAGTCTTGAAGGATCCGCATTCATCGATCTCCCGTCGATCTTGCATTCAGAGATTCGAATAAAGACCAACTCTCCCTGTTCCAGTTCTGAGTTCTCATCTCATGTTCCAACTTGGTCAACATCGGGGTGGACATGCTTCGGCTCCGGGCTCCACCGACTCGACACTCGTAGACGAGTCTCCTTGTAGCAAAGTAAAGCCAAGTCTTTAGGCATTGTACAAGAACGCTTGTCGATTTGGCAGTCGGCATTCACAGTCACCAAGAAGACCCAAGAGAAACAAACACTGTGAGAACGGGAAGGCTCGAGCAAACAGCGGAAGTTGACGATGCCGTTTCTACGGCCGGTGTAAACCAGCTCGTCCACATTACAACTGGTTACAATGCCGGCGATTGAGCTACAGCTACTTGCCGCAAGGCATGAATCAGAATCGCTAGCAGCTATCACCATACGCCATCTAGCCGCACTCCATAATTCAAGGGTTCTAAATACGTGTATCTTCTAGTCCCTTGGTCTTGGCGGATGGCTTAATTCGGGGCTTGTCGGTTCTTCAGCCTCATATTTGAAAGACTCCACAGGTAACCTCTGGAGACGGCCCGCGAAACTTTGTCGGCACTCAAAGCTCGTGTCAAACCCCAAGTTGGCCTGGCTATATGGAGTTCTTGGCCCACACGCCTCTAGCTCTAGTTGTCTATGCAGCATCTTCGGCACATCGACTTGTGCAGTACCTTAACTGTGCCTTAGCCCTTGACCATACAGTTTGTAGTACCTGTACATTGGCTTCACATCCCATAGCAAGAAGCAGAGCCTTCAATCTTGCAAAAAAGAACGTCAAAGTTCCCAGCTGAAGTGTCACTAGTCCACCGAAAACGCAAGGTTCTTCTTCGGCTTCCAGCTCGTATTCCCTGACGACAAGCTTGTGGCATGCTTGTATATTATGTCGGATTGTCGCATGGTCACTTTGCCCACCATTAGGATGCAGCCTTTCGTATTGCTGGGTCAGTATTACAACGACTCTTTCATAAGCAGTTACTAGTGTTCGACTTAGAACCACCAGAAGCATCAAAACCCTATCTTTGCTGGTACAAGAAGAACACTCCAATAGGCCCTTGCTTTGAAGCAGCGAGCTCTTATATAGACGGAGGCTCCGAGGGACATTAGCCAGGCTGGCTTGGTCGTCCTCGATTGTGATTGCCTCTATAAGCGAAAGTACAATATCGAGGCAACTACAAGGGCTTCGATAGGCGGTTTGAGCCTCTGAAATGCCTCGTCTGGTTGTTGCGGATGCTGCAACTGAGTCTTTCATAACCTCGCGAGGTACTTGAAGAGTGCTTCCATTTGGTGAGACCACAAGGGGCAGAAGTTCAACGGTAGGTAGTGACGCTGATTCTAAACATTGTATAATCCATGGATCGTTCACCAATTCCATAAGATCTTGAGGCACAAGCTCATCGTTCCAGTGGTCAAAATTGGTGCTAAAAATATCTGTAGACGTAGCGGCAAACTCTAGATGTGGATCTTGGACAGTAAGAGGCATTGCCGATGAATCATGGCATAGGTTGCTTCTCGCAAGTGGTGACCCGAGGTCGCGTTGGTAGTTTTCAATTGAGTTGTCGAGACCAGTAAATTGCTTTTCTATATGGTTGTCTCTATGCACATTTGTCGAAACCAGGGCTTTCCTCTTGGTTCTCTCAGACGCCCTAGCACTTTTTGATTTCTTGTATTCGCAAGCAATGTGCTTGGAAGTGCATTTTCGGCAGCCTCTGGTCTCCCTGCTGCATTTGATCTGGCAAACATTAGAGCTTTATTGGCAGTGTGAGAACATGCAAGTACTAGATACCTTTTTTGATCGGCAAGCCACACAAGAGCTCCGTTCAAGCCCCTCCGCATTCCACTTGAAGTGGTCCACAACCGTCACATGCGCATTGTCAATCCGCAGGGTACTAAACATCCTATCTAGTCTTCGATCCCGTTCTTTTTATTCAAATCAGTATTTTTGAGGCGGGGGTTTCTAGAACAGGATTACAGCGAGATGCTATCGCGGACATAAAGAGGCCGTCAGTCCGCATCTAACTCGCTTACCAATTCGCATCTTACCACAAGAGGAAAATACCGACGGTAGACGGCACGTGATGTCATATTATCGCAGCTCTCGCTCATTACTGGATTAGGAAATCAGCGGAATTGGTGGAGAGGCTGGGGTTTTCATAGACCTCTGCCACTGGAAAGTCAGGAAGAGGGACATTATGACGGTCATGCTCGATCGAACTGATATTGTGGCTTTTATGCTGACTCTTGCCTCCTTTTTCGGGTTCAGCATGACCTGTACCTATACCTTGGTTAATGCAAGTGTTACAAATCCGTCAGGAAAGTATAAAGTCTTCCGAGTTCACAGCTAAGAACTGGATAATATCATCAATATCGATCTTGTAGCCTTGCAATCATTTCATAGAGCAAAGAAAGGACAATACCTACCAAGCAAACTCTCTTTACCACTTAAAACAACCAATATCGAAATGACCAATTTCGGTGCGTCGACAACTGGTGATGAAGTCGCTACTGCTCTTAGAGATCAAATCAAGGGAAAGACAAGTAAGTGATTTCTGGCTGCATGAGGTTTTGCACAGATAACCCCTCTCAAACGCCAAAATTTCTGGCCTCGTCTTAATTCAAACCAACAGTTCTCATCACTGGTCCAAGCAAGTCGAGCATTGGAGCCGAAACAGCTATTTCCATTGCAGTCGGCTCCCCCAAGCTCATTCTTCTCGCGGGACGTACTCAAGATAAGATCCAGCCTGTCATTGACACGATCCAGCAAAAGTATCCTGCCGTGGCCACCATATTTATTCCTTTGGACCTTGCAGATCAAGATTCAGTTCGAGAGGCTGCAAAGGAAATCTTGTTCAAGATTGACAGCTTAGATGTGCTCATTAACAATGCAGGAGGTATGTTGTTTTCCTACATCCAACCAGAAAGCGTGGTGGCTAAATGCAAGAAGTGATGGGAATCAGAGAGTATACGACAACTGCTCAGGGCATCGAAACACAATTTGGGATTAACCACATTGGGCACTTTCTACTTACCAAGCTCCTCATGCCCAAGCTCCTCGCAGCAAAGAACGGTGCGCGTGTTATTAATGTGTCAAGCTTTGGGTACCTTGCCATGGGCGTGAGATTTGATGACTGGAATTTCAAGGTACTAAAGAATTTCCTTTGCCGTCTACTCATGCACAAGATACAAACTTACTAAAGACTCAACAGGACGGCAAGGAGTATAATCCGTGGCTCGGTTACGCGCAGTCCAAGACAGCCAATGTCCTCTTCTCCGCAGCGCTTGCACGGAAATTGAAGGAAAAGGGTCTCCTCGCTTATTCTTTGAATCCAGGCTGTGAGTTTACTTGAAAATTCAACGTTCCATTACTGAGGATGTAATTAGTCATTCCGGAAACGAACCTTCAAGACGATATTTCGCAAGAGGAATTTTCTGAAGGGTTCAAAGTGACGATGGAGTACATAGGAGGTAATTTTATGTCTTTTTGTTTGCGAACCCCCCCCCCCCCCTTGTCGACCACACACCAGCCAAATCTACCCAATGTCTTCCAAACACCACCTCAAGAGATCAATCCGTCTTTTTTTAGTCGATAAAAATTGTTGTATTAAATACTGATACAACGGCTTAGACTTTCCGATGCCAGAGATTAAACCCAAACCTCTTGCGGCGGGTTCAGCAACCTCTATCTATGCGGCCTTTGATCCAAGTCTGGAAGAGCACTCCGGGGCGTTTTTGACCGATTGCGGGGTGTATGGAGGCATAATGAGGGAGCATACGGTTGGCATTGAGAAGGAGGATGCTTTGTGGGCGTTGAGTGAGAAGTTGGTTGGCGAGAAGTTTGAGGTTTGAATCTTGAGCACACCTGACAGTTCTGGGGTCTGTAAAATGTAAACTAAGAAGAGGTGGGACCCACCCGGCTGTTCTGCAATATAATTCTACATAACCACTGCCTCCACAACAACAGCTGTACAGCAATGGCCTGCTGGCCCAATGGCAAGGCGCTTGACTACGACTGCAAAAGATTCTGTCTTTGTACTGTTATCAAGAGATTGCAGGTTGTAAGTAATCAATACATCTGAGCTTCAAATATTCATCATCTAACGATATTCCAGCGATCCCTGCGTAGGTCACACAAGAAACTGTTCTTTTTTTGCCTTTTTTGATGTTTTTGCCATCAAGAACGGGATTTGGGACATATCTTCTCCCTCTTCGTTTTTTTCTTCAACTTTTCTTTTTTTGGATTTTTTTTGACAAAATATGTCCGTTTTCGTTTTGGCATTTCCGATAATCATCAAACCCGCAAGCATTGTGCATCGTCAGGCCAAATTTCAGCGTAGTGATTATTTTTGAAGTGGGCACATATTCACTGCATTACAAGGCACCAGCATGATTTTGATATGATTGAATTTTATTCAGATTACGTGTGCGGGATTATGCACCTGAAACCAAGCTATACAAGTACTTACCTCGACCAACAAATCCACAAGCAAGCCATAAGCAGGAGGGAGGGGTGAGGACGAAGCATATCGTACAAGGGAGGAAAAGACGAGGAACTACGCCCGCCAATAAACCAGACGTACCGAGCAAAGGAAATACAAGAACTTTTGATCATATGCCCTCGGGAAAACCCACATGAAGCTCGATCCCCATTCAAGATATCAGTTCCGAGGAATGACATAAGAAGGTTCTTCTCGACTTCGGTTGATGTTCAAAGCCCACACGGTCATGATTTTCTCCAGAACGCCCCCAAGCCAAAGGTATCAAAAAGCCCACTGATCGGACAAGCCACAAGCCACAAGCCAACAAGGATCAAGCCCACAAGTTGCGTGATAGTTTCCCGAAGGAAATATCATCTCATCTCAAAGCCCACAGCTCCATAAGGAGTAGAAGTCAAGAGCGGACAACCCACAAAGCCAACAACCCACAAGTCAACACGAGACAATGAAGTCTATGTGCGGCATAGTGTCAAGGCACACCGTGCTCAAAGCAATTCTATGCTTAGAATGTCATCTTCTTGCCCTGGAAGTCACCGAAACCTCCACGGTTGGTGGATCCTCCACGACCGCCACGAGCTCCACCGCGAGCACCTCCACGTCCTCCACGGTCACCGAAGCCACCACGGCCGCCACGTCCACCTCCACGTCCTCCACGGTCGCCGAAACCACCACGGCCACCACGTCCACCGCCACGTCCTCCACCACCGTTCTCTGGGCGAGGAGTAGCATAGTCAAGTCTAACTGGTCGGCCACCGATCTCAGCACCAGTCATAGCCTCATAGGCAGCCTTGGCATCATCGATGGAAGAGAAGCTAACGTATCCAAATCCCTTGGGGTTACCAGTCTCCCTGAAAGAGCATTAGTATTTGCTATCAAGTATCACAGGAGTTTAGAAGCTTACATATCAGTTGGAAGTCTAACGTTGGTGACGGTTCCGTGAGCGCCGAAAGCCTCACCAACCATGTTCTCGTCAGCCTCGAAGGAGAGGTTGCCAAGGAAGAGGGTATCGGATGGGGGGTTCTGGGAGTCGCCGTATTGTTGAGCACGGGCACCAGCACGCTCCTTTGGTGCGGTGGTATCACGAGGAGTGGAGAAGTCAACGTTGGCCTCACGACCATCGATGAGAGCACCCTTCTTGGCCTTAAGAGCGGCAGCGGCATCAGCTGAGTTGGTGAACTCAACGTATCCGAAACCCTTGGATCGGCCAGTGGCCTTGTCACTGATGACACGGGCGCCAGAGATCTCTCCGAACTCTTCGAACTCGCGGTACAACCACTCGTCATCAATGTTCCAGCTCAAGTTACCAACGAACAAGTTCTTGGAGCCGGTATCCTCGCCACCAGCAGGAGTCTCGGTCTTTGCCTTCTTGGTAGCAGCGACTGGCTCATCATCGGCCTTGCGCTTCTTGGATGGTGCCTCCTTCTCGCTCTCGGAAGAGTCGTCAGAGTCGGAATCAGAACCCTCCTTATCATCCTCGCTGTCGTCAGAATCGTCGGAGTCCTCTTCGGAAGATTCCTTTTCGATAATGTTAGCTGGGTATATCATGGAGTGAGCGGGAAACATACAGCAGCCTTGGCAGCCTTCTCAACCTTCTTGGCAACTGGGGCAGCCTTCTCCTCGGAATCGGAATCGCTATCGGAACTATCATCGCTGTCGGAAGCAGACTTTTCGGAATCACCAGAGTCAGAGTCAGAGTCTTCATTATCAGAAGCCTCATCAGAGGAATCAGAGGAGTCGGAGGATTCAGAGGATTCTACCTCTGCTTTCTTCGACGCCTTTCCGTTGGTAACTGGAGCAGCAGCCTTAGCCTTGGGCTTGACCTCAGCTTCAGACTCGCTCTCGGATGCGGATGATGCGCTCTCCTCCTCAGAGTCGGACTCGGAGTCGCTGCTGTCGGAAGATGGGGTGGCAGCCTTCTTGGACTTCTTGCCGTTGGTGACTGGCTTGGTAGCGACAACCTTTGCGGCCTTTGCTGCCTTCACGGGAGCCTGGTAATGTTTAGTGATTGCTGCATTTGTGAGGTTGAAAGGGGTTTGACCTCGGACTTAGCCTTGGAGGCAGTCTTGACTTCCTTAGTCTTTCCCATTTTGAAGGTGGTTTGAGGAGACGGTGTAAAGAATTAATGTAGTGTTGATTGAAGCTACAAGATGATCTTGAAGAGAAGATCTATTGTAGGAGGAGAGATGAAGGTGGGAAGGGAATGAAGGGATGAAGAGAAGAAGGGACAAAAAAAAGTTGAGGCGGTGGAAAGCTCTTATCTGATATTTTTTTAATCGTTAGCGCGCCGCTAAGGGAGAACCCTTCAACTGATACCGGCCTTAGGCAGACACATTATGCCACCCCTGTCATGCCGTTTGTCGAAGCTTGTACGAAGTAACGTGACTTTGTTCTGACCTTCACCTCACAGCTCAGTGGTGCAACAAGCCGTCGGTACAGACCACGAACAAGGCCCCTCCCGACTCTTCCACCACGTCAATTGACCTTCTGAATTCACGGCGCACGTCTCTTGCCATCAGCCATGGCACCTACCCCCGAGTCCGCAGCCTTCCTGGCCAAGAAGCCAACCGTTCCTCCGACTTTCGACGGTGTTGACTACGATGATACCAAACGATTGAAGCAAGCGCAAGATGCCATCATCCGTGAGCAATGGGTCAAGAGCATGATGGCGCGACTGGTCAGAGAGGAGATGGGAAAGTGCTATTACAGGGAAGGAGTGAACCACTTGGAAAAGTGCGGAGCTTTGAGAGGTGAGAGAGCATCCTCAATTGGCAAATACAGCCCTGGTTGGCCTTATATGCGCCAGCTACATCTTTACGAACTTGGGGATTAATCGCTAACATGTACTGTGACAGAACGATATTTCGAGCTGTTGAAGGAGTCCAAGGTTCGGGGATACCTCTTTGAGCAACAAAACTATGTGCCAAAGTAATCGCATTCTGTCCTTGGCAAGGGAACTACGTGCTGGGCGGAGGGGAACTGATGTATGGATTGGGATTCCTTCACGTTCCTCAGACTTGATCATGGCGGATTGGGGCATATGAGTAGACATCGAGATCTTTGGTGCCTTTTGCGGATGCACTGGCAAACCATGTCTCCTGTATATAACACAACTGTACAAGCATCTTCAACCACAGCTGTTCTCGCACCAACTCTTGAGTCCGTATTTACAGAGATGGGCATTGGCGCTGATGTACAAAAGATGCCGAATTTCTTCTGGTTCGCTACAAAGGTCCATTTCTGATAGGAATACCCTGGTGCTAAACAAGAAAATCTTAAGTGAAAGGCTGGATTCTTATTACTGCTTGTAATTAAGATTTGATCCATTTATTGCGTGACCAATACGTTGATGTGGTGTAATGTCTTGACTTCGTCCAATATCAAAATGCCATGATGGCGCGCCCCGATAACCGAAGTGCATCAAAAAGTCCAAAATATCTCCAAGCTCAAGCTCAAGCAGCAGGCGTTCAATCAAGCCCCCTCCACCAAACA
Source organism: Coleophoma cylindrospora (assembly GCA_003369665.1). NCBI lineage: Eukaryota > Fungi > Ascomycota > Leotiomycetes > Helotiales > Dermateaceae > Coleophoma > Coleophoma cylindrospora. Next base: position 153,921 of record PDLM01000002.1, read on the forward strand.
AATATGATTTGCCGTAATTGTCTACGAAGAGCCTCGCGCTCGCCCTTTGCGCGTTCCTTCACATCGACCCCATTGTCGCGATCCGCAACTCCTAATACGGCAAATCCTCGACCAGCAGACCATCCAGCTGCGACGAGCACCGGCATTGCCCAACCATTCAGCAACCCTCTCACACCCAAGACCGCGGGGACGCCACCAAAACCAAAGGCAAAAGTTGTCCTACCAACGTCAATAGCACCGGCCGGCCAACCGTTGAAGGGGCTGAACTACTTCAAGGGCCGGGATGACCCAGTTGCGTTACCAGAGGCGGAATACCCCGAGTGGCTCTGGAGATGTCTAGATTCGAAGAAGGAGGGTGGTGATGGCGAAGAAGGACTTGGAGATGAATTCTGTAAGCAATTCCCGTCTGGAAGTTGGGTTGGACTTGCGTGGGACTGACAATGCACAGCCAAATCAAAGAAGCAACGACGCATGGCAGCCAAGCGGAAAGCGAAGTTGGAGGCAAGACTTCTTGCTTCTGGTGATATTGATGCCCTTACACCGAAGATACCGTTGCAGAAGCAGAGTATCGACCTGGCCTCCAACGAGGACGGTAGTGTGGAGGGTGGATTGGAAGCTGTGGCGGAGAGAGAGGCATTGCGGAAGGCAATGAGAGCAGAAAGAAGAGCTGGCATCAAGGAGACCAATTACCTCAAGAGTGTATAGATATGGGTGAACTATGGGATCAGACTTTTTACGTGTATAAGTTTCGAGTCATAGGACTTGTGTATGATATTTGTGGCTTTTAGCAGCTATAAGCCAGCATGGCAATATGCCAGAATGTACAGTTTGAAAGTCTTAAGTTTGGGTATCTATCGCAAAACCATCTCTTCAGGCCTTCTGCCCTTTATTCGTCCTCATACTCACCCGCTGGCATTGCTGACTTTTTCAGCTGTAGTTCTGCCTTAATTCTCCTCATCTGGTCCTCCAACCGCTTCCTCAAAATCTGGTTTTGTTGGGTAGCCAGTGACTTCTGAACCTCAGCAAACTGTTTCTCCAGATCTGCGATATCTTCTCGATCAGTCTGCAGTTTGGCAATTCTTGCCTTTTCGTCCTCGTCAATCTCGTCATCCTCCCCGTCATCGTCATCATCGTCGTCATCGCCTGACTCGAAAGAATCCTCTGCGGCTTCCTCATGGCCACTTGTATCGCCAGGCATTGGTGTGTCTCCATTTGTAGGCGTATCGACAATACCTGACGACATTGGAGTCGCACTTTCGAGGGCTTGCTCCACCATAGCCGCTTCAAGATCAGCTTCCAGGTCGAGATCCATATCATCTGCTGGAGCATCCATTGTATTGTGTCCATTCATATGTGAGAAATAACCTCCGTCGTCAGCCTCTCCCTCGGCATCTTCATCCTCAGAATACTCCCCATCCCCAAATGGATCCGGACTGCTTCCGGGACTGTGTCCAGCCCGGCTTCCAGCATCAGGATCTATGATATCGAACTTTGTCTCAATGGCGTCCTCATCAGCCGCCATAAGTTGGTTGACAGCATCCTCTACTGCTTCGATCGCCGTTCTACTGATGCGTTTCCTGAACCGTCGTTTTTGTGCGTAGTGCATCGGTGGGGTAAGTCCATGGGGATATTGGTATGTGGTTGGATTGATAGTTTTTGGGAGAGGAATTGTCTTCGCCTCTTCTTCTCGTGCAATTGTGGCAAAGACTAACAGCATTTGGCAGATATCTGCAGTTTTCCACCACCCGCGTTTGTCCCAACTCTTCATGCCTTCAATGATCGTTGGCAAATCAACCATTGTTGCAGCATAATGCCTCCCGCGAATTGTAATAGTACCACGGCGTAGTTCCTGATCATAGAATCGGAAGTAAACATCTGCGCCCCCATCCTTCTTTGGCACACCGATCTTCTTGTCTGCAATCGCCTGTCGTAGGTAGTCGCAGTCTTCACCAGGGATCATGCGCAAAATGAACTCCTCCTCAATAGTTGGGTCCTGTTCTCGATCACTGGCTTCCGAGTCGTAACCCTCTCCCTTCTTTCTAGGCACTGGTTTTCCCTTCGCTTTGATCTTGGGCATTCCCAGAACCGTGGGCGTCAACCTGTGAACTCCCACATTTCCCACGCCTCCAAGACTGAGCTTGATCTTCTTGCTTGGAGGTAAGCGCTCCTGTACTTTGATTGTTGAAAGCTCATCCTCGCTGTCGGACTCTTCCTTGGTCCGCTTTCGATTTGCCTCTACCAATTTAGCACTGGGCTTTGGAGCCCTTCCTGCCTTCGTCTTCTTTGGAGCTGCATCGACCGCTGGTACCGTCTCAGCCGCTGGGGTAGGCGGTACAGATTTGGAAGCGGACTTGAATTTGATCTTTGGTTTGGAACTCTGGGGTGTTGCCGCACCAGGCGTTGGAAGGGCTCCTGGTGTTGCAGCCGTTGCAGTTGCGGGAGTTGATGTTGTACTGTTGCCGCCGCCGCCGCCACCAATATTCAGCTTCAGCTTGATACCCGCCATGTTGAGCGGTGCTCCGGCTTGGATGCTGTTGCGTGTGAAGCTGCGATCAAGATGTCGTCAATAAATATGCAGAGAGACAAGACGATACGCAGTAATTGAACCTATCGTAGCCTTGTAGCTTGAAGCACGCGCGCGCAAGAAGAATTCTACGGCGGCCCACATCCGCCTCTTAGGAGCTCGAGCGCGTTCCCCAGTTTGTCACTTTGCGACCTGACCAAACCTTTCAGGCATTGCAGGAGATTCGCAAAGACTACTTCTCTCCTCAACAACCGTCGTTGTACCTTCACCTCAGCTCGTGGCCGAACGATATGATTTCGTCATCTCCAACCATACCTTGAGCTCGAGTTGTCCTGCTTTCAAGCGCCAAACAGTTCAGCATGGCCACACCTCCAGCTCTCCACCACTCCCTCCTGCGGCCTTGCGTCTTGCATATTCTCCGCGCTGCTGGCTATCACTCAACCCGTCCATCTGTGCTCGATACGCTCACCGATTTGGCAGCAAGATATATGTACCTACTGGCGCAACAAACAGTAAACCACGCCGCCGTCAACCATACAGAACTTGACATTTCCATCCAAGACGTACGCATGGCCATGCAAGACTGCGGCGCCATTGTCCCGGAGAAAATCGACGAGGAGCAGGACTACGATGGGGAGGAAGACGTGCGTGGTGTGGAAGAATTCTTGGCCTGGGCAATGGGATCAGGAAACAAGGAGATCCGGAGGATTGCTTTAGAAGGCGGAGATGGCGCGCAGGAAGACTACTTGACGGGTTTGGATACCCTGCAAAGGCATACCAGGTGACAGAGGCTAATACTTCCGCAGTCCTCAAAAAGAAGCATATAACCGCAGACGAAGATTCACGATACAATGGAACAATCCTGGGAAAGCCTCTCGAGCCCCGTGTTATCAAGGTTGAAGGGGGAGAAATTACCAGCGTCAAGGAATGGGCAGCAAGGCTGAAGGCGACTTCGAAATCTGCAACAGGCAATTCGTCACGGAGAGCATCATCGGCTCTTAGTTCACTAGGCGACGAGGAGATGGAGGATGTGGAGTTCACGTAGGAAAAGGATCATTTATGTGTGGGGTTTCATGGCATGGCGATGGCGTTTGGCTGGAGTTTGCATTCGGTATTTGGAAACTATATCTGCTGTGATATCTAGCAGAAGCTCGTCGATAATCCCCGACATTCAGGTGGATAGACCTGTTGCCAAGAGCGGTGTCAAAAGCAAAACTATGCTCGATCATCCTTTCCCGCACTTTACGCTTGACTCAGTCCTTCACGTTCCAATCTGCCACCAGCACCGCCATCGATATTCTTACCCGTTCTACGATCCTCCTTGATCTGTTCTCTCGCACTCTCCTGCTCAGCCTTTTGCCTGTCCAAGTCGCTCGTATAGCTTCCTTCCTCGCCCCACCCGGCATCCTTCTTGTCGAATTGTGCCTGCATGACATCACCCTCTCCTGCAGCTCGCATCTGTTCGCCCTCAAGATCCTCTTTTTGCGGACCAATCTTTGAGCTTGAAAGGGTAGCGTTGCTATCATCTGCGAGGTCCTTTGGGTGTTGACCATGACCTGCTGCCGTAGCTGAGCCCACGGACATGGCTGGCGTTGCATAGTCAGAGGACTTTGTGTCACTTGGTCCCCATGTGGTTCCAGCTCCAGGAGCAGAATTGAGAGATGATTGTGTTTGAGAAGCGGACATGATTAGCGAAGGGTGTGGAAGAAGGAATATTGATTTAAAATGAGACTGGATGAATCAATTGCTTTTATCAAGAATGGATAACTTCGAGCGTGTGATTTGGTAGGATGTGTGATTGTGAAAACCGCACACGAAATGGGAATGCCATGATTTTATAAGTGCGACTTTTGGATGGCGCATCCCGTCGACGTCACTCAGTGAGTGGAGGAAGGCTGATTGATGGCTTTCACCGTGGAGCATGTGGAGCGTGCTATTACGGCAGCCGTTTTCAGCCTTGTCCGCCGCCAATATCAATAACGTTCGAGAAGGCTCAGCCTCGTGTCTGTTTCAACTCTATACTCACCTGCACTCCGTGGGCCTCCGTCTTGCCCCTCTGAACACATCCCTTGGACTGAGCAACTGGACCCGATTATAGCGATAACTACAAGTTACCCTATCGCCACTTAGAATACTAAAGCGCACACAACTACTCAACACTTATCAGCGTGGTTGTTTGCTCAACACTAGTTGCGATCTGACGCACATATGCTCTTGGCACAATCAACAGGACCAAAAGTGATCTTTTCTGGCCTCCGGTGGGTAGTCAGACCATGCCGTACCCATTTGTGCTTCCAACTACATCTTCCTTCTCCTTCTCAACATTTTTCACCAGCGACTCGCACCCTTCGCTTCCGCTCTCAGCTAGCACATACCGCGGGGTAGTCCGAGAAACATTGAAATCCCACAAACGGCTACCGCCATCATCACAGTCCTCGAACCTGTCCTCCGTCCTTCAGAGCTTGAACAATTATGTTCCATATCTCTTAGCTGTGGATGCAGGACTGAGCGGCCAAACCGTGGCAGGAGAGCACGTGGACGTGGTCCTGAAATCCACACCAGCTTTGGAATGGCGCCCCACTATCTCCGACAACCTGGTTCCGGGACGCGAGATGGCCAGGGTAAAGATCCAATCTCTGGAGTACGAGATATACTTTGTCTTGTCAAGTTTGGCCTACACATACACTCTCCTCGCAAGGGCGTCTCTGCTTCCACTCTACTCGTCAGCTTCAGCATCACCTAGCACGGAGCAACGTACAGCTGCGATCACCACTGCAACCAGGAATCTTCTCATGGCCGCTTCCATTCACGACTATCTATCCTCACGCTCGGAGACATTAGCCACAGACTCGCCTTGTCTGGATATTGCCAAGTCTACATTTCGCGCCCTGACTTCACTTGCCCTAGCTGAAGCTACGCTGTTGGCTGTATTAAAAGATGACCCGTATCCGGCCGCAGTTGCACAGGACCGCAACAAGAACGACAAAGACTGGATGATCAAGGCCCCGGAAATCCCCAAAGTCCGAGCTCACTTGTTCGCACGTCTATGCTTAGCAGCAGCTGAGCACGCAGCAAATGCATCATCTCTGCTAAGAGCGAAGGTTGGAAAGGGGAAGATTAACGATAACCTGCTGAAGTACGCGGATGATCTTCGGCGTACAGGCCGTGGGAAGGCATGCAGATTCTTTGGAATTGACGCAGAGTTAGGAGGTCAAACTGGGGCGGCCATTGCTTGGATGCATGCCGGTCTGCAGGAATTGGGGTTGGGATCCGGGGAAGAGAGTTCAAAGAAGGGCCTGGGCTTTAGTCGCTTGAAAAAGGACTGGTCCGAAAAACGAGAAGATAAAAAGATTGAAAAGGGTGCTGCTTGGGGCTCGGATGCAGGGAAGTTCGAGGAAGCACGAGTTTTGGAAATGCTGGAGAAGAAGTGGTCAAAAGAGAATGATACTGTAAGACCATCGACAATACACTTTCCATATTTGACTAATCTTTCATTCAGGTGAACACACAACATGTCCCGCCATCAGGACCACTAATTGCAACCATGCCATCTGGCAGAGAGATACATTCCCTGAAACCGTTTTCAGCACCAGACTTGGAACCGCAGATCCTTGAGAGTATGCGCGCGCCACCAGACAGGAACGATGATTATGGGAATGGTGGCAGTTCTGATGAGGAGGGTGATGTGCAACAAGCTGTTGGCGCATTTCCAGGTACAAAGGATGATTATGCGGGCCATGGGCGATACTACTGATGTATCTAAATCATTGCTGTTTTGTGCAATAATGAACTATAATCCATCCCATTTGCACGCAAAGTATACCCGGGTTCGTCTAGTGCGCTTATGTCTCAAGGTATGTACTGGTCCTCCGGATATATCAGGTACGTGTTTTCGAGCGTTGACCAGTATGCTGCTTCTTCGTCCATCCACGTTAAAGGATCCCAGATATATTGTTCGGCCCCCTGAGTCGCACTCACACTATCATCACACAATGTTGAAGAGTTCTCCATTCCCCCAGAAAGCATTGGGACATCTGCGTCTTCCGTATTAGCGAAACGTGCTTCAGCCGGCGTGTCCGACTTCCGATCATCAGCCCTTTCGTGTTCCCCGCTCGCTGATAACTCGGGTCTCTTGTTCTGCCTCAATCTCAACACCGTCCAAAACTTTCGTCTTGCTTCCCCTGCGAGCTCCCAAACATGCGAAAGATCTTCCAAAGCGAGGTCGAGAAACGACAGTCCCGAGTCCGTCATCACCGGCCACGCGTGCTGATTCCGCGTGGTGATGAGTCTGGCATTCAGTGCTAGTATTGTTCCCTGGACGAAAACAAAGGGGGAATTGCGCAAGGTGTAGTCGGTTCGGAACCGCTGCAGAATCTCAATGATGCTTTCCACTGCGGCATCGCAGGTGGTTTGGGATTCCGAAGGGCTTTCAAGCCGTGCTGAATTTGTTAGTGGCTTGAGGAAAGGACGGTTTAAGGATATTATGGTGCTATGATAGAGCATGCTGTTCCTTGTTAGCCCACGTACCGGCGAAGCATTGCAAATTGCTTACTGTAAGACCGCTATATGCTGCTGCAGTTTCTCTCCTCGAGCAGGCCATTTTTTCCATCGCATTTCTCCTGGCAAGGCTTCATGCCATGTCGACAAGCGAGAATTCAGCTCCATCAAGGAAAGCTCGAGAGAACGGGTGGCTTCAAGAGTGGACAGCTTCTTGGGTGCGAACATTCGACTGAGCATATCTTGCATCAACCTGCCCAACTCTATCTGTCGGTTAAACACCAAGGTGAGTTTGAGCGAAGTTATAGGCTCTATGTAATCGACCAGCCCCTCCCCTCGAAGCCAGTCTTGATAGTACAGGTGTCGCCTGGATGCGAGGTTTAGCAGACGAAGGCAGTTGATTCGTGCTTGGACTCACGGAAGTGGTTCACTAGTGTTCACATCGGAGTCGTCACCCTGCATCAACGTCGGTCTTCCTAGAAAGAGGCTTATCAACCTGTATCGGGGTAAGTTGGTGTTCAAGTCTTTCAATAAGAGAAGCTCAAGGGGCATACTTATCCGACATGTAACAACCCCAGTATATTCTTCTCCGCACCTCACTCTCATACGAAGACTCCTGCGTATGCTCCGCAAGTAAGTTCTTAGGATCTCGTTGGAAACCAAGATCCTGACCCATTCGAAAGGCCATACCTGATCTGACTGTGAGAAATGGAAATGACTACCTGAACTTAGACATACCTGAGTACTGCCAACCTTTGGAGAGGTTTCCTTTCCCAATCTCCAAGAAAGCAAGACACAGCAATGCCTGTACCGACGTACTATGCGGAATAGCCAGTCCCCGAGACATCACAATCTCAACTGCACTGGATTGAAAGCGAGCGGAGGCATTTTTGACCTCAGCATCTGAAGAGAGCAAGGCACCAATTGCACAAATCGAGTAGATCAATGCTGGAGAGCAGAATTCTGTTGAAGTGGACCTTTTCAAATAGTCTCGAATGAAGGCCTCGCGTGGCACGAACATGAATTGAGGATATTGCCATCGAAAGAACAGAGCGATGCAGCGACTGACGGCAGGACCGACTGTGGATATTTCTTGTGTAGAGGGTGTCTGCAGTTCGGACCGGGGCTGAATTTCTTGAAGCGCTGTTGAGAACTCCCCGTCGTAAAAACTGGTTGGGCCATGATATATGAGTGATCCTGTCACCATCAGTCCGGATCCTCGAGATCAAATCGAAATCATACCGTTCTTGGTATCTTGCAGCGACGATTTGTTTGCCACTCCGATCGTTGAGGGCTCTTTTGCGCCTAGCAATCCTAAAGAGTCTTCCGCTGTTTCAAGATGGGTGTCGAACGAAAGCGCATCAAGAATCACCTCTCGTTCAGCTGATGAAGCATGCTTCAATTTCTTCAACACCGACTCTAGAGAGGCGACTCTCCTCTCTAGAGCCGAAGTGTATTCGCGAGACACGGGATATCGCTTGGAATCGTCCTCTCGAAATTCACAGGCTGCACCGGCATCGGTACAATTGATGCACGGGTACGTCCGCGAACATCTAATCTAGAAAAGCATCAGGTCTTCTGATATCTTCTGCAGCGTGTCTGAGAGACGCACCTTTCGTTTCTGACATCTTTTGCAACTGTGCGCAATTAATACTGTTCCGTCAACCAGTGCCGTCCCCGCAGAGCAGAACTCACGAGATTTTCCTTTCCTGTCGTGCTGGAATATTGTTCATCGCATCATCATTGATAGGCACGCCTCTTGGAATAAGAAGCCGCTACGGGACGGCACAAGGGTATTTGGGGGTTCTAGAGATTGCCGCTGACTACGAATGAGAGGGTTGGGGCAGGGGAAGCAGCAGGCTGGGGGCGATCTCATTTTAAGCAGATGCACGGTTAAGGAGTGGGGTTTAAGCGATGCTTGCTTCCGGCGCAAGTCACTGGACTATTTCATTTCCTGGTCTTTATTCTGATTCCCAGAGATATGCTCATGGTAGGACGAATGGGAAGTACATGCCAAACATCTAAAACAATGCTGACTCTATTGCCAGACTTGAAGCGGAACGGCTTCTGGCACACTTCACAATAAGATATCGATGAAATTTCACAGCAGCTACTCCTTTAACGGATCTGGAGGAGCTGGGTACATTTTCAGACTCTTGTCAAAGGCCGCCTTCATCTTTAATATAGGCTGCAGAACCCAAGTATTGTAGACCAGAATGTCTGTTTCCTCCTTGGGATCGCGGGTCGTGTTGAAGAGATATGGAGACTCCAGTCTCCCACTCGATTGGTTGACTTTGGGCTCCCAGACAAAATGGCACTTCCAATCCCGCCACTTGATCGCCCGCAGGTCGTTCTTGATATAGAAGAGGAAGCCTTCCCGGGGCGATTTGGAGTTGAGCGGGTTTGTTAATAGCTCTGTTTGATCAATCCCATCAATCGGCCGATCGGTGGGAATTTGAGACTTGGTAATGCTGGCAATGGTCGTGAATATGTCCGTAACATGTACCATCTCGTTCGAGGTCACATCCTTGGGCACGCGGCCCGGCCATCGAATGATAAATGGCACGCGAAGACTGCCCTCCATGGCGGTATGATATGTTCCCGACCACGGTCCGGCTGTGCCCTTGTATGGCGCTCGAAACTCAGGTCCGTTGTCTGAAGCAAAAATCAACACCGTATTGTCGGCGAGACCCAATGATTCAATGTGGTCTATCAGTTGGCCGACTCGGTAATCCATCTCGGCCATTGAGTCTGCGAAGTCTCCATTCCCAGTTTTGCCTTCGAAATATCGATGCGGAAGGGTGGGGAAGTGAAGATGGACTAGGGGATGGTACAGAAAAAACGGTGCTTTGGCAGCTGCTTGTCTGCTCAGCCAGTCCTTTGAACACTCCACAAGAGTCTCATCGATATTCCGTCTTTCCGTAAGATCATACACACACACGTTCTCCGAGGCCGAACCCGCTTTTCCTTTCATAATGTATGGCAGTTCCGCAACATCTGCAGTATAGCCCAGAGCAGAAGTAAACTGGCTCTCATCCGTGGTCCTGGGTATACCGTACCACTCGTCAAAGCCTCTATCGGAGGGATAACGACCCGGGATGTCCCCCAGATGCCATTTTCCATGGTGCGCGCTGACATATCCAGAATCGTGCAGTATTTCAGGGAGGGTTCTCTCCCAGGGCGTGAGCCCTTGAGGCATTCCAGCCGGCACCGATTGGAGACACCCCGTCCTTATAGGATGGCGGCCGCACATGAGCGCCGAACGAGTTGGTACACAATCGCTTTCAACGTTGAAGTTGTGCAGGAGCAGGCCCTCCTTGGCTAATGCATCAATGCGAGGAGTGGCAGCTCCTCTCAAAACACCCCCTCCATAGCAGCCCAGCTCTCCCCATCCCAGGTTGTCTGCAAGAATCAGGACTACGTTCGGTTTCGCAGGATCGGTGGACATTTTGTGATGGAAAGATTCGAGGCCCAGTCCTCAATTGGAGACGCTTATGGGCACTGACAGGAAGAATGAATATGTACGAATGAAAACGCCAAAGGAGGCTGAGAAATCTTCAGACAACGAGACCATCTAGTCACCTAATGTTGATCCGACATGAGCGTGCTTATCGTGTGCCTCACTACCGAAAGTCGGACGGAGTCCATGCCCGTGCAAGGTTTGACATCTTCAATTCGTCACCAAGCAAGGTCAACCCTGAAGCGAACGGTATTCAGACTCCGAGGCATGCTTCACAAATCCGAGAAGGTGTGCGAAATGGCCGTCTTTTACATGTTGGCTCTAAATATTGCAGGGTTGTATATGGCATGAAGGATGGTAAATTGGGATATATCGATGCACGGGCCACGGAGAATGAAGTCCGTCTGCAAGCACGTCTTCCTCTTCACGAATGGCGACCCCGTCTCTCGCTATCCACCTTGCTCGCTCCGATAGACATCTGCCCTGCTTAGATTGTCGACTGATGATAAGCAGTTGTCCTCCAGCCAAGCCAGATGGGCTTGTAGTGCCACCTGAGAAAGGTGCCTGCTTTCACACAGTACAATACAGCATAAAGACGATGCAGTGGCCCGACCATCTCCGTGCCCGGAAACGTTGAAGACTGCTTTCTATCTCAACCCATTTCACCATGCAGTCCTCTACTGAGCCAGAGGAGAAGATTGAGAAAGAGACTACACGGGCGCCGACGAGTCTGGAAATTGTAAGCGATGAGCAACCCGTGATAGACTGGACCGAATCCGAAGAAACAAAGGTTCGATGGAAGTAAGTGACTCCTGTCCCGGCCACGAAGCAAGTTTTACTGACCGAAGCAGACTCGACCTGCTCATGATGCCTCTTTTGCTGGCAGGCTTTTTCGTCTTGCAACTGGATCGAAGCAACATTGCCAATGCCCTGACTTCATCCATCGTGAAGGACCTCAACCTGGCCAGCAGCAACGTCGTCAGCTCGGGAAACCAGATCCAGACCGCAGCCATCATCGCTTTCGAGATCCCTTCCAATATCCTGCTGCAGAAGGTCGGAGCCCCAATCTGGATCACTTTCGAGATCATGGTCTGGGGAATGGTCGCCTTGTTCCAAGCTTTCATGACCAACAAGTCATCCTACTATGCCACCCGCTTCCTTCTTGGCCTGTTCGAGTCCGGGTTTGTTCCCGCGTGTCAATTCATGATGGGCGTCTTTTATAAACGAGATGAGCTGGCTATCCGGACCGCCATCTTCTACATTGGAAACTATTTTGCGACGGGCACCGGATCACTGATGGCCGCTGGCATCTTCAAATTAAGTGGCAAATATAATCTCGCCGGGTGGCAGTGGCTCTTCATTAGTGAGATCCCCCATCTTCGTTTGCCATGCTGGACGCAGTACGGTCCACTAACTCTTACTTAGTCGATGGTTGCTTCACAGTCGCAATTGGCTTCTTCTACCTCTTCCTACTGCCGAGCACGCCCTCGCATACGAAACCCTTGTGCGGCATGCTTGATTTGTTTTCGGATCGTGAGCGGCATATTCTGCACAATCGTGTGATCATTGATGACCCCAAGAAAGACACCCCGCTATCCCGAATCTCGGTCCAAGACGTGCTACGGGCGCTGTCAAATCCCAATCTGTGGGGTCACCTGTCCATCAATATTCTGGCACTGGTGCCGGCCGGCGGGCTGCGACTCTTCTCGCCGTCGATCATCAAGGCGCTAGGGTTCGGTACCACCAAAGCCAATGCTCTGAACTCAATCAGTAGTTATGGGGTCATTGTCCTTGCCGTGAGCATGTCTTACATTTCCGATCGAACGCGGAGACGAGGTTTATGGATCGCCATCCCCATATCCTACTCGATGATCTTCGCCGGCACGCTATACGGCTTGCCTCAGCACACTGCCAAATGGACTAGATTTGCCATCTTCACTCTGTTGACGGCTGGAAACTCCGTGTCACAAGGGATCAACGACTCGTGGATGAGTATCAACGCCCGAACGCCCCAGGAGCGCAGCATCGGATTAGCCATGGCCGTTATGGGGGCCAATATTGGTGGGCTTGCCGGCCAGTCTTTATTCCAGACCAGCGATGCGCCTCGGTACAACCAGTCGTTCCTGGCCATTTTGTGTCTCTATTCCGCTTCATTGGTTTTTGTACTCGCACAGATTTGGTCGTATTGGTTCCAGAACAAGAATCTTGCGACCGGCGAGGAGAGCCGTAGAGAGTCCCCGATGGAGTTGGAAGGGCGGTTAGGGTGGCGTTATGAGATTTAGGAGCTCTTGGTTTCAATAGAAAATCTGACAAATTGAAATCAATGGTAAATAATCGCAAGAATCCAATCCCTTGCATGGATAGGTACGACGGCCATTATCCATTGTCCAAAGCCTGATCAAACCCGTGCTTCAAGCGGGTGCTCAATTTGCTAGCGCGGTCTAAGTTAGTGTTGGATGCCCAGAGCTTCCGGCTCTTTCAACCCCGGGGCATGTTCTGCGTCTCGACCACCTCAACATTATAATAAGCCAAGGCTACGTGGTGCGATGTGCGATGGGCAGTTTACGTAGAAGCACATTGAGGTAGCGCACGTTAAATGGACAAGTAGTTTTTACAATATTGTACGTACTGTAACGCCAAAGCTCGAGGCGGGGGGCAAAAAGAGCTGTGTTAGCGCATTCTCTTGAGTTCTAGCGACTTAGTCTGCTCTCGCGGCGGCGGTCGACTATGATGTGCATGAAGCGCCCGCGAAGGCTGGCAATCCGATCATCTTCGAAGAACGTGCACGAGGTTGGTGACAGGGCGCAGTGCCAACATGATACCGCCGGTCTTATCGTAGCTCTACGAAGCAAGAAGGCTGTAAAAGCAAGCATCCGAATATACCTGTGCTCTTGGACCATCCTCGGTTTCACCAGCCAAGCGACGGCCACCAAGCGATTCGATGCTGCCAGATGTGCCCGCCTTATCGCACGCCGACGTGTGTGCACGTCTGTGGGTGCTGGCGCGAAGAGTGACATTGCATCGACCCAAAGGAGCCAGCTTGGAGGGTGATCATTCGAGTTTCTCTCGTGTGTGGTCCTCCCTTTTCAGCTCCGTTGCCACACAGCGCGCCTCCAAGTTGCTTGGGAGCCCGTCTCGGCAGCGGCTGGTCTCGCTCAGTGGCCCTCACCGGCGACTATGGTAGCGGCAACTGTCTCTTCGCAAGCCTAGCGAGCCCTAGCATGGGCCATCTCAGTCTAGTCACCAGGAGACAACCTGATCCATCCTGACCCGACGGCCCAGCTCATGCACGGCCATCCGCCATTGCTGCAGTGTAGCCTCTTCGTCCCATGGCGGTGCTGGGCGCGCATCTGAGATGTTACCCCCGTGGCTGGGCGGAGCAAGAGACGCTCCTCGTCGACGTGATTTCACACGCCATTGCACCAGCCAACACTGGTTCCCCATGCTGCAGAAAACTATTTTCGATCGGCACAATGGGATCAGTCCAGGCGTCTGCGGAACAAGCGTCCTCAGCTCGGTGGTCATCCGAAGTCCCTGCATGGGCACCGGCCGGGGGAGGAGGGGGGGGGAAAGACGATATAAAATCCCAAGAGCACCCGTCTTGGGAAAACGACCATTGCCGTTGTCAGTCTCCAAGATCCTGAAGCCAAACATCCTTGACAATGCTTGCTCCTCTCTCTCTTTCCAAATTTCTGGCTGTCTGCAGTCTGGTCAGACTAGCGAGCACCTTTGCCTTGCCCAATCCCTTACCCCAAAGTGGCAACGATGGGGATTCGAACCCCGTACTGATTGGGGACTTGAAGACGAAAGGTGCCACTGCCCCCGTGGGGCAGTCCATCCAGAACATCTTACTCGGCACGGAGTCCGGGCAATCGCAAGTCAAAGGCACCAATCCCGCAACAGGGCTCGGCACGGCGGGCTGCAAAAACGTCAAAGATCCGTGCTGCATCTGGTACCAAATCGCCCAAGATTTGACCGCGTCCTTTCTGGGCCCGACGGGGAGATGTAATGCTGTTGCGCGGATGGCCATTCGACTGGGTTTCCACGACGCCGGCACCTGGAGCCAGCGCCTGGCTGCGGCCGGTCAAGATTTTGGGGGTGCCGATGGCAGCTTGGTTCTCTTCAACGAGATCACGCGAGCGGAGAACCGTGGATTGGAAGTGATTGTGGCTCTGGCCAAGGCCGAGAAACTCAAGTATGGAAATGCCATTTCCATGGCGGATTTGATTCAGTTTGCGGCCAATCACGCCGTTGTCACCTGTCCTCTGGGCCCACGAGTTCGAACCTTTATTGGTCGTAAGGTAGGTTCAGAGTTCCCCTACCAGCATGATCAGGACTGATATCATACAGGATGCAACGAGGGCAGCCCCCGATGGCTTACTCCCGAGCGTGACCAGCGATGCCACCACCCTAATCAATCTCTTCGCAGACAAAACCATATCTGCTCATCAAATGACGGCACTGGTGGGAGCGCATAGCACTTCGCAGCAGTTCTTTGTGAACACGCTTAAATTCGGAGCGCCTCAGGATAGCACCCCGGGAGTATGGGATGTCTCGTTCTATAACGAGACCCTTCAGCCCAGTCCCAAGCCGGGCGTCTTCCGGCTGCAAAGCGACCCCACCATCGCCGCGGACCCCAGATGCAGCTCAGAATGGCGTGCTTTTGTTGGTGATCAATCGCACTGGAACGAGGACTACGCCAACGCCTATGTGAGATTATCGTTACTCGGCGTCAACAACATCAACAGCCTGACGGAATGTACGGCGGCGTTGCCCGCAGCGAGACCATCGTTTGCAGGGAGCACGGAAGCTGGAGTGACTGAATAATGATTTGATTTGTTTTTTTGTTCCTTATTAAACTTCTGTAATATACCCATTAGAGAGTAGTGCACTGAGAGTGCTGGCGAATGAATAACAACTTTCTCGATCAACCATTGCTTTTTCTGGTTCCCAAGATCTGGATCCCTGGGGTGATGGGGATCCAAAGTCTCACACCGGGGATTAGGAGACGGGGCCATGGCTATTATTGAATCCCGAGAGGTACTCATGGAATACCAATCTGGGCGTGGAGACAGGGGTATGGGATCGCATCCATTACCCCGGATGCAGGTACAGAGATGGGCGTACCGCGGCTGGGTTGCCAGCCTTGTGCTCCAAGGCATGGCTGGTGCCACAACGAGAAGTGAAAAGCTTGGCAGGGCCCATCAACTGCCTTGGTGGATTGGGACAAATGTCTTATTGGGCTGTCATAAACCTGGCTTTTGGTGTCACGTATCTTGTCAGCCAGCCGAGACGCCTATCATTTGTGGCTGGCTAAGAAACTAATACCCTTCTATTGAAAGAATTTCCCGGTCATGCTCCTGTATCTATTTAAACTGTAGTAGTATGCATATCCAGACCCTTCTCCTCAAACTTCGCTTGAGGATCATGAACACCATCATTCACATACTCGACGCCATTCAAAACCAGCACATCCTCGTATATTGGGGCGTCCAGAAGGGTTTCCGTCGCCGGGAAGACCTTGTTCAAGCTCCAATACAAAACCGCGGCGCTGGTAAACCCCCATAAATAATTGATATCGTACAGGTGCTCAATGCCGCTGTTCAACTTGACTTTCGAGTTGACCGCCTGGGCAAGGCCAGGCACATTTGGGGTGACAGAAATCGCGAAGGCGACCACGGCCCGCCAGTTAACTCCAGCTTTGTATCGGTAGCGGCCATGCCGCCGATATAGACCAGGAACATCGAAGTTGCGATTTTTGACCGTCCAGTAGTCGGTGGCGACAATGGCGGCGATGGGTGCCAAGAAAATCGCGAGGCCTGACATGAATGTAACCAGAGACTGAGCTGAATATACGATCTTCCAAGGAACCATAATCCACCCGGCGGTGACAGTGATGATGATGACGCCACGACGGATGTTGATGTATTTGGGGAAGAGATTGGTCAGGTCGTTTGAGGCTGAGATGACATTGGCTGACAGGTTGGTACCGATCTGTGCTACCACCCAGCAGAATCCCACGAAAAAGGCGCCGCACCTGCCCCACGGCCCATCCCATTCTGCAGCCAAGTCCATCGGGCTCCAAATATAACTTCCGTATACGACCTTGGCA
Source organism: Coleophoma cylindrospora (assembly GCA_003369665.1). Taxonomy (NCBI): domain Eukaryota; kingdom Fungi; phylum Ascomycota; class Leotiomycetes; order Helotiales; family Dermateaceae; genus Coleophoma; species Coleophoma cylindrospora. The sequence goes on from PDLM01000002.1 coordinate 170,514, forward strand.
CAACTTGTGCTGATGGTGCCAAACATCGCCATCAGGAGATTGATGAGTGGAAGGAAGAGTGCCTGCCAGTACACGCCTCTAGACTTCTTCATGTACCGGGTGAAATCTGGGATGTTCGTTGCCATGGTTGCCCTTGATGCTCATGTCAGAATGTTGGTCCTGCCGTTATACGAGCTTGGAGATGCTGCTTACCATCCTCCACACTGGGCCGAGAATTGATTCAAAATGAGCCAAGACCTCTTCGAGCCCGAGACTGAGTAGTTTTGATTCCAGATGTCACCGACTCCATGTGCTTTGTACGTCATAGCAATGACCGTCGCCGTGCTTACCGTCAATACGATGAAGACTTTGAACACGAAGAACCACTTGAGCTTATGCGGTGGCGTGAGCAATATGGGGAATTGCACACACCAGAAGACTGTATGCGCGATCATTTGTTGCGTCGTGATGCCGGCGCTCTCCGGGAGGTGATTGGGAATATCCAGAAACGAGGGCCAGATGGCGCGTATAATCTGGAATTTATTAGCCAAGGCTTATGAACGAAAACCGAATTGACATGCCTGGAACATCGCCGTGCTTCCTGTCCAAGTTTGAATCGCTGTGCTGCTAATTAGCACAAGTTATTCTAACGCAGATTATTCCGGACGTACCGTGCCAAAATAGTGCAGTGATCATTCTTGTAACGACGGCAAATTTTGAGAAGTAAAACCCAAACGATGAACGAGCTACAACGGGAAATGGAATGTGATAATGCGCCCCGATCACACCGTTCAGTACCAATGGAATCGTATCCACCGCAGCTCCTAGGATACCTATGCCTCTGTTAGCGATCACAAACCGACGCAGCAGACAATAGACAACTAACTCAAATAGATCGCTTCTCTCCAAGTCAATCCGAGTTGAATGATGGAGCTGGGACCTTCCCATCCTTGGGCATTGAGAGCGTCACTGAACCAGAAACCAAGCACAGTTGACGACGTCCATGTTCGCCTCTCAATCGGCGTGACATCGGCATCGATGTTCGTCCAGGTACCTTCGTCGGCAAAACTGGTGGTCTGACGGGGGAGAACCCAACCCGAAGGCTTCGATTTGCCTTTCGCCTTCTCTTGGATGCGCTCCTTGGTCGAGGCAACGCGCTGGCGGAAGACTGTCGTCATGGTAGCGTCGTGATGGACAGCTGTGTTGTTGAGCACCTCGAGTCGCGAATTCGACCAAATCCAATAAGCGACATGTTGGACATCTTATATGAGCCGGTAGATCAGATACCAATGGTGGGATGCTGCTGGCGTCACAGAACATTGAACAATCCATTGGGGGCGGGCGAGGAACATGAAAAAAAGCCCGAAAGCTTATCGTTATCAAAAGACCTGGAGAGGAGTTCAGTGTAAAGATGGGGTAATCCGAGCGATACTGGTTGCTCTATCCACCGAATCATATGAGTAATGACTCCTGTGCTTGGCCTCCTCAATCAGCCATAGTCTTCTCAGTATACAGCCGTTATCGACACTTGACAAGCTTGAAACCGGCCAACCAATTTTGCCGTCTTACTGACGCTGGTTGGCTATTGTTAGCCCTGCTCCTTACTCATGCACTCACCCTACGCAATCCTCCCACTTCTGTTCCATGAAGCTATGGCCAACAACTCTGATTTATGGGTCCTTTTAAATGGGTCTTATATCGCTGATAAGATAGCCCAAGCAGCTAGCGCGCGCCGCAGCCGTAGGCCCAGCAAGGCGAAGGCCAACTGAGGACGGGTCGTCGTGGACGGTTTGCCCGATCCGTATTGCTCCTACTGTACGCAACCAGCGTGTACTGCACAAAATCCTCCACTCCCCAAACAATGAGACTGCACCTTTTGCTTTGTATAGGGACAACTTGCTGTCTTGCTTTATGCAACAGCATCAAATATGTGCCTAGTCGTGTTTTCCCTCCGCTAAGCTTGAATGCCGAAAGCGAGATTGCGGAAGCTCTGAGAGCAAAGCTCAGCGATACTGTCCGGAATGTTTTGGAAGACTACTCTCTCCAAAGCCAGTGGGACTCCACAACAAGTTCGTTTGCTATACAATTGACGTCGACCGACGAGACAATCTGGACTTCGTATCACACGGCAGATGTCACTGATGATATTGGTGGTGCCCCGCAGAAACAAGTGACAGGAGAGACGGCTTTTCGTGTTGCAAGCATTTCCAAAACATTTACCGTTCTGGCTTTGTTACTCGAGAAGTCAATCTTCCTGGACGATCCGGTCACGGAATATATACCCGAGCTATCGCACACAGTAGAAGACTTGATACAATGGGATCAGATCAGCCTGCGTGCTCTGGCGAGCCACCTGGCTGGAATCCCGCGAGATAGTAAGGTCAGATTCGATACAACAATCAGATTTGCATCTAACCTGGAGCAGCGGGTGGGAATTGCTTTGTCTGGAATGAGATTCTTGACCGGGAGGATATCCTTCCCATGCTCGCAGAACTCGGTTTTCCACCGCCAAATACTTCAGAAAGACGTGAGCGGCATGTGTGTCAGATCGAGGGTAAGTGATCAGAGTTTCTGAAAAATGGGGTAAGGCTCACTGATTGGAGACATCATTGAGAACGCACGGCAGGCTACTCCGGTTTTCAACCCCAATGACAGATCAACGTACTCTAATATCGCATTCTCACTACTCGGCGCAGTCCTACAGCGCGTGACAGGAGAGGAATATGAAGACATCATCAGAGCTGCAGTGCTAGACCCATTGGATATGCACCATACTACTTCCCTGAAGCCTTTAGACTCACAGGGGATAATCCCGATAGAGAAAAATGATTGGAAGACTGATCTTGGAGCAGATGCACCGTATGTTAAGCTGGGATCTACGAGTGCCAATTTCCGCTGACTTGCAATAGGACTGCAGGGCTATACAGCACGGCAGATGACCTTTCCAAGTATTTAAGATCTATACTCGGTGCCGAATTGCTGTCGCAAGCCGAAGTCCATCAATGGTTAAAGCCCGTCTCGTGGAGCAATTCTGGCAGCCAAGCAGCGTATGGTATGCCGTGGGAAATTCAGCGGATGACCATCAACCCAGGTGGAAGAGTGGTCGATATTTTCGCGAAGGGGGGATCTTTGAAAGGATATTACTCCAGCATTATGTTATTCCCTGAATTTGGCCTGGGGTTGACCATCCTGGTAGCGGGTGCCGAAGCATGTTTGGATGAGCTTCGTGAACGAATAACCACTGTCTTGTTACCTGCGATTGATGCAGCAACTTGTGATCACGTGCGCTCGCAATATGTCGGCAAATATGTGGGCAAGGTCAAAGGCTGGCGTATCGAGTTAGATATCGATGAGGGGTCTGGTTTGAAAATTCTCGAGTGGACATCAAATGGAACTGATTTCCTTCAATCATATCGGTTCCTACAATCCATACCGGAGAGCTCTCAGGCTAGACTGGTACCAACTGGTGTGTTGCTAAGGGAGAAGCAGTCATGGAGAATTACTTGGGACAGGAGCAACGATCGAATGTGGAGTGATTTTAGGTTCACGAACGTGGATGATATTGTCTATGATAACACAGCGTTAAGTGAAATGCTGATATCCGCGAGTGGCAACACCATTGAGGCTCTCGGTATAACTTATACAAAGACCTTTGAAGGATGAAACTACAAGGTATTGTTCACTGAAGAGTATTTTAGGTAAAAGCTATATTTGATCAATGCTTGTAAAAGAAAGCAAAGCATGATTCTTTTCAATTTCAGAGTATGCACAGGAATGTGGTCTTATGTAAAAGAAGAAGAAAGGACTAACGAAAGTTTTGATAACACCTTCGAAAATCCACATCATAAAAAAAGTATTAACGGTCCAAATGAATGTCGTGCCTCGAGGACAGTCATGCGAAACTCAAATAATGCCGGTGTGCACCACATCGAGTCGCTTTTCCGTTTCAGCATGCTAACAACAGCTGCACACAATGAATTTTCCCCGAGCTATAATCGAGAATCGGCAGCATACTCGCCGCTGTCTACGAAACGGTGATAGATGAGCTCCCACTACTGTAGTAGCCTTCGGTTGCGACAATCTGATAATCAAAAGTTGTACCCAAAGTCAGGCCGACGGATTTCCATGCGGCAAAATGATTCCCGACAGTGACACTACCAGAGGTGCGCTTGTTCTGGCGGACGGACCAGTATTGGTTGAAGGTTGCAGTGCCAATGATGGATGGCTGGTTGGTTCGTGTCGTCATGTAGATATCATAGGTGCTTCCGTCGCTGTAAACCGTGCCCTTCTTGGTTGCACCCGTAGATGGATTGTAGGTACCGAAGTTCTCGACGATATAGTACTCAATGAGAGGGCTCTTTGTCCAACCATAGACAGAGAGATAGCTGTTTCCGTTCGGATTGTAACTTCCTGAGAAATTAATAGTCCTAGCACAACATCAGACATTGAGTCTTGGAAGTATTGAGGGGTATCAGATCTTACCTGCTAGCCCCTGGGTTCCAGCCTTTTCCCCCAACGAAATTGCCATTCCCAGACCATGTAACACTGTACTGGCCAGCAGCGCCATTTGTGTAAGTCACGGCAGCGCCACCATCAGTCCAGAACGAATAGTAGTAGCCATTGCTGTACCCCGTGGAACTCGGAGTTCCACTTCGTTCGACAAGTTCGCTGCCATTGAAAGGAGCAGCAAGAATTCCAACGGCGGACGAGAGAGTAAGGAAAATAGAGAAGAGACCAATCATGATGTTTGATGTTCTACTTTCAACCGGAAATTGATTTGCAAGATGAAGAACAGATGTCTTTTTGTTGATTAAGAGCCATCCCTTCTTTATACTCCTGCCAAGGCGAGAGAAACAAGGCTTTATTCATTTCCGACTGCGCGATAACAGCATGGGGCTGCCATGGCAGTGGCGGATATAATGTGCGAGGACGGGTAAATTCCCGAAATGGATGGCCTGCATGGTTGAACTGCTTTCAACCGTAATCGAAATAACCTTAACCGGGGAATAATTATTTCATCCACAGTGTGCTATCTTATATGTGTGTGATGTTATAGCTTTCGTCAAGACTGTTAGAGGGCAGGGATAATGGGTAATTGCGGGAAGAACAACAATTCCACGATTCTGTCTGCCCTTCAGCATTTACACCCATCTGAACAGGCTAAATGATCTCGGCTGTCGTCTAAATAAGCTTAGAATTAATTACTCGATCGCGCAACTCCACTACCGTTATGCTCATCTATGCGGGAAGTCCCAATTTGTCACCAAAAAGGCAAGTCAGAAGATCGGCGTAGATTTCCAGGATGCTAGAGTACCCCAACGATGAGTTTTCAGCCTGAATCTCCTCAAGTTGTACAACTTACTCATTTTATCGGGCCCTTTCCTTTCATCCGCTCCCCCCACCCCCCCCCAAGAAACAAAAAGTTCACAATTGTATGCACTACTTACCAGCTCAATTCCATGAAGTACTCTGAAAGCCAGACTTTATTCACACCTAGCATTCAGGTTATTTGACAGCATCTGTGTGACAGTGGTAACATTCTGTTCGGCCGCGAAACAGGCGTAATTAAGCTTGTTCTTTTGCAGGTTCGGAAGGCTTTTAGCGAAGGTCTTAGTCGCCACGATTGTCACTTTGGTGGCACACATAACTTAAATATTTGGTTGGAAAAATGTTTTCACCCATTTAGATCTAAACCTCAGAGAAAAGAACCCCTTTGACCATGTAATCTAAAGAGGTACCTATACAAGACATGCTGCTAAGTCTTGTAGGAGTCAGATGATAAAATAAGATAGTCACTTGAAATGAAGAGGCCGGTATTTAGAAATATGCCATGAATCAGGCTTTCTTAGATTAATGGTCTGAATTTTGAATCAGACTGCTATACTATTATATTAAGGAGAGTTATATATTAAGGAGAGTCATAAAGTCAATAAATTTTCAAAACATTAAGCGCGTACTATGCCAGTTCATTACTGGCCATAACCATGACCTCTTCTCAGTTCAACAAACTGTCTCAAGAGCGAGGAGATTGTGGCTCATGCCATCTCGCCTTCTTCCATAACACGGCGACGCTGAATCCTGCTCCGCCTTCTCTTTGGTTGGGCCGGGTTATTGATCGCCACAGTAGGAAGCGTGATGCCATTGAGTCTCAAGGCATTGAGGAAATTGGTTGGAAAAGTCACAGGGATAGTACCGCCAAGACTGATGCCATTCGAATTGATACTGATAGTCTCACCGTCCGGAAGAACTTGATTGAAAATCCCGGCGCTTAGGTAAATCGTGCCAGTAACAAGAGCCTGGGGGTTGGTCAAGTTGAAAACAGGTCTGAAACTATAATCGATATTGCCGCTGCTACCAAGGATGTATGTAAGTTGGCCACCAGTCGATTCCAGAATCCCTGTTGCTAGAGTCTGGAGTGGTTGTAGTATCGTCGTTAATGTTGGAAGCGTTACTGACGGAAGCGTTAATGACGGAATTGTTATTGAGGGAGGCGTTATTGACGGGAACGTTATCGACGGGAACGTGATTGATGGAGGCGTGATTGACGGGAACGTTATTGACGGAGGAGTGGGTGTGACCCTTCTGGTCGAGAGAGTCGGGATAGAGAAAGGTAGGTTCGTTGGTAACGATATATGTAGCGACGTTGGTATCGATATAGGTAGCGTTGTTGGCACCGAGAAAGGCAGAGTTGTTGGCACTGAGAAAGGCAGCGTCGTTGGTAACGATGGTCTACTCGTTGGGACTGAGAAAGGTAGAGTCGTTGGGATTGAGAACGGTAGCGTAGTTGGTACTGAGAAAGGTAGTGTCGTTGGCACTGATGGTCTACTCGTTGGCACCGAGAAAGGCAGCGTGGTTGGTATCGAGAATGGCAACGTCGTTGGGATCGAGAAAGGCAGCGTGGTTGGTACCGAGAATGGCAACGTTGTTGGGATTGAGAATGGTAGTGTAGTTGGTACTGATGGTCTACTCGTTGGGATCGAGAAAGGTAGCGTCGTTGGGATCGAGAACGGTAGCGTCGTTGGTACTGAGAAAGGCAACGTCGTTGGAATTGAGAAAGGCAGCGTCGTTGGTACTGATGGTCTGCTCGTTGGGATCGAGAAAGGCAACGTTGTT